>JAGWCC010000415.1:0-441520 GCA_022651775.1 Drusus annulatus
TGCACAGGTCGAACTCGAGGCTAGCTGATACGTAGTTGAGAATCTTAACCACTTGGCCACGTAGGTCATCTAATAAGTTTAACAGCATATGGTTTTTTGCTGAATTTATAAATCGATCATGAAAAGAGGTTTTTTTACGGTAAATTCCGCACAAGAGTCCCAACCGTCTAAAGCCAGTGAGACTATGGCATCCCCAATCGGGGAATGTTGTGAGGCTGAAGGTAGTGAGGAGGGGAAGGAGATGAGAAGAGGAAGGTTGGGAAGTACCTGGCTATTCAGATCTTTTACCTATAACATGTGTTGAAAAAACGACATTTAGTATGACGTTCTGATTAAAAGCAATACAAATTTGTAAAGGTATTTGGCTGCTCTGAGAATGATGACATAGATGTGTGGGAACCAGTATAATATCTGTGTTTACATATTCTCATGTTACTTTTCTCTTTTTGAATACGCACGAGTGGGCGATTCACAGATGAAAAGCAAATTTTAACATATCGTCGCTGGAAAGGCAAAAGGGCGTAAGCGACACTTTGTGAAAGTTTTTTTCAAATCAGTATAGATCATAACTCTAGGGACTATCCGTTCAGTGGTATGTGCGTATATGAAGTGTTGAATAAACAAAATTCGTCGGATCGTAACTGCATTTTGTTTGGCAAAGCACGGTGGCAATTTGTTTTTAGAAATCACTTAGTGAGACGCGGTACTCGCAAGTTCCGTTAGAGCAATGCACACAGCGACCGGCCCTCAAACCACTAAGGTAAATAATGAAGACGGACTTGATGACCTCGCTGGCGCAGTGGCGTGGGGACCTTACACATATCAACAGGGCTCAAAAAAAAAAACATTAAAATACATGACTACTCTATCAATGATTCATTTCTAATTATGTTAATTCCTGTCAATTCGGCACTTAAATAGACGTATTTCATTGTAAATGTAAACTTGTAATATTTTTTTCAACTTTTTAATTGCGTTTTCAAAGCAGCGGTTTTTATTGAAAATATTACAGTTTCAAATTATGAAAAAATAGCTTTGTATAAGACCACGGACATTATTTTAATTTTTATAATCGACCGGTTTCGCTTAGCCTAAGCATCATCAGAGTACAAAATTAAACTATACAAAAAATACAGAGTGTGCGGTTATACATACCATACATACAGAGGGAAAACAAAATATAAAATAAAATAACAGAAAAATGAGAAAATAAAAGAACAACATTTAAATTATAACAAAGGAACAGAGAGAAACAGATAGATAATATTAATTGAAAGTTATTTCTTTAAATATGTCAAACCACAAAGTGATTGCTTTCTACGAAAAATAAATATAATAAGCAACCCATGTCTTGATATTGACTGGTGTTCTAAAACAAAACAAAAAACACAAAGTATGCGGTTATATATACGAGTACATGCACACTTTGTATTTTTTGCTTAGTTTATTTTTGTACCCTGACGATGCATACGCTAAGCGAAACCGGTCGCTCATAAAAGTTAAAATAATATCCGTGGTCTTATACAAAGTTATTTTTTAAATTTCTTTGAACTTGTCAAACCACAAAGTGATTACTTTTTACGAAAAAAATATTATACTTTTAATACCTGTGAAACAGGTTTTTTTTTAAACTGTAAAAAGTGTTCTTTATTGCTGTTTTAACAGCCATATTAATGAAAATGGAATAATAACTTTTCTGTACAAAGTTATTATTTAATTTTCATTCAATCATTTTTGTGCGTTTTAAAATTCCAACGTAAAGCAAATTATCCTTCTTGTCATGTATCATTTAATTTATTTATTCTTTATTCTTAGTAGAAACATATATTCACGTTTATTTATCAGATAAAAATGTATGTAATAGTCCTAATACTCAATATATGCACTTTCGGATTTTTGAAATATTTTTATTTATATTATAATATAATATGAATTGAATAAAATGATTTTAAAGAAAACCGTTTTTTTATCATTCTTACATTAATCGACTCCTGGACCAAAATAAAACAATATTTAATTAATTGATATTTTAATTAATTTTTGGAATTGAAAAATAACGATTTTTTTCAGGGCTGAACATACAACATTTATCTACAATATTATAAAAATGACACCCCCCGTAAGAACAGGTTTTAAAACTTAAACTTAGAACTATTTTTTTCGTCAATCTATGCAAACGCTAAAAGCCTTGAATTTGGTATCAAATAATGATAAAAAAAAACTATTAAAAGCTAATCAAAATTGAAGGGTTCCCCCTGAAGACTACAAAAATGAACAATGAAACTAGAACTGGGCCAAATATTCGCAGGTGAGTTTATGACATCACTATTATTTTAAAGTTATCATTGCATTAAATTTATACTTTTTATATGGGTATGTAAATAAATTTTTTGTTTTTTGTATGATGAAAATTTTCAGGGTTTTATCTTGATAATGCTTAGGCTTGGCAAAACTGGTCGGTGATAACAATTAAAATAAAAATTCTTGTACATTATTATTGTTTATTTATCAAAACACAAAGTGATTGCTTTCTACGAAAATATAAAAGCTTTTTTGTAAGGCAATGGGTTTGTTTGTATTGTAAAAAGGTCGCTGGTGGTTTACGTTCTGATGATTTCAAGCTGTGATTTGTCAATATTGTCTTTACTAACAAATAGGTTGAGGTTTAAACAAAAAAAACACGTAAACAGTTTCGTCCAGATAGTCCATACAATGCGCGTGAGCCATTCCCAACTAGCAAATAAATAATTGCTGGTATGGAATCAGTATATTAGGGTTCAAGCATTTATTACTGCCACACCAATTTATGGATCAAAGGAATATGTGCCAAGACAAAGTTGTATGGCAGCATATCCTGCCCACCCTTGTGATATTTAACTACTTAGTTAGAATAATTATTTAATTGTAAATACTAACATCGCAGATTTTTTTCATCAAAACCATTTTTATCACTAAATAATATGTTTATTAATTATTAATTAAAAAAATATTATTTATTTAGTGATAAAAAAATGGTTAAAAAAAAAAATTTATACACACCAATTTGTCTTGGCACATACTCCCTTGATTGATATTCATACCATATCAATAAGTTCTCTTGCGGAACAATATCAGCCGGACGTTGGTGTGAATCAGCCGTAAGGAGATATTTCTGTGATCCAGAAGCGCCCAGTGATTTTGATTGTTTGATGGCAAAGATACGTAACGAATTTCTGAAATGCACGTTTCATATTGACAGAAAAATATTAAAATAAACACGATTGTGCAATTCGGTACTTATTTGGGAAAAAATACAAGCTAGCGTCTTTGTCACGTGTATAAAGCGTACAACTTTGCTTCCGCCATTCGTTATAGATGGCTTTAGCGGTAAGCAATGGTCAGAAATAGATCGTAGACGTCATGCAATAAACTTAGGCATCTTTTAACATAACCTTTTAGAAACATTAGTCGATTTATGTCTGCATCATAAAGTTATTCTCGATTGAAAGTGTCAGTTAACGAGCCAAATTCTAGTAATTTTCGGAAGATTGACAGAGACAATGCTCGACCCCATGTTGCGAAAGTGGTCAAGACATAATTAGAAACTTTGAAATGAGAAGTCTTACCTCACCTGCCGTATTTTTCAGACGTTGTTCCCTCTGACTATCACTTGTTTCAATCAATGGCACACGACCTGGCTGACCATCACTTCCGGTTTTATAAAGAAGTAACAAATTAGATCGATTCGTAGATCGCTTCAAAAGACGTCCAGCTATTTCAATGCGAGATTTGTACGCTACTCAATGGAAAACAGTAGTGGCCAGCGATAGACAATACTTTGAATCATAAATGTATTATCAGTTTTTTACAATAAAGCCTCAAATTTTGGAAAAAATGGCTGAAGCAAAGTTGTACGCCTAACACCATCTGTGCTTTTGGAAGATTCCTCCCTGGAGGTGTGTTTTGTTAAAAGTATTTTGATTATTTGGTTTTGATTTTTAATAAACAATTCACACGGACGAATTACTAAAACCACCATGTCCTTGATTTTTTTGTTTCCGGACACAAAACATTGAAGTCTGAAAAAGTTGTCTATTATCGAGTAAAACTAATAATCAAACGATCACTACTTGAGATCAAAACATCTGATAAAAAGTAAATATTCACATGGAAAATATAATTACACGCAGTCATTATTATGCTAGGAATTTATTTAATGTGATTCTAAGTAAAAAAAGTCAAGTTTATGATTAATGACTTCTTCGTGTATACTATGTATGTTGGTACCTAAGAGTACGGATTAAGTCATAAAAATTGTTTGCAATCAATTAATTAATTATAATATCTATGTATATATTATTTACAATTAATAATTGTTACAAAGAAGAAATATAACACCATGCGTATAACGTGTAGCTTACGATATTGATTGACCGGTCGGTAGCCGAGTGGACAAACGCGTCGGATTCCCACCCGGGCGTCGTGCGTTCAATTCCTCTGCTGGCTAAGTCCTCCATCATTATACAAGCTTCATTTTCCGTTTATTATGATAGCATTAGGAGTTTATCACATATTGTCAGGTTATTCGTAACCCGAGAATGTTTGCCTTTTAAAAAAAATAATTACAAATTTCCAACTAAATTCCACCCAGGACGTTCCATTTGGGGATGCTGTGTTGAGAACCATGTTATGGGGAGGTAGGGGGTAAACCTGGGTCTTTGAAAGACCCATGTTGTAGAAGGGAGGAAGAAACTAAAATAAAAAAATAGCCGATAAGGTTTCGTTGGGCGAGTGGTAGATAATTGAAATGTTGAAACGGCAATAGCGGTATCCGGTGACTAGACCTGAATAGTCTGGTACTTCTCAACCTTCATCTTCCCCATTTCCTTCTTCTATCCATTCCCTTCAACCTAGCAACATATCCCATTTGGGGATGGCATAGTCCCCCTGGCTCTGGAGAGTTGGGATTATTTTGCGGTATTGACATAATTTATTACTTAAACTTTTTTGTTTTCTTTTTTACCATATAAGTAATGCACTTTGTAAAAGTATTTAGCCGTGAAATTTTGTATTTTTTTTAAAATTCTCATTATTTACTTAGACACTCATGGGGCTTTCATTTTAATGGTGTACAACATATTTTATAAGTAACGTAAGTGCATAAATCTAAAAAAACCATAAGTTGGGTTGAAAAATTCAAAAAAATAATAATGATATTGAGTTTGATAAGCATTTTGATTATTGCACGACTGACAATGGTATTAAAATCAAAATGTATGAAATGAAAAATTTAGATTGTGTACGAATGTCGGGCACGCATTTGAAGTGTTTTCCTACTGTGCGCTGATGCAGAAGGGATGTACGAGTATGCTTCTGAAATAAAAAAATAATAAACTGTGAAGGATTGTGTTAAAAATGTTTACTAACTAACCATCACGCCGTTCCCCCGTAAGGGTGGGCAATGAGGACGGACCGCCATACAACTCTGTCTTGGCACACACTACATGCTTTGTTCACATTCGCACATAGTCTCATACATACTCTTCTGTTATTCTGACTCTTCACATGGCCCGATGCAAGTATTTGATTTACTTGATCGTGCCATGTCTTCCTCGGGCGTCCCCGACTTCTTCCATTCACTTTCGCATCGTTTATATTCTTTTCACACTCCTTTCTTCGTTCATTCGCTCTTAACGTTAAGTGAACAATTATTGTTTGCTTCGGTAAAATCAATAATCTTACAACAGTGTTGACTTTTATTGTAACACTTCATGCGATGCGGAGACTATCTTGAAACACGATCGATTAAAGTGTTTTTTGTTATTTTGACGGCCTCCATAGTCGAGTGGTAAGACGCTTGGCTACGAATCCAAAGGTCGTGGTTCAAACCCGGCGTGCGCCAATAACTTTTATTTAATCAATAAATGTCATAACTCATTTAATTCATATAAAAATAAATGTTTATTTGCGGCACGTTCCAGAATAGTAGATACTCTAAGTATTGCCGTGGTGAAAAACCACCATTCAGAATCGAAACGTTGCTTGAAATGGCTTTTAGCCGTGTTTGGTGACCTGATCTGAATATCCAGCTACTCCCCAACCTTCCTCTTTCTCATTTCCTTCCCCTGCCCACTACCTTTAGCCTCATAACATACCCCGATTGGGGATGCCATAGTTTCACTGGCTCTAAACGGTAAGGAGCAGTTGGGACTCTTGTACGGTATTCACTATAAAACAAATATTATGTTTAATTTTAAATATACGAGTATAATCTATTTTTATTCTTTTATTCTTTTTTATTCTTTATTCTTTATTCTTTATTCTTTATTCTTTATTCTTTATTCTTTATTCTTTATTCTTTATTTTATTCTTTATTTTATTCTTTATTCTTTATTCTTTATTCTTTATTCTTTATTCTTTATTCTTTATTCTTTATTCTTTATTCTTTATTCTTTATTCTTTATTCTTTATTCTTTATTCTTTATTCTTTATTCTTTATTCTTTATTCTTTATTCTTTATTCTTTATTCTTTATTCTTTTTATTCTTTATTCTTTATTCTTTATTCTTTTTTTCTTTGTTCTTTGTTCTTTGTTCTTTGTTCTTTGTTCTTTTGTTCTTTGTTCTTTGTTCTTTGTTCTTTGTTCTTTGGTCTTTGTTCTTTGTTCTTTGTTCTTTTTGTTCTTTGTTCTTTTTGTTTTGTTCTTTGTTCTTTGTTCTTTGTTCTTTGTTCTTTTCTTTGTTCTTTGTTCTTTGTTTTGTTCTTTGTTCTTTGTTCTTTTTGTTTTTTCTTTGTTCTTTGTTCTTTGTTCTTTGTTCTTTTTTTCTTTGTTCTTTATTAATTCTTTTCCTTTATTTTTTATTCTTTATTTTTATTTTAATTTCCTTGTTACTTTGCATTTATGCAAACCAATTTTTACTTTTGTTTTCTGTATTGTTAAAGAAAGAGAGAGTTGTAGAAGTGCTTGGTTATTCAGATTTTGTCAGATTGATTATAAAAGTCCATTGAATTTAGAATGTTAATCCGCGCAATAGTTTTACCGTCCAGAATCTACGCCTCACATATCTACATATTATGGATAGATAAATACCATTCCATGACATACATACAATATAATCCACGTATTTTAATTTAATTGTTTGCGTTCGTATGTCTGCAAAATACTTTTATAACTCCAGCGTGTATGTTTGGACATATAGAGCAAATGTATGAAATAATGAGTTTCAGAAGAATATGTGATGAGAAAAATATTACTAGAATAAGTCAGACACCCGATGATGACACAACGTGATCAAGTGAATGAAATACTGTCGAATTCAAGAGTCAGAATAATAGAAGAGTATGTATGAGACGATTTAATTAAATGTGAATGAAGCAAGAATTTAGTTTAAGTTATGATGCAGTCCATCCTTTCTGTGGCGATTGGGCGTAATAGTTAATTAGTTATCTTAGTATTAAGTGTACAACTTTGCTTACGCTGTTTTCCTATAGATGGTTTGAGCGGTAGGTAGTGATCGAAATAAATAGATCATAGACATTATGTAATAGACTTAGACATCTGTCAATGAAATCCAATATAAACATTAGTCGATTTGTGTCTACATCATAAAGTTATTATTATTATTCTCGATTGAAAATATCAGTTTAAGAGCCGAATTTTCGTCATTTTCGGGAGGTTGACAATGACAATGCTCGACCCCATGTTGTGAAAGTGGTCAAGATATACTTGAAAACGTTGAAATGGGAAATATTACCCCATCCGTCGTATTCTACAGACGTTGTTCTTTCACTATCACTATCACTTGTTTTTACAATGGCGCACGACCTGGCTGACCAGCACTTCCGGTCTTATGAAGAAGTAAAAAATGGATCGATTCGAAGATCGCTTTAAAAGATGACGAGTTTTTTCAACGCGGGATTCGTATACCGCCAAAAATATTAAAAAAGTTACCCGCAATGGAAAATACTTTGAATCATAAATGTTTAACCAGTTTTTTTACAATAAAGTCTCGAATTTCGAATAAAACGGCGGAAGCAAAGTTGTACACCTAAAATAATAAATTCAAAAATTATTTTTTGAAAACCCTTGTCGCAGAAACTGGACACAGCCGCCAATAAAAACCTTACAAAGGACGTATTAAACATCCCGGAAAAAGGATTTTTAAAGCGTCTTAATGCATCTATGCTCCCAGCCCTTCGCGCAAGGTTCCGCCACTGCCCGTGCATTTAGCGTCGGTCCGTCGTCATAGAAAAGGCTATCGACGCGACTGGCCGTTGACCTCCAGCGGCCGGTGAGTAGGTATGGACAAGGCGGTTGCTCGCTTCTACAAACAGCGATGTTTGCGATACGGTGGGAATAACCGCCGAGAGATACGCCGCGCCCTTGGGGTGAATGTTTCGCAACATGCCTCCGCGACCGTCTTTACCTTTTCGCTTGGTTTTTCTTTTTAGTTTGTTTGTTGATAAAGGGTCTTGCGTATTGTTTGTTTCAATTATGCAAATGATAAACAGCGTACCTTGTATGTATTGGTGCTTATGCCATTGGATAAAGGAGTCAAGGAGTTGTTACATAATAGTTTTTTATTTTTTCAAAAGTAGACCTTCGTGTTTCTCATTTCCCCCCTCTCTTGCCTATCTAGATCTATTGTTTTTACAATAACTCCACATGGAGATGTTATCTTTGGGGATGCTTTGTGGAGGGTATTTTTGAAGAAAGGAAGGAGCGAACCTGCTGAAGGAGGCCCATGTTGAAGGAGGGAGGAAACACAAAGGCCGGCAAACCGTTGAACAAAAGAACGAGCCGTAAAAGCGACCCATCCTCATGTATTGAATGTCAACCGTGTATAACTGTTGAACGCGCGTTTGGCGAGTTTATCGACTATGCACCGGTGCCGAAGGGATCAATGACGCAAGTTCCTCGGAGCATTTTCCATTGAAATACCGGTAGAATAAGGACAGCATTCTCACCTGAGAATGCTGTGTCTGTGCTCCAAAGATTGTAATCCGTTTGTTCAGATAGGAGAATCTATCAAACGGACCGCTCGTTTCAAGGGCGTATTTAAGGAGCTCCAGACCAGAGGTGGCTGCCAAATTTAATGGTGGGGCGCACTTAATATGCAGGTACTCTGCTATCATTTTGATTTTTAGTGAATACCGCGTAAAGAATCCCAATTGCTCTCAACCTAATATTTTTAATAACTGTGGATGAAAATTATACAATTAAAAAAATTGTATTTAAAATTCAGACATGCGATTAAGTTAATACCTACCCATCATAAATATTTTTTAAGCAATTGAATTTCAGATCTTTAGTTTTTGATCCAAGTCACGTTACATTCCGTGATTTTTCACCGGTAACAACTAGTTTGATAATAAATAATAAAGCAATTCTAGCCTAGGCAAGGTCGTGAAAATTATTCACGATAAACTTAATTTTTTTTTAAGCAGATAACTTTGCTTCCGATTCGGTCGGTCAACCGTGACTTAAAACGTCGATCGCTGTGACAGAAGATTCGCACTGAAGCTGAGAATTGCAGTCAAGAACTCCTTAAAAGTGTAAGTTAGGATCTAGGAGCGCCCCCTCTAACACTAAAGTTATCGGATTCCACATAGCTGGATAATAAATCCGGTAACTAGCTATCCTCCGAATACGGAGAGTGCAATTTACGGAGTGCGGCTTGAGTAGGACTTGAACAGCACTTTAGCAGGCAGTGGTTTGTACCCTCAGTGCCATAACTTTATTATAATACCTTGTTTTCTTCACTTAAATCAATCGGACACTACTTTCTAATGTTTTTCAAGCCAGGGTTACATGTACACGGTACGGAAAATTAAAAATAACTGGATAATTTTTATGGTTTTGTCGAAAAGAAGATGTTTGATTTTTAAATAGGTTTTGGCTGAAACTATTTAACTGTCTATTTTTTAAATTTATTTGTTTATTAACTTTTTGTTTCTTACATTATTTTTTACATTACCTACCTCGCTAGATCATAAGAACCTGTTCTGAGGTTAGTTTAGGTAAGTCATTGCTAACTATCTTTTTTTAATTTTAAAGTAAGACAAACATTTCCGGGTTACAAATAACCTGACAACATTTGAAAAACTCCTACTGCCATCATAAAAAGCGGAAGATATTGCCTGTGCAATGATGGAGGCTTTAGCCAGCAGAGGAATTGAACGCACGACGCCCGGGTGGGAATCCGACGCGTTCTCCACTCAGCTACCGAGCGGTCATTTTTATTGATTACAATACACTGAAGCCGCGTGAAGTCTATGTTCCAAAGATTATTATTTTTAAAGAAATGAACAAAAAATAGCTTTGTATAACACCACGGTTATAATTTTATTTTTTATAACAGACCGGTTTCGCTTAGCCTAAGCATCATCAGGGTTAATTTTTAGTTATTTTTTTTTAAATGTGCGATTATATATACATACAGAGAAAAAAACAAATTATAAAATAAAATAAAAGAGCAATGAGAAAATAATAGAATAAAATTTAAATTATAACAAAGGAACAGAGAGAAAGAGACAGATAATATGAATTGAAAGAGATAAAACGTCAACTGAGAATGTGAGAAAGAATAACGATACATTTCATGAATTTACAAGAAATATACCTGATATTAAACTACTGGACAAATTTACCTTGATTATTGATTTTAATGGCTTTCTTCTGCTTATTTATTTCTAGTGCTTCTAAATTATTTTATCTATTGCCATGATCATTTTTGTGAAGAATATGAGCACCGGTGCTTTCATTGAAGGTATGATCTTCCATCAATAAGATGACTAGCGAATTCAGAAAATATAACAAGTGTAAAAATAAAGTAACATAGCAAGAATTGTAAATGACGACAATCATTATAAAATTAAAAAGAAGGAAACAATAAATAAAACAAGAAAGAAACAACATATTCAATTATGTGTGGCACACAAAATGTTCAATTGACTTAATTATGTTATTTAACCAGTGGCGGTTCGTGGCTTTTTAGTGTTTTAAAGTGCTAAGATTGAAAAAAACGTCATTATTGATGTTATTGTAGCCGAAAACGATTTTTTTTTTTTTTCAAAATTTCTATTTTTTGTATGAAGATTTTTCAGAAAACTGTGCAGTGCACCACCAAAACTGAAAAATTATGAAAAAAATTCATGCAAAAAAATTTAAATCATTTTCGGCTACAACAACATCAAAAACGTCGTATTTTTCAATATTATCACTCTAGCATACTAAAAAGTCACGAGCCGCCACTGGATATAACTCTTATCTGAATTGCATGATAGAATATAAAAAAAATATCAACAGAACTAAATTCGTTTCCAAACCTATGTAACCTTTGGGTTCTTGATGAATCAACATGAAACAACGCAAAAAGTCTTGTGTCACGATTAGGTACTCGGAGAGTTATCAGCTCATTTAAATCAGGTTCATCCAGTGCACCGTTAACTGATTTGAATAAGAGTACTAGGTCACTCATGGTTCTTCTACAAGATAAGTCAGTTATGTGTAATATTTTCACCAAGCTAGTATAATTATTTTGTTCAATGTGTGAGGAGAATTTAAAATTGATGAACCTTAGAAATTTTGTGTTATGTTCCATTGTGATGATTTGATAAGTTATCTTAAGCATCTGCTTACGAAAAAAAGCATTAAACACAAAAAAGGGCTTACTTGGACTTATTATAAATGTAGGAAATTGTGTACGAGGCCTGTTCAAAAGAAAAGGTGAATTTTTTTTTCGCGGGCTGTGTACATTCGATTATCGATTGTTTGTTGTTGTTATGTTGGTACACATATTTTTATCATATGTTAGCATTATCAGCCATTTTGGATTAGTGGTTTGTTTTTGACAACTGAAAAGGTTAGTCACGTTTTCGTGTGTTCTTCGATTTTTTACTTTTGAAAAAATGGATTAAAGAATATTTATTAAATTTTGCGTTAAAAATGGAATAAAGTGCTCCAACGCATTTAAAATGTTGACTGTGGCATTCGGCGAGTCTACTTTGTCTCAAAAAGGTGTTTTAAAATTGGTACAAACGCTTTACAGAAGGCCGAGAAGATGTTAATGACGATGAGCGTCCTGGAGTTGTGGAAAAACAAATCATGGATTTTATTCTTTGATTTATTTTTTTCAAAAGTAATAAATCGAAGAACACACAAAAACGTGACTAACCTTTTCAGTTGTCAAAAACAAACCACTAATCCAAAATGGCTGATAATTCTAACATATGTGTTCCAACATTAGAAAAAAAAAACGATAATTAAATGTACACAGCCCGCGAAAATTCAAAATTCACTTTTTCTTTTGAACAGGCCATGTAAAAGTTAAGAATCAAAAACAAACACGTAAATTTAATTAGCACATTTCAGAGAAAATCGGCTCATCACAACAGTGGAAATTATTTATTTTTAATTCACCGTAAAAAATATTGTTGTTGGGATTTTATCGATGTTTCGTGGGAAATGATTATCTTTAAATTCCCCCCCTCCTCCCAAATCAAATACAAGTTTTACTTGACGTTAAGGTGTTTTCCCGGCGAACGTGGAAAACACCGAGAAAAATTCGATATTCTTTGAATTCTTTTCTAGCAATTACAGTTTTAATTACACTATGTATTTACTAAGAACGTTGCATTTTGATGTTAAATTAATGATATCAATACAGAAAATTCGATTTATTGAAGTGAATTCCAAGTAAAGCTGTAATTAGTGTTAATGGAGGGTTTCTACACGATGTGTTTACTTCTCGAATATAATAATTGCAGTTGACGGTTTATGACCTCACAGCGAATGTGGAATGGTACCAGTGACCGATATTAAATGATGAAATTATTATCACTACATTGAAGGTTAAATACAAAAATTAACATTAGGTACCCGGTTAGCTTTTAAAATAATAGAAAAAATGAATGTCTCATATTATATTGTGGATAAAAAATAATTTTAAAAAATTGTTATATCTAATTTTGTAACTGTTAATTCATGGTGGAATTCCATTTTAATGATTAAAAAATGAAAATGAAATTTTTAATGAAAAATCATTTAAAAATTGATTGAGTTCTTCTGAAACCGGTTGGCAGTTTATTGTAATCGAATCACTTACAGCAAACAACAATAATATATAACTGATGCTTTCCAAAAAAAAAAAAAAATTATTGAGTCCGATAATATTATATAAATGGTACAATAAACTTATTTATGTAAATGGCTTTCCTTTCAATTTTTATAATTTAAAAATTTTGACAGTAAGCATAACATTAAAAAAACTAGCTTTTACTTGTGAAAATCGTAGAATGTAATTACATTAGTCTTAGTTTGGTTAATTTTCAATGTAATCTGAGACATAGATAAAAAAACTAAAGATCTGACAGTTAAATAATGTCCTTCAATTATTTATGAAAAATATATCATAGGTAAGTGTGCCTACTTAATCGCTTGTTTGGATTAGAAAAGATTCATGTCTAAATTGATAATTTTCATTGACAGTTTCAATATTTTTAAAAGTTCACACTCGTACGTAGTCACAAAGGAAATTATTTATAGTTATAAATCTATTTATCATTCTGAAATATAATATCTGCTACAGCCATAATCTAAATGTGAATTACTTTAATTTTATAAATTTGCTCTGCAGTATTTTTGCTTTGTTTTGTTTAGTCTTCCAAGAAAACATTATTTTTATATTTTAAAATATGATAAAAACATTTAAAAAACTTATACCAAACGAAACTATTAAGAACTCTATTTTTCTTTTTAGAATTGTGATTTTCCAGTGTATTTTCGCACTATCGTACCTTACAATTTCATTAATTTTATATGAGTTCTGTCAATGAAGTCGTAAACTATGTATTTTTGGCGAATGAAGTCACTCTTATTAGCATGTCTTCTTTTCTATTTTTAAAAGATTATTCGTATTATTATTTCACATTGTTCATTGGATTGCCCTTATTTTCTCAACATATAACTTTGTCCTTTTCATAACACTACTTCATAGTTACTGCTAATTTTTAAATGAATTCGTCTTAGCATTATCCACGTAGTAACTACAAAGCGTATAAAAATATTCCCATATCTCAGAGCACCTCAAAAATCTTCACTGGCTTAAATGTCCCGAAAGAATCCAGTTTAAGCTTTGCTGGATGGTTTTCAAATCAATTAACGGAATAGCTCCGGCTTATTTATCGGAATTGTGTATTCCTGAAGATTCCAATTCGCGACAGCCAACCCTTAGATCGGCAATGTCATCGGCTATCGGAAGGTTGAAAGTGTCAGGTCCTAAAGCCTGGAATGGACTACCACATGATCTGAGAGAGTAATAAAAAACGAGTTCAGAGCCAAACTCAAAACTCATTTTTTCAGAAAATCATATCCATAATCAAGATGTAGCAAGCCCAATGGAAACCTTTTCAGACGCTCATTCCTTAAATTCATTGGTATCACCATTATCTGTTCTTTTCGAAAAAATAAAAATACGATATACTTTATTTTAAATTTGCTCTCATCCCTAAAAAATAAAAAAATAGTAATAAAGAAAAAAAATATATATATATAAATATATAAATTTTAAGTTATTATGATATGGTGATTGTGTCCTGCAAGAAGTGACCTGCCAGGTAAGTATGTAGCTGTATATTTATAAAAGTGTGTTAAGATTTGTACAGCGTCCTTGAGGTGATTTTTCACAAAGACATACAAATTAAAATTATTATTATTTTTATTATTATCGAACGGGGGAAAGCCAAAATATAATAATAAAAAAAACTTTACTTATTTTCCGAGAATGAAAATGAAAAAAAGGATTTTTATCTTTGTTACGATGTTGTTTAAGGTTTAGTGTCTTGACCTTTTTACAGTCGATATGTTTATTATAAAAATATGGTTGTAAATGGGTCTTGCTGTAAAAACTGGTTTCGTCTAATATTTCTTTTGAAAAAGGTGAATGTGTTTTTTCAGTAAAATTGATATTCCAGAACTAGAACAAGAACAGAAAGAATCAAATGATTGGAGTTAATAAAGAGCTGAAAACCTGAAACAGCCCTTCTTTCCACATAATTCAATACGGAAGAAAACATCCCTTACATTGTAATCATTTATAGTAATATAATAAACCTTTTGTTGAAGACATTACACATGCTATTGTGTATGAATATATCGATGGTATAGCGAAGTGATTCTTAAAGTAGGTGATTTCGCTTTTGAAGTATTTGAGGGCCGGGGTAGCATCCGGGCAAGGGAAAGGGGTGGGCGTGTAGGGCTGCAAGGATGCGGTAAGGGCAAAACAAAATTGTTGGAATTAAAAAAAAAAACAGAAATTAGTGGTGCATTCTTGGAGTAACAATTTATGGAGAGAGAGAGCTAATTATTTTTATCCAACCTATACAAACTTGGAATAAATCACTTTCTCCGGGTTTTTACGTCGTGCACCATGAGAAAGAAAGAGACAACAAAATTTCCCAAATTATCACACCGCTTTAAAGTATTTTAGGAGAGTTTTTCGTGATTCGCGTTTCCGCTGACTTCGCTCACACGTTTTGATTTTCGACATAAATTGACGTAACTCAACGATTTTTTAGGTCATATGCTATATTTTTTGTTTTTAACAATACTGTGAAAAAGTAGTTTTACGAATAAACAAAAACATTATGTCGACATGTGCTATGAATAGAAGTATAAATACCACAGCCCTAGTCCTAGACACGCCCAGGTCTAGCGAAGTTCCATATTGGTAGGATACCCTAAGTATCGCCCTGGTGAAAGACCGCCATTCAGAATTGAAACGTTAATTTAAATGGCTTTAACTGTGTTTGGTGACCAGATCGGAATATTCAGGTACTTCCCAACCTTCCTCTTCCCCATCTCATCTCCTTCTCCACTACGTACAACCTCACAACATACCCCAATTGGGGATGCCATGGTACCGCTGGCTCCAAATGGTTGAGAGAAGTTGGGTCTCTTGTGCGGTATTAAATATAAAAAATTAAAAAACCTATGTGAAATTTCGGTATTTATTACCTATTTATATGAACGAAGATATTCTAAATAAAATTCAAAATAACCCCCTTCCCCCCTCTTAGAATTGGGGATTGGTCCCAAAAGTAGTAAGTCATTGGAACCGGTTACTTTTCAGTCGCCGGAAGCGAAACCGTAGTGACGGATATCGACCGTCTCTATCGCCTCCGTCGCCTCTCGACAAATACAATGAAACCTACTTTGAAGGGATCTTATCCGAGCCGCGGCGACTCTATTATGTATCTATAGTTCTATACAGAAAACTGATATTTCAATAAATCTGATATAGGTGTATAGGTATAGTTAAAATTTTCAACAAAACTATTATTTTTACGAATACACGAAAAGGGAAAGATAAAAAATCTGATAGTATTAATACGCTAAGCCGTCTTCTGTACAGTATGCAAACACAATGCTGGTAATTATAGCTCTTACGTAAAAATGTTTGAAATTTTATTCCGATTAAGCTACTTCACGATTTATTCACTATGCCCCTTTTGACGTGTGTATCAAGACTAAACTAGTGATATATAAATTGTGTACTTTAATAATATTTAAATATTCCTGGCAACCTATTTTTATATGGATAGAATTATAGGTTTTCGACGGGTTCTATATGACTACGATCATTAGGGCGATATAAAATAAGATAACACAAGTTCTTCGGGAGTGATAAATACACAGGTAAAAATACAAAATTATGGTTCCCCATTTATCAAAGTACATTTATCGGATTGGTTCCCAAGTTTTTAAATTTAAAATAATAATGCGTGTCCGAACAGCACTGCTGTTGCAACAACACGTTGTTTTACTGTAAATAGCCACATGCAAATCATTCTGTTTATAGTCTATTGAATCATCCAATATTTTGTAGTTTCAAAATCTTCGCTTTTCAACATGATATTAAAATTTTTATTAGATTTAACGCCGTTTAAAAAACATCACCTTAAAAGTGATTAATTTATTTATTTTCGTGCAATTTTTGCAGTTTCCAAATAAATGTACTTTAATTTTATTAAAAAAGATCTTCATAGACTCAGAAACAATGAATTGCTGTTCCTCAATCATCACTCTACAAATAATGGGTATCATTCTCCACTGTCCAGAATGTCGAGACTTGTTAACTCAAACCATGGTCTTGAAATTTTTGGTTCCAGTCTGAATGATTTTTGTCATTCTTTACGACTCTACCAAAACTTTGACTTGACCTTGGTTTTGATTTGAATATTTTTTCTTTTGTATATTTTATCCTTTTTTATCATTGCTTCATTTAACATTATGTATGTGCTGTGCTTTCTCTGTTGCTCTTTTTTTCCCATTTCGTGTTATGTACTTTTTGTAATTTTTGTAATGAAATACTATGTAAATAATAACATTTAAGTAATACATCGGCGTGTAGGCTGACCTTAAAAATATACCTTATTTTCTGATTACCTTTCTCTACGTCATGTGTCAAAGGTAGTTTCTTATTTGCTGGACTGGAGCTTGTGAGCTTAACACGCTTTGAAATCGTTAAGGTTGCCAAGTAAACTTAAAAAATCTCCGAGAAATTCCATTAAAACTCACGATGAGACCAAATCAATTATTCCTGAGTGATGTTGGACCGAGTGTAAGTAATGAAAATGTATGTTTGTTATGTAAACAGTTTACGGAGTAGAAACGGCTGTGCGATCGGGCGTATGATTACCGCTGATCTGTTTGAGCCAAGTGTTAACTGGTGGGTGATAATTGCGCTGGTATTTCTGCACTTTCTTATGCTGACCATACAGAATCAGCACCAGAATATAATAAAATCGAATTATTGACATGTTTCGCCTTATCGTTAATCGAAGATATTTTTTATGTTGATTTTGGTGCACTCTCCTAGAAATTTGGCTACCATATGGACAATGTCCGCCCTGCAGATTGCAGCTCGAAATATCTCAAAGTGACTGCAGTCTTACCAGCCATGTAGGTTTTGATTTCATCGGGTTTAGCGTATTCCATCAAGCTTTTCCTGGATGATGTAATATCGACCCAGCCTCAAAGTATCTTGGACCATCGATCTAAACACTCTTGGTCGATGCCCTGGACCTTGGAGTAAGAATATATATATAGAGAGAGCTAAATATTTTTATCCAACTTATAGGTCCTTGAGGTGATTTTCCCAGAAAAACGGCGCTTTAAAAGTTGTCCATTTACTATTATTATTACTACATAAATTTACGATAAATCATTTTCTCCAGGTTTTTACGTCGTAATCCGTGAGAGAGAAAGAGACAAGACACATAATATCGCAACACTTTTAGGTATGTAAGCATGTTTTCCGTATCCCGCGTCTCCGGTCAGTCCGTCCCTCGGAGTAAGAATATCTATGGAGAGAGAGCTAATTTGTTTTACCCAACCTAAACAAATTTGCGATAAATTAATTTCTCCGGGTTTATACGTCGTATACCGTGAGAGAGAAAGAAACAACATAATTTTGGCAAAATTTCACACAGCTTCAAAGTATTGTAACCATGTTCATTGACTCGTGCGTTTTCCGGGACTCCACCCACACTCTTTAATGTGCAACTAAACTGAACATAACTCAACGGTTTTTTTGGTTATATGGTATATTTATTTTGATAAGAATACTGTGAAAAAGTGGTTATACGAATAAACAAAAACATTGTGTCGACATGTGCTATGAATAGATGTATAAATAACGTAACCCTAGTCTTAGCCACGCCCAGGTCCAACCGAGTCAGTAAAACCTAGTAAAAACTGACTATAGATCGATCTACAGCGTTACCTCTTGTATATTATTGCTCTAAGCTCCGTCCACTACGTTTCGTTATGCGATGTAACTCAACGGTTTTTGAGGTTACATCCTATATTATTGTTAATGACAATACTGTGAAAAAGTGGTTATACAAATAAACAAAAAATATATGTCGACATGTGCTATGTAAAAAAGTATGATCACGAAAACCCTAGCCACGCCCGAATCAGGAAAAAATCAACAATCCTGACTACTGTTTCGCAAAGCTATCCTTCCTGTATGTTATTGCTCTGAGCCCTGAACTGATAGCGAAGGGATTTTTTTTGTGAACTGACCAAGGTTCGTAAAATTGCACAAGCCATAAAAATAACAAAACTGCAAAAGTACAACATTACTCAATTGATTATCCAAAAAATATTGGTGAAAGACGCCAAACTTCCAGGCTGCAGTCTCTGGAGTGATGATAGCCAACGTCCGGTATGAAAGGGTACCAGGAGAACAATCCGTGAAAAATAAAATAAATTAATATATCCGTCGAAGGGTTTCGAACCCGCAACTCTTGGGTCCCAAACCGAGGACCTTACCGCTCCGCCAAGGAGGTCGCCAGAAAACTCAATCATAACAAAGTGTGGGGCATCTCAACTACCTGGAATTTCCCGGAGTGCAAAAATCGTCGTTGATATTCAAAGCACTCTTCATCCCGGATTCAGCCCTGCGCTGGGCAAATAAATAAACAGGTATTCCAGCCTATTGGAGTCACGTGTGCCGCCGGGTACGACTACATTCGACATGGCTGAATGACAACTACTCTTCTAAGAATTAATGCATTTAAATACCACTTCTAGACAACTGCACGTAAATATAATTGGCGTTGTTTTCAGGAAATGGATGCTGGAAAATTCAAATTTTCTTTTAGTACGTAGAATTCATATTTTATTTATTGTGACTTTGTATTTAACGTTATTTGATCGTAGTATTGTTTAACCTTGTGTGGAGATATTGCAAATTACACGTATATAAACCCTATTTGAAGAACTCATTAGCACAGTTTTTAATGTTGTTTAAAGTTTATATAATACAATTGGAAAATATGAAACAAGCGAAATGACGTCTTATTTTCCAAGGTTCCTTTGGAATAGACAATTCATAACTCGGCACCAAAAAACGGAGAAATTGTCCGAGATTCAAATTCGAATTGTTTTTGATGAATCTGTAATAAAAATACAAAACGTTTTTTTTCTGCATTGAATGCTTTTACTCTCATCTGATTCTGAAGACTTTTGTGGCCCTTCAGTCATCCAAAATATATTTACCATTTGGGAGGAGAGATTTGGATTAAGCGACACAAGTTTGGGACTGTTTTTGTAACGCAGTGAGGGTATTGAATTACCTGAACTAACCTTTTTTTCAAAATCCGACCAGGTACTGAAGACTTGTGAATTTTATTGTAAAACAAAAAATAAAATAATGTGCTCTGGTGTAAACTTCTCAAAATGGCGCTTCAGCCTTTTCGTCTTTCCGGCGACGATATATTCATCGGAAATAATTCATATGAACACTTCGTGCAGAATATCCTTCTTGTCCTTGTACAGCAAACTCGACCATATGTCCTCTTATACACCTTGCAGCGAGCATTGGTTATTTCAGCCCGCCTTTTGTAACCTTATGCCGTTTTTGGATCAACTATCGATTGAGCGTCGGCGAATACAGACGTCCAATCAGCGCTTATCGTCAGCGCGAATTTCTGATTCATTTGGACGAATATTTTATTTTGAAATTTTGATTTTACCTACCTGTAATTATTGTAACCAGTGGCAGCTCGTGACTTTTTAGTGTGCTAGAGTGCTAAGATTGAAAACAATGACATGATTGATGTTGTTGTAGCTGAAAATTTTTTTTGTTTCAATTTTTTTTGTGTGAAAAATTTTAAGTTTCAGTTTTGGTAGGTCAATGACCTGACCAAAATATGCTATGTTTATGTAGAGCTTAGCATAATCAGTGAGACACACAAACAGATTTCCTACTTTACAGTACTTAAATAAGGATGTTTTGAGTTAGTTACTACTTGTTACCGTCGAGATTCAACACTCTTCTTGAGTTTAAAAAAAATGTATTATTGACATTTAAATTGATATTTCAAAGTTCCAAATCTACCGACGAGAATAATGTCGCAGGCTGAAAACAGTTGAGTGCATCTTAGAAATTCCAGACAGAAAAAGCTGTAAAAAAATTATAACGCCAGAGCTTACTGAGGAAAAGTTTTTTCTGTACATCTGACAAACACAGTTAAGATATTGATCTAAGTGTATATAAATTGGTCATACAGAAAAAGCTGTAAAAAAATCATAACGCCAGAGCTCACTGAGCAAAAGCTTTTTCTGTACATCTGACAAACACAATTAAGAAAATTAACACATGTGTCATAACACATTTAATTGATATAAAAAATATAATATAGTATATTTGCGGTACGTTCCAGAGTGGTAGATATTCTAAGTATCGCCCCGGTGAAAGACCACCATTCAGAAATGAAACGTTGCTTGAAATGGCTTTAGCCGTGTTTGGTGACCAGATCTGAATAGCCAGGTACTTCTTAACCTTCCTCTTCCTCATCTCCTTCCCATCTCCACTACCTTCAGCCTCACAGCATACCCCTATTGGGGATACCATAGTCTCACTGGCTCTAGACGGTTGGGAGCAGTTGGGACTCTTGTGCGGTATTCACGTAAGTAAAAAAAATGCCGATTTCTTATAAAGTCTTGGTGGCTCAATTGGCAGAAGCTTTACTCTCGGATAGAGAAGAGGTTTCATATTTACGTTGAACATTATTGATATTATTTCAATTATTAATATAAAGTAAAATTACTAATAACCTTTAAGTTTTTCTTAAAACTTAAATTTCGCTAACACTTTGATTGAACGTAATATTTCAGTTAGTCATTAAAAAAACTCACCGTCGGCAAGTTTATTAATTTAATCAATTAAGAAATTATTAAAAAACGGTTTACCGAAAATCATATATGTTTAAAAAAAGTGGTTTCCGGAAAAAATCCCGCTAGATGACAGCACTGCTCATTATCCCTCGTTTAGCGTTGAATAGTCAAATAATATGATAGCCTCTCCTTTTTTGAACAGTTTATTCAATCAACCAAAAAAGAAAAAATTACCGCGCAAGCACGGATGAAATTATTTAAGTCAATAACCATTTTAGAAGAAGCGTTGTGCAGGAGGTACTTTTAAACGTGTTATGTGTTATCATCAAATAATGATTTACGATTCAAAAACCAGTTTTACATCAATAAAGATTTGTCTTTTTTTTTGATTTTATGGATTCTTTCGTAATCCTCTACTAACTAGCTGGGGCTTATACAAATACCCCTCATAATGTCTATCTAACTAGTACTGCGGCTCATTAGGCCTTATTACTATCACCATCTGATGGTTGTATTTAATTGACTGCGTTTAATTTTACATTAGTGTTTTCTTAGGGAAAAGATCTTAACTGGATTAAAAACCCTAAGTAAAGATTTGACAAAAGTAATGACCTTATAAAAAAAATCCTAAGCAATACCCACAACACTGCATATTGCATGAAATATTTTTTTGCAGGAATTTAATATAAAAGCGTTAGTAAGAAATTTAGCTCATAGATTATTTTTAAGTACTTATTATTATTTTTTATTTTTTACAAATTCCAAAATATCATTCGGGTGACAGATTACTCTAATTATTATCGTAAGCACTTTGGTGACAGCAAATTTAAGTGACAAACATATTTTGTATTACTTTAATTGGATGTAGTTATGCAGAAAGCGTCCAACCCACAATTTTCCAAAATTGTGTTTTACATGTTTCCCTATACATAAATGCGAGATTTGTATCTGCTGAAAACATCCAAGCTCCAAATGCAATAGATTTTCAGTAATTCAATTTCGTACTAACCCATATTACAGATATTTAACTTAAATCGAAGTATAAAAACTTTATATGTATATTGTAAGATAACTTTTTTTTCCAATAAACTCATTGATAGATTATAAATAACCTATTTATAATAATGTTTATAAAGAAAAAAAAACACTGATATTCAATTTACAATTGCCGGTTACGCATATAAATGCTTTTTTCGTCATATTTTCAAACGACTTTTTCTCAGTTTTATCTTTTAAGGGTTGGACGCTTTCTGCATAACTACGTTCAATTGTTACTCTTGTTAAAACCTTGTGAAGCATTGAACCAGATGTTTTTATACATTCTTGGCACATTGACGATGTCTCAGTTAAATCGTCTTCAGACATTTAATTCATATAAAATAATATAAAGTATATTTTTGCGACACGTTCCAGAGTGGAAGATACTCTTAAGTATCGCCTTCAAAGACCACCATTTAGAATTGAAACGGCTTTAGCCGTGTTTGGTCACCGGGTCTGAATAGTTAGGGTCTTCTCAACCTTCCTCTTCCCCATATCCTCCCTCTCCCTACTACCTCCCAACATACCCCAAATGGGGATGCCATAGTTTCACTTGTTCTAGACGGTATTTACAAAAAAAAATACAATTTCTCAATATTAAATTATTCATATACTTATGAAAGCTGAGAAAAGAAGAAACTTAACAATGCCTGATCATTTAAAAAAAAATCGATTAGGAGCCAATTATATTAACTGCGTCACATTTTAAGTTAGTTAGTGTTGTAGCCGAAAAAAAAAATTTTTTCTAGGTTTTTTTTGCTGTATGAAGATTTTCATGATTTTTCAGTTTTGGTGGTGCACTGCACGGATTTCTGAAAAATCTTCATACAAAAAATTGAAAAAAATAAAATCGTTTTCGGCTACAACAACATCAGTAATGACGTTTTTTTCAATCTTACCACTTTAGCACACTAAAAAGTCACGAGTCGCCACTGGTCACAGGTGAATTTTTTCATTACGTATAATAACACCGGACAACCCCCGAAGGGTGGTTAACAGTGATAGAAATGTCTGCCAATCAAACTGAATGGATTTCAATTGTATTGAATTCTGAGAGTAAATCACTGTGACAAGTGACAACTCTATGATAAATTACTTGCACGAGAATCATGCGGTGAGCTCTCAGGGTGTTCTAGTGCACTTTTATTAATTTTAGTATTCAAATATTATTAAAGCGACAGATGGTATTTAGGACAACTGTACCAAAAAATACTTTGGCTTTAACTTACTAAAATAATCAGTAAGTAATTATTATTATTTTTTTAAGTGAATACCGCACAAGAGTCTTAACTGCTCCCAACCGTCTAGAGCCAGTGATACTATGGCATCCTCAAAAGGGGTATGTTGTGAGGATTAAGATAGTGGGGAGGGGGAGGAGATGAGGAAGGGGAAGGTTAGAAAGTACCTGGCTATTCAGATCTAGTTATCGAACTCGGCTGAAGCTATTTCAAACACCGTTACGATTCTGAATGGTAGTCTTTCACCAGGGCGAAACTAAGAGTATCTACCACTCTGGAACGTGCCGCAAACATAGTATATTTTATTTTATATCAATTAAAAGTGTTATGACACATATTTATTAAATAAAACTTATTTGCGCACGCCGGGTTCGAACCCGCGACCTCTGGATTCGTAGTCGAGCGTCTTACCACTCGACCTTGCAGGTCGTCAAAATTAATGTTTCGTCTTGGTATTGTTCAGGTGCCTTTACTTATCAAAGGTTAACTATCATTAGGGCAATGTTTATTCTGCAGGCCGCAGCCCCCTTCTTAATTTATTTTATCATTATTTTTAAATATTGAATACCGCACAAGAGTCTCAACTACTCCTAACCATCTAGAGCCAGCGAGCTAGAGCATGGCATCCCCAATTGGGGTCTCTTTTGAGACTGAAGGTAGTGGAGAGGGGAAGGAGATGGAGAAGAGGAAGGTTGGGAAGTACCTGGTTATTCAGATCTGGTCCTCAAACACGGCTAAAGCCATTTCAATCAACGTTTCGATTGTAAATGGTGGTTACAGAGCGATACTTAGAGCATCTACCACTCTGGAACGTGCCGCAAATATACTTTATATTTATTTAATGTGTTGTTACACGTAGTAATGAAATAATTATTTTTGTGCACTCCGGGTTCGAGCCCGCGACCTTTGGATTCGTAGTCGAGCGTCTTACCACTCGACCACGGAGGCTGTCCTATAAGTCCTGTACAATTCAGTGAAACTGTGCACTCGCGCAAGTCATGTAGGTTTTAAAACCGCTAAGCGCATCGTCTTCCACCAATCTTTCCCTAGATAATAAGTAGGGTAATCGTGTAGGTAGTTAACCCTCCCCACAATCTGAAAAAGTTTTTTGAATTTTTCTTTTCATATCCAGTAAACCGGCGAACTTATCCACGGTTTTCAGTTTTAGTTCCTTTATTTTAGTTACTTGTACATTAAAGTTTACAAAGTATCTAACTATAATTCATATTCCGTTCAACTCAATAATAATATTATAACCTATATATTGTATTTTAAATGGTTCTTATAGGCTATTTCAAATTTATTAATTGGCATAATTTGAAGGGGTTTCCGGCAGCGCATCATAAAATTTCATCCTTTTTTACGGTAAGTTTTTGACTTATATTATAACTTGAATACTACTTGTTATTACCAATGTATTCTAATGGTTCTTACACACTATTTAAAAAGTGTATCAATTGATATAATTTTGATGGTTTCCGGCAGCGCATTATAATATTTTATTATTTTACAAAGTAAGCTTTTTGACTTATACGAGGCCTGTTCGAAAGAAAAGGGTAATTTTGAATTTTCGCGGGCTGTGTACATTCGATTATCGATTTTTTGTTGTTGTTATGTTGGTACACATATGTTTATCATATGTTAGCATTATCAGCCATTTTGGATCAGTGGTTTGTTTTTGACAACTGGAAAGGTTAGTCACGTTTTTGTGTGTTCTTCGACTTTTTACTTTTTGAAAAATGGATCAAAGAATATGTATTAAATTTTGCGTTAAAAATTGAATAAAGTGCTCCAACGCACTTAAAATGTTGACTGTGGCATTCGGCGAGTCTGTTTTGTTTAAAAAAAGTGTTTTATAATTGGTACAAGCGCTTTACAGAAGGCCGAGAAGATGTGAATGACGATGAGCGTCCTGGAGTTGTGGAAAAATAAATCATGGATTTTATTCTTTGATACATTTTTTTCAAAAGTAAAAAATCGAAGGAAACACAAAAACGTGACTAACCTTTCCAGTTGTTAAAAACAAACCACTAATCCAAAATGGCTGATAATGCTAACATTTGATAAACATATGTGTATCGACATACCAAAAAAAAACAACGATAATCGAATGTACACAGCCCGCGAAAATTCAAAATTCACCTTTTATTTTGAACAGGCCATGTATACTACTTGTTTTTACTAATGTATTTAAAATGGTTTTCACAGGCTATTTTGAATGGATTATTTGGTTTAATTAGGAAGGTTTCCGGTTTCGCGTTATGACATTTCATCCCTTTACAAAGTGAGCCGTTTTGCGTATTGCGGGCGAGGTTGCCGCGCAACCCCTGGCGGGTGATTAGCGGTGACGTGAGTTTCTGCCAATCAGTTTGAATGGATATTTCAATTGAATTGTAATTCACGGTGACAACGGGCAAGATAAATTACTTGGGCATCGCGTGAGAGGTACAAAGAGTTCACAGCGGCCGCGGCCGGTCCTCTCTGATTGCTGAATGGCGCTGTTCATGAAGTTCCTCACTTATCCAATTTTGCCGCAATTTGCCACTTCCGCCGGTGAAAATTTCCACGGATTTGCGAAAAATATACGCTCCACGTCAAGGTCTCCCCGATGAGCGTCAGTAATATTTACGTAATATGTACGTAACGTAGTTTTCGGGAGGGGTTAAGGGTCAGCACCCAAAAATACACACTTTTTGGTTTTCTAGTACAAGCAATACTACAAATGATTCGTCTGTCAATTCTATACTTAAAAAAAACGGATTGTAAACTTTAGAGTACAGACGTCAAGTGAGAATGCTGTCCTTGTTCTACAGGTATTTCAATGGAAGATGCTCCGAGAAACTTGCGTCATTGATCCTTTCGGTACTGGTGCCTAGTCGGTAAACTCGCCAAACGCGCGCCCAATATTTGTAAACGGTTGACATTCAATACATGACAACGGGTCGCTTTAAAATTCATTCTTATGTTCAACAGCTCGACTATGGAACGATTTGCCGGCCTCTGTGTTTCCTCCCTCCTTCAACATGGGCCTTTTCAAGACTTAAGTTCCCTCCTTCCTTTCCTCAAAAAGACCCTCCACACAGCATCCCCAAAGATGACATAGGCCTTGAGGGAAATTATTTCACTCAAGGTCTCCTGTGTGGAGTTAATGTAAAATATATATACGGGTAATTAGAAAAAATTCTGAGGTTTCCAGTGAATAAAACTTTTAATAAATAATCTTTCATATTTTCGTAGAAAGCAATCACTTTGTGGTTTGACATATTAAAAGAAATGAAAAAAAAAACTTTGAATAAGACCACGGATATTATTTTCATTTTTATGACCGACCGGTATCGCTTTGCCTAAGCATCATCAGGGTACACAATTAAACTAAGCAAAAATACAAAGTGTTCGGTTATAGTGAATTTTAGGTAACAACTAGTATTACTATACTAACTATTAGTATTACTGTGATTTGACTGATAGTGAGTTCAGAATGCTAGCCTTCCTCTTGCTTATTTAACCTGCTATTGAATACATTTACAATTTGTTAGCCATATTGAGGCCTAGAATTTTTATACAGTATCAGAAAATAAAATAAGAAATCAATTGACATGTTGATCGATTGATTTTATATTAAAACTAAATAATTATCATTTACACTGCACCATTCGCTCTAACAGTCTGATTTCTATTTACCAAGGGCGTGCCGAGACTTTTTTTGGTTATCATAATTTTCTAAAATGGTACGTATTTTTTTAGAATTTTCGAGCTGACCAGATTGTTATTTTTAAACTAAAATATTTTTTAACTGTGGTAGGGTGGTAGTAAGCTTCAGTCTCAACCTTGGAGTAACAATGTATGGAGAGCGAGCTAATTCTTTTTACCCAACCCATACAAACTTGCGATAAATCACTTTCTCCGGGTTTTCACGTCGGACACCATGAGAGAGAAAGAGACAACAAATATAATACACCGCTTCTATGTGCTGTCGCGATGATCTTTGGCTCCTGGGTGACCGCGGGACTCCGCCCACATTTTGTATTATGCCACTAAGCTTGACGCAACTAAACGGTTTTTATGTTGCTAACAATACTGTGAAAAAGTGGTTGTACGAATAAACAAAAACATTATGTCGATATGTGATATGAATGGATGTATAAATACCCTAGCCTTAGTCTTAGCCACGCCCAGGTCCACCGATTCCGGTAAAAATCATCAAAAACTGACTACACCGCCTTGAATAGATACCACTCTTTATACTCTAAGGTCTCAACTGTTTGGGCTAGTGGGACTATGGCATCCCTGATTTGGGGAATGTTGTGATTTTAATGGAAGTGGGGGTTTTTTTTTGGGGGGAGAGAGATCTCTTCACAAAACTTACTTAGTTATTTGAGTATAGTAACTTATTATAGTTGGTTACGTTATTTGGTCGTTTTAAATATTTATGGTAAGACATTTTAAGAAATATTTTTAATCTGTATGGTAGAGTATTTTGTATTCTGATTATTATAATATACGAGGACTGTTTAAAAGAAAAGGTGAATTTTGAATTTTCGCGGGCTGTGTAAATTCGATTATCGATTTTTTTTGTTTGTTATGTTGGTACACATATGTTTATCATATGTTAGCATTATCAGCCATTTTGGATTAGTGGTTTGTTTTTGACAACTGGAAAGGTCACTATAAATACTCTTAGTATTGCCCTGGTGAAAGACCACCATTCAGAATTGAAACGTTGCTTGAAATGGCTTTAGCCGTATTTGGTGACCAGATTTGAATAGCCAGGTACTTTCCTACTTTCCCCTTCATCATCTCCTTAACCTGCCCATTACCTTCAGTCTCAAAACATACCCCTATTGGGGGTGCCATAGTCTCACTGCTTTAAGACGGTTTGGAGCAGTTGAGACTTTTGTGCGGTATTACCGTAAAAAAAAAAAAACACATAAATTGTTAAAAAAATAAAATATTAATTTATTATCGCAAAAAATTCAAAAAACTGTCACGACACGCCACTGCTTTTCTCACATCTAATCGATCAATCTCTGTTGAATTCTTCTTCAAAGTTCGCTGCCAAATCCCGAAGTCTAACGCCATCTATTAGCATGCGGGAAACGCGTTTCGCACCGAAATTATTCAGAAATCGAGTGCCATTTGTTGCGGAGTTAACATGCAGCTAGTGTAAATGGCGAGAAAATTTATTGTAAGTTCTGCTGTATATTCCTAACGCGACACCAACACTTGGCCCGCACTTGGTCACTTACTTTTCCTATGTGCAGTGGTGCATTTCTAGCCAAACTGTTTCAAAATCCACCTTAATTTAATACTTATAATGTGAATACGTTTAAGATTCTTCGGTAATTATCACGAATTCGATTCATTGATGTTTTACGAATAGAGATGGTCGATATTCCTGTCCCGGTTAAAATAAATCGGTTCCGAGCTGGTCACTGGAACCGTCGATATTATTTTTCCACGGAACCGGTTCCTTTTTTTGGCAAATAAAAATGGCGAATATCCATTGCGGTTCCTTTTGACGAGGAACACCAGTGTGGTGAGAAACGAGGAGCTTTTCGTTCCCAGAATACCGCTAGAAGCCCCCCTCCCATGAAATTTAAAAAAATATATTACAGGAATCTTTTCTAGAGATGGTCGATAATCCTGTCCCGGTTAAAAGCTTTGAGCGGAAAGGTTCAGTTTTTTTCGTTCTCAAATTCGCTAGCATTTTTTTTTACAGTGAATATCGCACAAGAGTCCCAACTGCTCCCAACCGTCTAGAGCCAGTGAGACTATGGCATCACAAGATACCCAATAGGGATATGTTGTGAGGCTGCAGGTAGTGGGTAGAAGAAGGGGATGGGGAAGAGTAAGGTTGGAAAGTACCTAGCTATTCAGATCTGGTCACCAAACACGGCTGTTCTACTCAAAGTATTTAATTAATGCAAATATAATATGTCTCGGCGATCAAATTCTCAAACCAAAAACACTTGTTTAGTGCTACGTCAAAATATGGTTCATTTTTAATTGATTAAATACTGCAAAATTATTGAAAATGTTAAATACTTGACACCTAACGTTAGTACGTAATATACCTCTGTTATGTTTAAGTTTTGGTTTGCAGTAGCTTAAATTTCAATATCAAGAATACATTAAATTTATTCTATGATGTTTTTATACTATTTTTTGACTTGTTTAATACATTTTTTATCCTGGACATGTTTTTATTATTGACTAGAATAAAGCTATAAAGTAATTGGAAAAAATATACACCTACTGTTATTTAATATACAAAGTGTCCGGGGTAAAGTGTAGTAACTTCAGGAGGTTATTCTACATGCTTTTACAAAATATAAATAAGTTATTTCGAATTTATTTATTTTTCCATACAAAATGATTTAAAAAAAAACATATTTTACTAAATATTTTTTTCAATACTTGAAATACGTTTTTCAAATTTAAAAAATGTTATTAATCTACCTATACTATCATGTCCCGAAGTTACCTCACTTTACCCCTGGATAATATAATATACCTTGTATAATATAATCACTTGAAAGCCTTGAGAATGCCAATGTATTTATCAGAAAATGTGACCAAAAAATACCATCCGCAAAAAACGACATTTTGAACATATTGAGGTCGTGCAATTAGAGTTGATGCGAACAATACATACTTAGAATTGTGTGTACACTGGTGCATAGGTCGGAGTTAAATACATATGCATTCAAATCCGACAGCAATGTCCTCGAGAAAAGTCGCTGAGAAACAGCCTTTTGACTTGCTTATGCTTGATTATTGCTGTAAGCGAAAAAGGGACCATAAATGTTTGTTTTTCTATTTGTACTTTAAGCATTCATAAATTTTGTAAGAACTTTCGAAACTTTTTTTATAGTGTGCTCTTTTTATTCATTAATTCGAAACAAACAGAAACAACCGAACGAAAATCAAGTTTGAAACATGCTGTATGCAAGCAATGCACCTGAGTGAGTACTGTGACTCGACATTCACTGCTATACCTGCAACACGCAAACATGTTTTTCTCTCGTTTAAGAATAAAAAAAACCCATTTAATGATTGTTTTATTGAATATATTATAAGCACTTGTTTATAAAACCAAATTAATTAAAAAATCTTTTTTTGACGTCTCTTTGTTGCATAATTCTAAAAACAATGCTGAATCAATTATGATTATACTAGTTGCTACCCGTGATTACGTGATGTAACTTGACTTACCAAGATGAAAACTTAGAAATTTTGTATGTACAGAATTGTAATCTAGCAAAATATCTGGATTAAAAACATTTTTTTTTTAATTTTTGATGATTCGTTTTATTTTTTGACCTGCAAATGAAAGCAATATGGACGCAAATACGAGGCCTGTTCAAAAGAAAAGGTGAATTTTCGCGGGCTGTGTACATTCGACTATCGATTTTTTTTTGTTATGTTGGTACACATATGTTTATCATATGTTAGCATTATCAGCCATTTTGGATTAGTGGTTTGTTTTTGACAACTGGAAAGGTTAGTCACGTTTTTTGTGTGTTCTTCGATTTTTTACTTTTGAAAAAAAATGGATATATGTGTATATATATAATAAAAATAATTGTCTTCTCAAATAATATATCATGGGTAGGTACTTTATCGCTCGTTTGTTTTGAAAAAAAAGATTTCTCCTAACATTTTAATTTTTTTTTTATAGTTTATCAAATAAGAAAATTGACATAATATTGCAAATAACTTAAACTAAGAAATTACGACAGGAAAAAAAATTCAAAGAATATAAATAGATTTTTTTCTTTAAATAACAGAAAATTAGATTTTTATATATAGATTTTTTTTTTGTTATGTTGGTACACATACATTTATCATATGTTAGCATTATCAGCCGTTTTGGATTAGTGGTTTGTTTTTGACAACTGGAAAGGTTAGTCACGTTTTTTGTGTGTTAATCGATTTTTTACTTTTGAAAAAAAAATGGATATATATGTATATATATATAATAAAAATAATTGTCTTCTCAAATAATATATCATGGGTAGGTACTTTATCGTTCGTCTGTTTTGAAAAAAAGATTTCTTCTGACATTATAATTTTTTTTATAGTTTATTAAATAAGAAAATTGACATAATATTGCAAATAACTTAAATTAAGAAATAACAACAGGAAAAAAAATTCAAAGAATATAAATAGATTTTTTTCTTTAAATTACAGAAAAGATTAATTAAAATGTCACACTCATACGTACGTACGGGAAAATTATTGTTGATTTTACCGTTCACCACTGTAAAATTTCAAACTTTCCTATTGCTTCTAAGCAGAGTTACACGTTAATATCTAGCCTGATTTCTCTCTTCTCTGGGAGGAGATTTTACGACAAATATTTCTGTGACGTGTTAAGCCATACTAGATATAATACGTTAATTCGTACGAAGGATTGCCAGCAGAAAGGAGACATCTCCACTTTCAATCTTTAAAAATATGAATTAATTAATATATATTTTCGCAGAAAGCAATCACTTTGTGGTTTGACATATTTGAAGAAATGAAAAAATAGCTTTGTATACGACCACGAATATTTTTATTTTTTTATGACCGACCGTTTTCGCTTGGCCTAATAAGCATCGTCATGGTAAAAAATTAAACTAAACAAAAATACAAAGTGTGCGGTTATATATACATACAGAGGGAGAATAAATTATAAAAAACAATGAGAAAATAATGTTATTCTAGTCCGACCATTCGATGCAGAAAAAAAACTGATCAAAACTGTATATTTTTTCATTTTTGACCAAAGTGTCGCTTAAGCCCTTTTGCCTTTCCAGCGATGATATCATAAATTATTAATCATCTTTGAATATATTGTGAGCGTTGTAACGTTACCGTTTGCAACACTTGAAAACGCAACACAAAGAAAGAGCGAAAGGCAAACGCTCAGTCAAAAAAGGTTGGTGAAATGAAATTTATTAGTCCTTCGCTGAGCCGTCCGCTAAGGGTAAAGTTTAGGCTTTGCGTTTGCTGACGTCAAATGGCCCTAATAAATGTTTAATATTGCATTTTATTAAATATATTTCAACACGTTAAGTCATTGACCCATCAAGGTATGTTCTCCCTTCTTAGGTAGGCAGGAAATAAATATTTACATTCTAGAACAGTTGGCAAGCAACCAATTATTTAAATTACACCCTCGCAAACATACTAGTGAAACGAAGATTTGTACGTCGACAATTACTATTATGTAAGCATTAATTTCAAATTAAAAAAATGGAATAAATCGTGTTTAGTGAACGGAATATTCAGGCACACTTTCTAACTTACCTCTTCCCTATTCTCTTCCACTCTTTTCTGACTCCCAATTTCCCAAAATTATTTATTTATTTATTTAAACGTCCATGAGGCTTTTACATACAATGTAGAAAAACTAAGATATCCAGTGATTCAGTTTGCACGGTCTTCGGGATTATTGCAAATCTAACAGTTGCATGTGTATTAGCTTTTTAAACGAAGCAACGTTACTGAAACTAAATATATGAACGGAAATAATTTTATTTCCCACAAGTTACAAGAAGGCTATAATAGCATACCTCTTTCAAAAATACTAGTGTAAACTTGCATTGTATTATTAATTTCTATCGACTTAATCATGTTTTTGGGTGCTAATCATTGTTATTTTTTATGTCACTATTATTTTATATTTTATATCATATGTTATGTAAAAGCCCATGAGGGCGTATATAATTAAATAAATAAAGATGCAATCTCTATATACAAGAATTATAACGAAAAATGAAAAATCATTTAAAAAGACACTTAATTGGACGTAGTTATGCAGAAAGTGTCAAACCTACAATTTTCCAAAATCGAGTTTTACATGTTTTCTTATAGATAAATACGAAATTTACATCTGCTGAAAACACCAAAGCTTAAAATACAATAGATTTTTGATAATTATCTTTTTTACTAACGGACATTGCAGATATTTGACTTAAATTGAAGTTTAAAAACATTATAAAATGTAGGATAACATAAGAAATACATTTAAATAAATACATTGATAGATTATAAATTACCTATTTATAACAATGCTCATAAAGAAAAAAAAACACTGATATTCACGTTACAAATGCCGATTACGTATATTCATGGTTTTTACAGCCATATTTTCAATCGCCCTCTTTTCAAATTCATATTTTTGGGGTTGAACGCTTTTCGCATAACTACGTCCAATTTATTTATTTTTATTTCACGCAAACTCATAAAGTTTCTCATTATTCTTTTATCACTTTCTCAGTTGACGTTTTGCCTCTTTCATTTCATATTATCTGTCTCTTTCTCTCTGTTCCATTATTATAATTTATTTGTCATAGTTTTCTTATTTTACTTTATATTATATTTCCCTCTGTATGTACGAGTATATATAACCAAACACTATGTATTTTTTATGTTTAATTTTGTACCCTGATGATGCTAAGGCTAAGCAAAACCGGTCGGTCATAAAAAATAAAATTAAATACGTTGTCTTATACAAAGTTATGATTTCTTTTTCGTTAATTTATTTTATTTCAAAATTAGAGATGTCCCCTTTTCCGCCGAGGTCGATTCGCAAGAAATCTTTCCTGGTATCTGCAAAGTATTCACTAGCTATCGGCGATACGACCTAATGTAAAAATAATTTCTGCAAGCTGCGGCGAGCGCAGAGAACAGGTATGTGACATTCTTACCGGAGCCACTGGGCTGCACTCTACTTACATTCCGCTTACGTAGATGGAGTATTATTCACTTAGTGTGGGAGGCCCGTCCTAACATCGCGTAAGACCCAGAAGATGATAATTGTTATTAATAAATACATATAATATTTTCGTAGAAAGTAATCACTTGTAGTAAGAAATATTTAATAAAAAAAAATTAAAAGCACTAGAAATGAAGAAAGCCATTAAAAGTAATAGTCATATTCTTAATACTCAATTAAATATGTCCAGTAGTCCAATATTAGGTATATTTTCTGTAAATTGATTTTCTCTAAATTATAATATTACATCAAACAACTTTAACAGTCCTTTATAATTGTTATTATAATTTTTCTATTAATTATAATTTTTTCCTTCTTATTATTACAAACCGTGTGTTATCATTATGTAACACTGTTTAAGGGGCTATGTAGCAAGGGTAGCAATCTCCAAAAACGATTCTGTAGCATTGTCAACTATTGAATAATTATTATAAAGGAGCGGAGAATGAAGTGTACTAAAATGTTTGTGCACATTAAACTAGGAACAATTTGAAACAATTATCTCTAAATTTATCAACATATTCACGAAAGAAAAGTGCATTAAACGCTTAATCAACTTTCCAAGAAATAATTTTAAATGAAAAAGATTGCTGCCTTTGCTTCTATACTCCTCATTTTATTATTTGAGCGAAATTCCCCCACCATACACAAAAAACTTGTTCTTTATGGTGTGGTACAGTTTATATGTTTATTTTGTAATACACTGTGCAAAAAAATGTAACAATTATATTATATCTTACATTATATTGTAAAAAAAGCTTACATTAAATAAAAAATCACAAAAAATCACCTTCTCAGATGACGTTTTGCCTCTTTCATTTTATTTCACATTATCTGTCTCTTTCTCTTTGTTCCTTTGTTAAAGTTTTCTCACTGTTCTGTTATTTTATTTCATATTTTGTTCTCCCTTTGTATGTAAATATAACCGCACACTTTGTATTTTTTATATTTATTTGTGTACCCTGATGATGCTAAGCAAAACCGGTCGGTCATAAAAAAATTGAATAAAATCTGTGGTCTTATAAAAATTAATCATTTAATTATACAAATAAGTTCTGCCACGTAAATTTACTTTATGCTTGACAGCCGTTTCGCCTTAAAAAGGTTTACAGTATGAATTCATCGTCTTAAAAAGGCGATTGAATTTTTATGAAGTCTTAAAACGGTTATAGAATAAAAAAACAGCAGGAAATTGCAAGTGCTAAACTCACACTAGGAAGAAAAACACCTTTAGTTAAAAGTATAAAAAATATAAATTACACGCATAACCCGGTAATACAAAAGGGTTTATTTTGCATTAGCTAATATTTGCAACACGTTTCAGATGGGTATACTCTAAGTATCACCCTGTGACACTATTCAGAATCGTCGCTTGAAATAACTTGAGCAGTGTTTGGTGACGAAATCTGAAGAGCCAGGTACTTCCCAACCATCCTCTTCCCCATATCCTTCTCCTCCCTATTTCCTTCAACATCACAACATACCCCGATTAGGAATGCCATAATCTCACTGGCTCTAGACATGCGGAAGCAGTTGGAACTCTTGTCCGGTATTAACTCTAAAACATATTTAATGAAAATGAAATAATAACTTTGTATAAGACCACAAATTTAATTTCTTTTTTTATGACCGACCGGTTTTGCTTAGCCCAAGCATCATCAGGGTACAAAATTGAACTAAACAAAAAAAAACATACTGTGTGGTTATATATACTCATACATACAGAGGGAGAACACAATATTAAAAAAAAAGAGAACAGTAAGAAAACAAAACAACAACATTTAAATTATAACAAAGGAACAGGGAGAAAGACACAGATAATATGAAATGAAACGGGCAAAACGTCAACTGAGAACGTGATAAAAGAATAATGAGAAATTTTATGAGTTTAGGGGAAATATACCTAATATCAGACTACTGGACAAATTTAAATAATTATTAAGAATTTGACTATTAATTTAATGTCTTTCTTTATTACTAGTGCTTTTCAATTATTTAATCTGTTAAAATAAAATCTGTGGTCTTTTACAAAGTAATTGTTTAATTTTTATTAAATATGTCAAACCACAAAGTGATTGCGTTCTACTAAAAAAATATCCAATATATATATCTTTTTTAAATATGTTCTTTGTAACTGCGGTATAGGCATTGAACGAATTTTATATTGGACATTGTTACTAAAATAAAATAACAACACAACTTAGCTGGTTGCACTAATAACTGGTTTAATACAGAATGAATATTATCAATTTGACCGGTTGGTAACTAAGTGGACAAACGCGTCGGATTCCCACCCGGGCGTCGTGGGTTTAATTCCTCTGCTAGCCAAGTCCTCCATCATTGCACAAGCAACATCTTCCGCTTATTATGGTGGCAGTAGGAGTTTTTCAAATATTTTCAGGTTATTCGCAAACAGGGCATGTTTGAATTCTTTTAAAAAATGGGAGATGTCATATTTTATTCGGTATTCACAATAAATGCATTCAAAAAATCTTTTAATAAAAAATAATTTTGTTTTAAGCCTTGCCTTAGTTTATACTTATACGTTCCTGATGAAGGTTAAGTTTAACCGAAACCGGTCGAATTGTAATATGTGTATAAATAAAGTGGCTTAAAACAAAATTATTTTTTATTTAAATTATAATGTCAAGCTACAAAGTGTTTGCTTCCTTCGATAACAAAAAATCTTTATTGGTTTTATTTTGAAAGATTCAGAGACAATGTGTTTTTACTGGTGTTGAGATCTCGCAAAAATCATTCGCGTTATTTATTGCATTAAGGCTTATATCAGATCAGGAGGGTTTTTGGCGTTGATGTATAAAGCGTTAACTTCGCGACCGCAGTGTGATATAACGCGTTTCATATTGTAGGTACCTGCCTGTTGTATTCTCCCGCGTGCGGTTGCAACATCTCCACATTCTTCGCATTCGCGCCTATGTTTTGTTTCGCCTCACCACATTCCCTCTTTCTAAATCTCCCGTCTCTTCCCAAACCGGTCGGACGACCCCGACTTCTTGAACCTTCACTTCGACTTACTCTTATTTTTTGTAAGTTCGGTGACCCATTACTGATTTACCGGCTTCGAGCACGAACGAGATGTTCATTTCGAAACGTGCGATTGAAATCCTTCGAATTAATTATAAACCTGATTAATTATATTTGAATTCGCGTTCTATGTTTTTATCCAGGCGTCGTGGGTTCAATTCCTCTGCTAGCTAAGTCATCCATCATCACAAGCAACGTCTTCCGCTTATTATGACGGTGGTAGGAGTTTTTCAAATATATTCAGGTTATTCGTAACCCGGGAATGTTTGTTTTTCTTTTTAAATAATAGAAAAAATAAATAGATATGTTTTGACACAATTTTTTCTTTTTAAAGTTAGTCAAACGTATTCTTGTAGTGATATATTGGAGGTGGGCTATCATCAGGGCAATATTCAACTTGCTGATAGCAACTCAGAATACCAGTCATATTGGTTTATTATATAAAATAATTTATAATATATAAAATTAAATATGCGTGGACCAATAAACCTGCTGTGCTAGCATGATTTGATTTTAGTTTATGGGGCATAAAATACATTTAAGACTAGAATTAAAATAAATTAAGTAGGTTCTTTATTCGTTTTTGATGCCTTATCGAATTGCTTATTTTGATATAATATGTATTTTATGTTTTTTTATCTTTTGGCATATCTAATTAAGAATGCATTTTCGATGTTTTAGTTTTTCTCTCTTTTTTTAAGAATTCAAAAATTTCCTGGTTACGAATAACCTGACAATATTTGGAAAACTCCTACTGCCATCATAATAAACGGAAGATGTTGCTTGTGCAATGATGGAAGACTTAGCCAGCAGAGAGGAATTGAACGCCTGACGCCCGGGTGGGAATCCAACGCGTTTGTCCACTCAGCTACCAACTGGTAATCGGGGTATGCTGTGAGATTGAAGAGAGTGAAGAGGGAAAATAGATAAAATAAAGAAGGTTGGAAAGCCTGGCTATTCAGATCTGGTTACCAAACACGACTTTCAATCAACCCAACGTTTCGATTCTGAATGGTGGTATTCACAGAGGCGATACTGTGAATACCTACCACTCTGGAACGTACTGCAAATATATCAACTATATTTTATTTAAGGTTGAATTTATGTAAAATAACAGACAAACATTTAATTTAATTTATTTACGCATGCCAGGATTCAAACCGGCCAACTCTGGACCTGGAGGCTAGAATCTTAACCGCTCGGCCATTGAGATCGTTAATATTCTTCAATGCAATACCACGAATATCAACAAAGTAACACAGATGAGCCTAAATTCTGATCAAGCATTTTCAATAATTCATTCATCTTTTCAAAAGCCTGAAATTATTTTTATCAAGCCTGGAAAAACAGTTGGATATCTCGGATTTCCTACTTCCTTATGAACAGTTTTTGGAACTTAATGGTTTTATTGCAAATATTTTTCTTTAAAATCTATTCCAAAAATCTATCAAAATTTGGACCCAAGTAGAAATTAACGCTTTTTGAAGTTTTTAAAAGTTTTTTTTTAAATTTTTATGTGAATGGTTTCTCCTAAAATTCAAGGGCATTTAAAAAAATGAATCTATTTGAAGTAGAAAAAAACACCCTTATTTACTACGCTACGCGTAGGTAATCTTTCCCAACAAACAAACCTTGACTGAAAAGGCTATGGCACTGAAAACTTACATGTATTCAAACATTTTTTTATGATCACATCATTATTTTCAAATTAACACATCACGATTCGACGACGAATATCAAAAAACCTTCTGGGCAGCAGTGGAAAGCAAGGGAACCTACATTTTTGAAAATTTGTGAGGTTATGTCAGTAATAAATCAAGTTATCAAATATGCATAATTATAATCAAATAAAATGTGGAATAAATGTTCGTTATCAAATTACACAAATTCAAAAAATCGAACCACAAACAAACAAAAAATTGCCGTTACTCTTATTTGAACATAGGTATCTTCCGTTAACCGGGTGACTACTCTAAACCGATAAGCCATCGAGGCAGGCTTTAGACCCGCCGTGAGAATAGTCAATACCCGTTTTCAATTTTTTTTTAAATAATGCAAGCAATCATTATTACAATCGTTACTGGTGCGAAATCGTTAAATTTATTGATATATAACAAAAAGATTGAAAACTCAACTAGTATGTATCCTATACGACTGTAAGTTTGTGTCGATTGAGTATTTTACATAATTATTTGTAGAAATCTTTGAATGAATGAAAACAACCGTTATATCGCTTAGATATCCTGTTTAATTTTATTGCTACTGAATATGTATATATTTCTGACGTCACTGCCTCATCATATATATACGTTAAACTAACTAACTAACCATCACGCCGTTTCCCCGCAGGGGAAGGCAGAAAGGACAGACCGCCATATAACTCTGTCTTGGCACACACTCCTTGCTTCATTTACATTCATACATCGCCTCATACATACTCTTCTGTTATTCTAACTCTTCACATGACCCGATTCAAGTATTTGATTTACTTGATCGTGCCATGTCTTTCTCAGGCGTCCTCGACTTCTTCTTCCATTCGCTTTCGCATCATATATTCTTTTCACACTCCTTTCTTCGTTCATTCGCTCTACATGTCCAAACCATCTAAGCGTCCCTTTCTTGAACCTATTCATTACGCTCACATCAGCCTTGCATTCTTTCCGGATATCCACATTTTTAATACAATAACCCGATTAAAGATATACTAAATTAACAGTTTTTTTACAAGGCAGAGAGATCTTCCAGTGGATACCATATTGCTTTAGACCAAAGCCACAGATCTTATTATTATTTTTCGCGCATGGTGATAAACATGTGTAACACCTGCGTAGCGGTAAGTTCCTTGCCTCTGCACTCAGATATCGTGGATTCAAACCCGGCATGAGAAAACACTAATTTATTTAGTTTTTTGTGACAGCACAATGACATTCTTTTACGTTGAGAACAATTGAAATTAAACGTTGCTTGATAATATGCTTTAACTATACGAATTTCGAAACATTCCTCTATCCCCCTTCTCCTCCCCCTCCTAAACTTCCTTTATCCTCATAACACTCCCCGAACATGTTTGACAATCAAGAAAGCACAGGGATAATAGCTACAAGCGTGATCTGTATTAAATTTGTAAAATCTGTGCTTCTCACATGGACAGCTGTATGTGGCCTGCTCACGCGTCGGAAAACCTTCTGATTTATTCATATACACCACCAGACGGGGGGAAAAAATGTTGTTTCCAAAAGTACTTAAATAAACAGAATTAAAACAAAGATTTATTTGAATGGCATTGCAAAGCATGACGGGTAATCGCTAGTTTCTTATAATTTTTGAATCACCATGTAATTATTTTTCTACTCTTTTAGTGGATACGTATGTAGTTTAAGTTATCATTAATAAGGGTAGTCGAACTGGCGGGCCTCGCTACCCATTTACATTTCAATGGCAGACAGTATAAAACAAAAGTAACACGATTTCTCATTGTTGTTGATTTTAAAGGTCAAATTTCGCGTATCTTAGAGAAATGTTTCATTACTAACGAGTTTGGTGTCTCTGTCTCCCGAACACAAAACTTTTACAACTGTTTTTGAGAAAATTTTACGCGAGAAACTTTTACTCGTATTTAAATTTGAATATATTATGAACAAATTTCTCATAATATTTGTATGTGATTATGACGTTCGTTTAAGCGAAATAATCAAACTAAATGAAACCACTCCAAACAAAATGATTTAAATACAGATATATTAACTGGTGATTTTGGTTATGTCTACATTGGTATCATTTTTTTACATTTTTACACTTATATAAAATCAAAACAATTTAGAAGACACAAAAGAATTAATTTGTGAAAAAAATGTATTGCATTAATTCTAGAACTTTTGAATTGGTCGATAATCAGGCAGCAGGTAGAAGGTTCGACTAGCAGTCGGGCAGGTAGAGTTCGATTATCGTAATGGATACTGTTCCCCACCCCTATCAAAACAAATCAGAACCATATGATGGTATGTACTATAAATCTTAGGGTTAACAGCGTAGTAAAAAAATATACAAAACACAAATAAATTAAACCGTAGTTTTGTGTTACTTATAGTGAAGGTATCATTAAAAACGCATTCAATTATGGGAGGGTTTCACTGTAATTATCCAAGTGTATTAATTTAATCCCCTTTAGCACGAAATCGGATACGAAATGATTTTACCTATTTGACTGAACGATTCCATTGAAACCCAAGAAAATGAAGGCTTTTTTCGATTACGACCGTCAGGGTTTAACTGTAATTCCATCTATTTGTGCAAAAATATTAATAAAGTGAACTCGAACGTGAAATCAAAAACGGAACGAATTACCACAATTTGAATGAGCTATTTAATTATAATATAAGTAAAGTTTAATGTGGTAGATACTCTAAGTATCGACCTGTTAAAGACCACTATTCCGAATCGAAACGTTGCTTGAAATAGCTTTAGCCGTGTTTGGTGACCAGATCTGAATAGCCAGGTACTTCCCAAACCTTTCTCTTCCCCATATACTTCACCTCCCCACTACTTCCAGCCTCACGACATACCACGATTAGGGATACCATAGTCTCACTAGCTCTAGACGGTTAGGAGCGGTCGAGACTCTTTTGCGGTATTCTCTATAAAAAATTATATTTAAAAAGTAATATTTTCTGTCGTTTGACCATGGTTTCATTATAATAGGGTTTCATTGTATTTCTGAATAACAATAAAATTATATTAATAATTAAAATAATGTCAATAATCTTCAACTTCAATTTGAAATAAAAAAAAATACGGAAATAATGAAAAAAATTGTAAAAATAATTTTCAAATGAAGAATGTAATTGATCAAAAATGCCAATTTCTTATAAGGTCTCGGTGGCTCGATTTTCAGAAGCGTTAATCCCGGATAGAGTATAGGTTCCGAGTTCAAGTCTCGATCGCGATTGTTATATTTTCTGTTTCATATTTACGTTGAAGATTATTGATATTGTTTTGAATTATTAATTTAAAAAAATAATAATCATAAATGCTTTAAAGTTAATTCTAATTTAATATAATTTATTTATTATAATGAAGTTTACCCTTCTAGCTAAAAATCGGGTATGAAATTAACTTATTTACCCATTTAAGGAAATACGCGTAATATGTCGGTAACATTATTTTTTAAAAAGTGTTCTTTCTAACAGGGTTTCACTGTAGTTTGATATAACTCTTCGAAAATATTGATGGATTTACCTCTCTAATGCATCTCCCAGCGGCTCCGACAGATCAGCTTTGAGCGTCTCCCCCAAATCCTCGATCTCCAGCTCCTTCTTGTTGCCCCGCATGAACAACTTCACGGTCTTGTAGAAGAACAGCACTGACACGGGGTTGTCGCCCGACTTTTTGTATTTCCCCTTGGCCTGCTTGGGCTCCGGCACCCCCATCTTGTCCATTTTAAATTCGTCAATTGGACTCGACATCGCCGCGACTTGACTCGGAGCTCACAGACCATACACTGACCGCCGACTGACAAGGGAGCGTTCGAACGGATACGATTGCCGCCGAAATGCAACCGGTGTTGCCAGCGAGAAAAATACCCGATGGGAATTCATATTTTTACCGAGGTACCTACCTAACAATTCAACGATACAATTTTGAAACTGTTGATTCGTGGTGTAACTCCATTTTAATGATACCGAACGTTTTACTTCATTCCACTATTTTTTCATTTAAGACCTGACCGGTTTCACCCTTGGAGTAAGTATTTTGCTCCTGAACAAAATCTCTTCCGATATCGACTTATTTCATGTTAGTGAGGAGAGATTCAGAAGTGAAATTCTATTGATTCTTGAAAGAGTTTCTCCTCATTGACCTGATCATCACCGCTGCCTGAATTTTTTTTTTAAATTTTATTTAAAAAAATATATTTCATTTGAATTTCTATATGGTACTTTAATTTGTATTTATTTTGTAAAAAATAAATCTTATTTCTGATATGCATTAAATTTAAAAGTTTGTCATGTATAAGGAATTTAATAAAGAAATTATTATTATTTTATATATGGAGAGAGAGCTAAATATTTTTACCCAACCTATACAAATTTACGATAAATGACTTTTTACGGGTTTTTACGTCGTTAACCGTGAGAGAGAAAAATACAAGACAAGTTGTCACATGATATCGCAACACTTTTAGGTATGTAAGAATGTTTTCCGTCTCCCACGTCTCCGGCGAATTCGCACACTACATTTTTTATGCGGTATAACTCAACGGGTTTTAAGGTTATATCCTATATTTTTTTGATAGCAATGCATAAACAAAAATAAAGCATATAACCTAAAAAAAACCGTTAATTTATGTCAATCTATGTCGAAAATCAAAACGTGTGGGCGGAGTCAACGGAGACGCGGGACACAAAAAACACTCTTACAATACTTTAAAGCGGTGTGATAATTTGGGAAATTTTTTGTCTCTTTCTTTCTCATGGTGTACGACGTAAGAACCCGGAGAAAGGGAACTATCCCAAGTTTGTATAGGTTGGGTAAAAATAATGAACTCTCTCTCCATAGATTGTTACTCCAAGTGTGCAACGCTGTGAAATGTTGTCCAACGCTGTGTGTACCACGTGGTACATTTTTAAACACATTAATCAAATAAACATAGAGTACATGCATGTACCGAGAATTGAACAAAATATGCATGGAAGAAATAAAAAAAAATTGGTGAAAAGCAAAAAGTTTTGAATTGTAATTAAATTAATAAACAAAAAATAAAGTAAAAGTTTCCATATTATCTTTGTTACATTTTTAAGAAATAAATATTTCGCTTAATTATCTCTTAAATTCTATTTACATTTCTTTTATCAAATAAACATGAATTATATAAAAACTGGAGGAGAATTGGTTTCCAAGTGGTAGTTTGTTTAAAAATTATTGTTGCAGAATAAAAAGTTTAGCAGAGTTGCCCGCTGAGGAATTTTGAAATTTACAAGGTGCAGGAGTTTACAACAGTCGAGTTCGGATTAAAAAAGTGAGTTCAGTTATATCTCCTATTTTTTAGGGTGTGAATTTTAAGTGTATTCAAAATGAATGTGTAGTTTATACTAGGGATGGTTGATATCGGAAATTGGTTGTGTATTGGTTCCAGTAACCGGTGACTGGCGAGGAACCAGTTATTTTTGGAACCGGTTCCTAGTAACAGAAATATTCTACGACGAAGATTTTTATATTATATAGAAAGGATTCCTGTAATATTTTTTTTGATTCATGGGGGGTTGTTAGCGATATTTTGAGAAAAGAGCAGAAACAGTTCCTCGGCAAAAATCACGGGGAGGGGGGGTGCTAGCGATTTTGAGAACGTTAAAATATATATTAACCATTTTTATTTACCAAAAAAATGAACCAGTTCCTCGAACAAATCATACCGATTTTTATTTGCCAATAAAAAGGAACCGTCACTTCGGAGAAATAATATCAACGGTTCCAATGGCCGACTTAGAACTAGTTGCTTTTCACCAGGGACAGGAATATCGACCAACTCTAGTTTGTACATTGAATCGAAATGTGTAGTTTAAAGTTTATAAAACCTAAAAATTTGCACTTTACGCGAAGGGCTCGATGTATTGTTTGTTTTTAATTGAAAAAAAAATGTCACGAGAGATCAAAAAGCCATCTACATTTTTCAACAAAAAGAATTCTATTCATACATATATTATCATTATTGTTTTGATTAGTTTGTGCAATTTAAAAATCTGACAATCTTTAATTTATTTAACAGAAACTTTATATATGTTTTTTCTGTAAGTTTTTCTACAAAGGAAGTATTTATAAAAAAAATACTATCAAGTTATAATAATTAAGCGTAAGCACGATAATAATATAATGAAAGCGCCTTTGAGGTGATTTTTCACAAAAACGGCGCCATACAAATCATCCAAATATTATTAAAGTAAAATATGCAAATGCCAGAGTATCTGCGCCTATTTACCGCAACCGCTGTAACGCGGTAGTAAAATTATCGGCGAACAAACGAAGCTGGGCGCCATAAAATGTTTTCAAGGATCGGAGAAAACCGGAACGTACCTAAAATCTGTTTTACCAAGGTTACCTTATAAAAAAATGAGAGCTGTTGAAAAATATCTTTATTACATATAATTATATTTGAATCGTGGGCGATGCAAGAAAAAAACTGAAAAAAGAGACATCGAAGCACTGAACAGAACCTAGATCGTGATCCACACCAGCTTGAAAAAAAAAACGTTTCTTGCCGATTTAAATATGACCTTTCGACTCCCAGGACTCAGACAGGCCAATGAACATAATTATATGTTGAAGAAAGGATATCGATATTTGAAATTGTTTGAACAATTTCACAAAAAGTAAGGAAACGCCAAGGTTACTATTACTACCAGGTTAAGCTTATGTGTTCCGTGTTTTAAATCAAATTAAACTGCAGCACGTCTTGTGGCGAATTTAGATATGTTCTTCATTTATAAACTCAAAAATAATCATTTCAAAGAAATTAAAAAAAAAAACAACTTTATATCAGACCACGAATATTATTTTATTTTTTATGACCGACCGGTTTCGTTTAGCATGAGCGTCATCAGGGTACAAAATTAAACTTAAACAAAAAACACAAAGTGTGCGGTTATACATATATACAAAGAGAGAATGAATTTTAAAATAAAATAACAAAACAATGAGAAAACAATAGAATAACATTTCAATTCAAACCGCAAAGTTATTGCTTTCGGCGAAAATTTAATAATCATTTATGTCGAACATTAGTTGTTACCCGTGAAAAATCACAACCTTGACTAGCCAAGGAAAAACATTGATTCCATTTTGAAAATAGAATAATTTCCGCTAAAATAACTTGGACGTAGTTATGCAGAAAGCATCCAACCCATAATTTGCTAAAATCGAGTTTTACGTGTTTTCCTATACAAAAATACGAAATTTATATCTGCTGAAAATATCCAAGACTCCAAATGCAATTGATTTTTGGTAATTAATTGAAGTTTAAAAATATTGAAATGAAAGGTAATTAGAAACAACATTTTTTTCAATAATAATATTGATAGATTATAAATTACCTATTTACAATAATTATCATAGAGAAAAAAACACTGATATTCACATTACAAATGCCGGTTACGCATATTAATGCTTTTGTATCGTCATATCGCTGTGCTAGATCAATACTGTAATAAGTTTTAAAAAAGGATTCAAAAGACACCAAATGGCAAAAATAAAAAACTTATATAGTATTAAATTAGCACTGCGATATTTTTAAACGCCTTTTTCTCGGTTTCATCCTTTTCTGCATAACTACGTCCAATTGTAATTAGTTACTGACATCTCTGATTTGGGTATGTTGTGAGGCTGGAGGAAGTGGGAAAAGAAAGGAGATGGGGAAGAGGAAGGTTGGGAGTCACCTGGCTATTCAGATCTGGTCAGCAAAGAAGCGTTCCGATTATGAATGGCGGTCTTTCACCGGGACGTTATACAATCTGGTATCTAAAATATTAATCTGGTCACCAAACACGGCTAGAGCCATTTCAAGCAACGTTTCGATTCTGAATGGTGGTTTTTCACCAGGGCGATACTTCGAGAATCTACCACTCTGGAACGTGCCGCAAATAAACTTTTCATTATTTTATATGAATTAAATCCGTTATGACACTTATTGATTAAATAGAAGTTATTGACGCACGCCGGGTTTGAACCCTCGACCTTTGGATTCGTAGTCTAGCGTCTTACACCACTCGACCATGGAAGCCGTCAAAATAAATACGTCATTCCCTCATTAAAAAATCATCTCTACCCTCAGTATCTTTTCCTCACGTTACTGAAATTCGTTATTCATATAAATATTTAAAAAAAACAATAATTGAGAATCATTACGCATTTGATGTAATTTGATAGAAATCCAATATTTCCGAAAAAATGGCAACTAGTTTTTTTCAATATAACTGGTTCAAAACTGGTTATTTGCTGAGGATGGCCCCTGTGGGGAATACACAAAAATACATGTTATAATGCTTTATAGAATGCAATTTTTCAACATTTTATCATATTATTTGGATGCCATCTTATTTATTTTTACGTGCTGGCTCAACGTTGGTTTAGTTACAGCGGACGTAGGCCATCAAATTAAACGCATAAGCCGTGGTTATAAGGCAAGTTTTTCGCTATTCCGACCTTAAATCACGCATTATGCACCCAAACTAGATCACCGAAACTAACCTTCCATCTGCTCCCGTCTGACTTCTCTCTATCCCATTCCCATGTCTTCTACCTTTCTCTCCCCCCACCAACTTAGTTAATTGTCTCACTTTACTTATAACTTCATCGTTATTTGTGTTAAAATTATAATTAAAAATATAATTTAGTGGTTTTGGTTTGTTAAAAAAAATCTGCTGTTAATTTTCCCTAAAAAAAAATGGAATAAAATATGACATGAAGGTGTTGCAAATTTGCTTTCCATCACCAATTAAATATGCAGTTTGGATCAGGTATTTTTTCTACTTCGGAATGATCTGAACTCTCGTTTGATTCTGAAGACTTTATGGTCCCCAAACAATCACTGAAATAACCTTCCACTTGGGATAAGGTTCTATCCCATTCCCATGTCTTCTACCTTTCTCTCCCCCCACCAACTTGGTTAATTGTCTCACTTTGTTTATCACTTCATCGTTATCTGTGTTAAAATTATAATTGGCATAATTTAGTGGTTTTATTATTGTTAAATACTAATCTGCTGTTAATTTTCCCTAAAAAAAAAAATGGAATAAAATATGACATGTAGTGTTGCGCTTTCCATCACCAATTAAATATGCAGTTTGGATCAGGTATTTTTTTCTACCTCGAATGATCTGACTCTCGTTTGATTCTGAAGACTTTGCTTATTTTTTTCTTTAAAGCAATCTAAAATATATTAACCACTTGGGAAAAGGTTTGACTCAAGTGACACAAGTTTGGAGCGTTTTTTTAGATTTTTGTTGCTTCAGGTAACTCAGTGAGAGCATTGAGATTTATGTTTTTTTTTTTAAAATAGAGCCAGGTACTGAAGAGTTTTGAATTTTATTTTAAAACAACAAAAAAAAATTTAAGTGCTCTGGTATAAACTTCTTTCCCGTATGTTTGTTTTATTTTCTTTATTATAAACCTTCTTCACCTCATGACACATAATTGTTTTAAATGATGCATGCTGTGAACATTTCTAACTGAATTGTTAACATTGATAAGATTGCTGTTTCTCAGTGACGTTTGGCAATGAAATCACCGTTAGAAGTGTATTCATATGCACCCAATCACACACTATCATAATAATGGGTTGTTTTGGATCAACTCTAATTGCGCGACCTTATACGCCATGCATCAAGATTGTAAGATTTTATTTTACTGTTGATGTATGATGGTTGAATAATAATTATAGATTTTCTTAAAACACCCTCCATCCTTATTGTATGTATCTAAGTATTCATAATCCTAAAAAAAATTTTGGACTGGGACTCAAAAAAAAAATTAAGTTTACAAATTCAAATCCGGTTGGTAGCTGAGTGGAGAAACGTGTCGGGTTTCGCGTTCCCACCGATGTGGCAAATTTAGTTCACACAAAAACATCTTTTCTTATGATGGCAGTGGGAGTTTTTTTAAGATTGTGATTAAAAAAATGTTTGTCTTTCTTTAAAAAAAAAACACCAACGCAAGGAGCGCGTGGTAGAGTGCATCGCCAAGCAGGCATATCATTGAAACACAAAGATAAATTCAACGTCGAGTATAGGTAACTCAACCGGAGTTGAAACAAAGAATACATGCTTAGTTTGTGGTGTATTGTGTATCGGCATACGCTCCAGTGGGGATGTATTTACGATGCGTCACAAAGAAAGAGCCCTTTGTCTTGTTTACTCCTACGTATTGTCAGTAGTGGAAAAGGGACAGCAAGTGTTTACGATGATTATTCTAGTATATTGAAAGTGCACTTACAGCGTGTCTTATTCATGCAGTTTGACCGGGTGCTGTTGAAAATAACTTTACAATCTGTTTTGAAGAAACATTAATTCGCATCCATGCTCGTGCTGGAGAATGTCCCAAATCGGGGAATACTACGAAATACTGGATACTTTGCATTAATTTCTTTAATACTCCTTTGAAGTCAGTCTTTTATTGAGAAATGTATTTTAAGAATAGTCAGTATTTTAATAACAATTAAATAAAACAACATACTCGTATATGGAAAAAAACTTTTTATATAACTGACTTCAACACGCTTTGGTTTCGATCTCTGAAGTGTGAAATAATTGATTTGAAAACAAATTGAAGATTTAAACGTAACACGCTGTACGTGAGCTTATCTATGTGAGTATTGCCCTCAACTCTGTTTAAGAGACTTACACGTGCACCGAGCTTTATGACGAAGGTGAATATAAATAATTGTCTGAATTTCAAATCTTTGTGACTTTGTCCGGTTCCTTAGTCGTGTATATGTACATAGTTCGAGGAAATCATTATTTTAAACATGCGACACATTTGGCAAACTGCACGGACAAAGAGTAGGTACCTAAATTAGGCGCACATTCCCTTTAGCTTTCGCTAAACTGGAAATACGAACTTTGAAATCGGGACGAGATAGAAGTCGATAATATGAACTGATGACCAATTGAAACAAAATGGTCGTTTGACGTTTGTTTTACATACTTTAATTTACTACGGTTTTACATTACATTTGACGGCCTCCATAGTCGAGGGGTAAGACGCTCGACTACGAATCCAAAGGTCGCGGGTTTCAAACCCGGCGTGCGCCAATAACATTTATTTAATTAATATGTGTCATAACACATATCATTCATACAAAAATAATAAAAAAGTATATTTGCGGCACGTTCCAGAGTAGTAGATACTCTTAAGTATCACCTTGGAGAAAGACCACCATTCAGAATCGAAACGTTGCTTGAAGTGGCTTTATTGGCCGCGTTTGGTGACCAGATCTGAATAGCCAGGTACTTTCCAACCTTCCTCTTCCCTATCTCCTTCCCCTCCCCACTACCTTCAGCCTCACAACATACCCTATTTCGGGATGTCATAGTCTCACTGGCTCTAGACGGTTGGGAGCAGTTGAGACTCTTGTGCGGTATTCATATATAAAAAAAAAGATTCTAGCTTAGTTAAACTTCCTTCATTGTGATATATACAGCAAAAAAATCTAACTTGAAAGCAACGATAACGATAACGACATTTACATAAATAGCCTTGCAGGTTTTAAATGAGTTAAATATGCAGTTTTGATCAGTTTTTTTTTCTGCATCGAATGCTCTGACTCTCGTTTGATTCTGAAGACTTTTGCGGCCCTTTAGCCACCTAAAATACCATTTGGGAGAAGGCTTGACTCAAGCGACACAAGCTTGGGACGTTTTTTTTAGCTTTTTGTCGCTTCAGGTAACTCAGTGAGAGCATTGAATTACCTAGGTTATTTTTTTTTTGAAATCAAACTAGGTACTGAAGACTTCTGAATTCTATTGTAAATTGTAAAACAAAAAAACTTTTTAAGTGCTCTGGTGTAAACTTCTCAAAATGGCGCTTCAGCCCTTTTGCCTTTGTAAACCAACACATGACGTAGAATAATGTTTTTTTTTAAATTTAAAATTATGTATTTGTTGTATGTTTTTTCATATCTTTCTCGTATATTTTTGTTTGGTTGATTTATTTTCTTTATTATAAAGCTTCTTTACCTAGTGATAAATTTGAAAAAAAAAACATGAATGATGTATGCTGTAAACATTTCTTACTAAATTGTTAACATTGACGTACATGCCAATACTATTTTTATTTATCTAATCATGTTAAACACTCTGTAAATGTTTTAAATAAATAAAATTACCCATCGACCCAAAATAATTTCGAATAAATAAATATCGAACAATATGCTAAAATACTCAATCTGCGTGACCGTGCGGTATATTCCTTGACTCTGGACCCAAAGGTTGCCCAAGCAAAACTAGGTGTGAATAAAAACCAACAAAATAAATTAATCAAAATGCGTTTAAATTAATTTTGTTAAAATACACACAGCATTATTAAACCACCTCGCGAGAGACAATTACTATAAATTTGTTTAGTGATTAGATCTAGATATAAATTGCCGGGTACTCCTAACCTTCCTCGTCTCTATCGGTGGCACTTACTAGTCTACTTAGTTACACTAGCGCTGGTGCGAAATCACATAAAAATAAAAATCATTTTTTTGGTATCGACACGTAATGGTCATTGGAGCAAATACAATTAAGATGGCAAAGTGAATTGTTGAAATAATTATCAATTTTCAGAAAATCACTTTACTAGCTTAGCTGTGTAACGTAAATAAATGTTCGTAATACAATAATTAACCATTAATTATTTCCTTTGTGAGTACGTAAGACCGTACGAGTGTGAACTTTTCAAATTTGGAACTGATGTTAGTTAAAATTATCAAATTTAAAAAATAATCTTTTCAAATCCCTACCTACCTAATAAAGTACCAATCTATAATATATTTTAGAAGACATTATTCTATATTTGAAATGGGTGGATTCAAGCAACTAATATTTTTTCTTGGCAAGTCAAGATACGTCCCGTGATTTTTCATGGGTAACAACTATTACCACAATAATACCAGTAGTAAAAATAACTAAAAAAACAGTGAAGCAATTTAATAAAAAATATGGTGGAAATCAATAAAACATAATTTGATTTATTGTGCGTAAAAAATGAAATGGACTGGACCCGTGATATTTAACATTTCTCTGCACGGATTAGTCACTTAATTTGCTTTGTAGACCAAATTAGACATGATGCCTTTTTAACTTTTAATAATAATTGTAATAAATTATCAGTTTCGAAAACACAAAAAAGGTTGCACACAAAAAATTCCGACTAACTAACTAACCAACCATCACGCCGTTTTCCCCGAAGGGGTAGGCAGAGAGGATAGACCGCCATACAACTCTGTATTGGCACACACTCCTAGCTTCATTCACATTCATACACCGTCTCATACATACTCTTCCGTTATTCTGACTTTTCACATGACTCAATTCAAGTACTAAAAATGACTTTCTTTAAAAAAAACAAAAATCCATGAAAATAATTAAATTCGCAACTTATACTGAATTCCAGACAGCGCCAGATACGAATCTCAGTGCGCTTAAGCAACAAAACTCTTAAAAAGTGAGCTCTGGCGTCATGAAATCATATACATTTATGATTAACTCTAAATATACATTTTACTGTCAAAAAACAAGAAACGACAACATATTGTGCTTTGCATATTTTTCAAGTGTTCAATGTGATTTTTTATCTTCTAAAACGAGTGTTAAAACCCGAATGAAACCGGATAGTTTTAATAATATAAAACACAGAAAACTGTATTATTATTTTTGTCTCCATTTTTTTACATTTTAAATCGTTGTAAATTAGGTTTTTTATCGGTCCATTGCATTGAAATGACACGAAACTTTGTTAATTGCTTTAACTACCCACCTTCAAAATACTTTTATTATTGAAATATTATAAATAAATTGAGTTTTAAATCAATTATTTTTAAAATCATAATAACAAATAATAAATGCGTATTTATTAATACTTTTTATTATCTACTAATCTAGTTGTAACGAAAAATCCAAGATGTTATTATTTTTTGACAATAATAATGGTTCTGTCAACATTTGAATTTGGGTGGAGCGAAAAATTAATTTAATTTGTACGGAACGTAATTAAAATTGACTTTGAAATGTTTCAAATGCAAGAAAGGGATTTACGAATTTTAAAAAAGTGTTTTTATTGGCTTACTTTTGAAGTTGATTCCCAAGCGCCTCAGAAAGATTCTCCTTCAAATTTGTTCCGCAGTCTTCGATGGTGACGGTTTTCTTCAATCCCCCCCATAAAACAGGCATTGGCCACATGAAAAACAAATATGCCAACGGATTGACGCGGCCATTTTTGCACTTATTTTTGCATTCGTCCAGCTCGGGAATATCGTACACGCCTCCCGATCTGCGAACATCGCGACGTTTAAGGAAACCCGCCATCGGAGAGGCGCCCTTTTAAACTGGCGGGTGAAATTGCGCGGGTAATGTCTAAGTATAGGCTAGGAGCGGCTAAATCCTCACCAAGAATGGAATTATGCACGCTAAAACGAATTTCAACGCGTTTGTTTTAAGAGTGATTTTAGCATAAAACTTTTATTCGTACGGTGTGGAAAGAACAAAAAATGCATTCTTCTTCTTCCTTTTTTTAAATGGCTTTTCACCACAGAATAATTGTTTATTCTATGCTTTTCACCATTGACTCTAACATTGTAACCATTTATAGTTTACTTCTTCTAGGGCTTTCTCCTATCATACGGCCTCTGTAGTCGAGTGGTAAGGCGCTCGACTACGAATCCAGAGGTTGCGAAAAATTTTGTATTTTTTAAATTTTCATATCAAAAATACTTCGCTCGTTTATTTTTTGCCGCCTGCAGAGATAACCATGTCAATGAAGCTTAAAATAAAGAAAATGCATTATTTAATATTCGCAAAACTATTGTTATTATGTTACCATTGCAAAAATATTTCTTGGATTGGTGGGAGAAATTGGCAAAGTGAAAATTTTTCCTACCTACTGTAAACAATTTATTTGAAGTAAATACATTTAATTAAATAGATATTTCACACAGTGTAATGTAGTTGTAAGAATCCTTGGAGCAAGTGGACTAGTTTGTGTTTTACACAATTATGCCTGTAAGAGATGAGGACATTGACAGAAAGGTGAATGCAGACAATTCCATTGTGCTGAATGCAGTCACTAATAAAAAATCTCAAAGGAAGTGATGCTAGCAATTCACAATGGAGTTCTGATACTAACCTTGATTCATGGCAGTGACAGTGAGGCATGTAGCTAGCAGAGGCAAACTGAAATTAGACTAGATGCAGTAAAAATGAGATCCCTATGGCATAACTGTGGTAAAACCACTGATGCAAGATGATATGAATGCAAGGTTGATAGATGTAGAAAAGAGTCTCACTAGAATATTTTCTGCACAAGTGGATGGAAGATTAAAAAATCATATAAGGAAATGATGCGAAAGTGATTGGAAGAAGAAGTCGAGGACGCCCGAGAAAGACATGGCACGATCAAGTAAATCAAATACTTGAATCGGGTCATGTGAAGAGTCAGAATAACAGAAGGGTATGTATGAGACGATGTATGAATGTGAATGAAGCAAGGAGTGTGTGCCAAGACAGAGTCATATGGCGGTCCGTCCTCTCTGCCTACCCCTGCGGAGAAACGGCGTGATGGTTAGTTAGTTAGTTAAGGAAATATTTGAGTCAGATTATATGTATGACAAATGCGGATAAAGCAAGGAGTGTGTGCCAAGACAGATGTGCCCGTCATTTTATCATATCTGCCTACCCCTACGGAGAATGGCATGAGGGTTAATTAGGCTTCTTCTTCTTCGTATGGCGCAGAGTCGGTGAAGGTTAAAGTGGGATGTTGAGATTAGGTTAGGTCAGCCAGTTGATGGAATCGGGAGTCCCTTTATTCAGCATAGATGTGCCTCCGGGAAGCTGGTGGAGGAAATATTCTTCTACAATGTGTTCTGTATTTTTTATTTGTTCACATTCACACAATGCGGAGTCCTTCAAGCTACATTTGTGCATCATATATGCACAGCGACTGTAGCTGCACAGGGTGCGTTAGTGAGGCCCACGTCTTCCAAGGGATAGAGAACTTAACCAATTAGTTGGGTTAGGTTAGGTTGAAAATGAATAGCAGCCAGGAGAAATGGACAAGGGAAAAAAAGTTTTAAATACATACTTTAATTTTGATAGAAAAACCAAAAGAGAGATTTACATACTTACTCGTTTTTATTTAAAAACAAAAAAATATTTTAAAAATATGATACATATTTACATTTAAAATCAACAATATCAAGTATGTACTTACAAGTTGACTAAATAAATTGTTTTAAAAAAAGAAGAAAAAAATCCACCAACCTATAAATATACTGTTTAACGGCACAAATAATTATGATATGAATAATTATTGACTTCAGCTACCTAAATAGTGTATAAACATTTCTTTAAATGAACAAATCAAAATAGATGTAAACATTACTTTAAAAAATATCTAAAATCTTATTTAGATAACTATTGCATATTTATTTCTCTTTGGAAACTAACAAGAAATGACAAAACCAATAATTTATAAAATACCTAGTATAATTCAGAGCAAAAAATTCAAATAAGTACGAAATTAAATCACATGTTCTTAAAGAGTATAAAATCAACGATATTTAGGACTAGAATAAAATAATTGGAATGATTTTTCGCATCTTTTATAAACTTAGTAAAAAAAAAACATATTAATAATAAAATAACAACTTGACCTAATGGAAATATAAGTACAATTGAGCAATGGCAATATGCCGTGATGTTTTTTCAATTAAAATAATTGGTATGATCCAAATCTCTGAATTTTAAATGATTACTTTTTGCTACCAAAAAGTGGAAAAATATCTTTTGGCAAATTATAAAATTTATAAGTTACCTCAAATAGGGAAGTTAAGTGAAAAATATTATGACTTTAAAAAATATGTGCATGTAGATCAAAAAACACCGATTCTGAATATATTTCCATATTATGATTCTTAGAATGAATAAATGCTTCTTGAAAATTGGTTAAAACGCCATAAAATATAAACGCTTCATGTTTGGTTGAACAAACTCCTACGTCAAATGTACTGTTTACGTATGATGCCGCCGGAACATATTTTGCCAATTCCATAGTGCATCTCTTTCTGTTACACGCGTACTTTGCGAATAAGAGGGTGAAGTTATGTAGGTGTAACAGTTTTCCATGGCGTTTTGCTATACTCTATATAGGGATGATTTATATTGAAAATTGGGTGTCACTGCAGTTCCAGCTACCGAGGCTGGCGAGGAACCAGTTGTTTATCCTGTCATTTTTGGAACCAGAAAAGTTTTACAAAGAAGATTTTTTTTATAATAAAAAGTCGTGTTTATATTATTAAGAAAGGATTCCTGTAATTTTTTTCAATTTCATGGGGAGGGGGGGTGGCTAGCGATATTTTGGAACGAAAAGAACTGGAACTGTGGAACCGGAATATGGACGGTTCCAGTGACCGGCTTGAAACAGGTTCTTTTTGACCGGGATAGATAAATATCAACCATCTCTAATGCTGTATGTTGTTATTCTGTTCTTGTTTTCGTTATACCATTTTTTATGTAAAACTGCATTTCTTGGAATGATGAAAAATAGCTTGTCTGGCGCAGTAATGCTTGTATTTTGCACATCGGTACGATGCAATAATAGTACGTATTATCTCCTGACATTTTAGAAGGTTTTGTTAAATTAAAAGTGGTGAAATTGAAGAAAAATACAAGCTAACAAATGACGCGACTGAAAGCTGGATAACGATGTGACATTTTGAGCTGTCAAAGATAAGTACCGTGTAATGCGCTGCTTTTGGCGGGATATACAAAAAATCCAACAGTTAAAATCAATTTTCGACGGCTAAAATTAATCAAAAAAATGTACTGGAATTCCTTGTTGAATATTTTAGAAAATACCAAACAAATTGCCCTTCTGACGGTACAGATGACGTCATGCCTCCCTACATATAAGATACTGCAGTTTTGGCGGCGTTTAAAAAATTCAAACTTTGAGAATTAATTTAACTATGAAAACGAACTAAAAAAAAGGTATTTAAGTTTGAATGTAGATGGAAATTAATAAAAAAAAATGAACTCAAATTCCTTATTCTTATTTGAGTAAATTATAATGCAAACTTATAATAAAAATGGCACAAAATTTTATAATAATTACGTAAACTATCTACTCTGCTGAGCGCTATTATAATAGCTAATAGCAATACTCGATAATTCTAGTTTTTAAAATGGAATGCAAAAAAGGATGGTAAAATTGTTATTTCTGAAAAAAAAAACAACACCAGCTTTGATTTTTAAAAGTATGATACAAACATTTTGTAACCCAGAAAATTATTAGTAAAAATTATTTTGGTCATTCAACTTTGACTTGACCTTGGCTTTGACTTGAATGTTCTTTCTAATGTCATTGCTTTATTATAATATTATGTATGTTTTATTCTTTCTCTGTTGCTCTTTTTTCCCATTTCGTGTCATGTATTTTTTTTGTAATTGGACAATAGTCAGTTAGTACATAAATAAATAAATAAAAGCGTTTTGTGAATCGAGGAATCATTTGTATGAATTTATAGCAATTTCAAGAATCTAAATGTTTTAAATGAAATTAAATTGATTATTGGAAACAGAGATATTTTAATTGTTGAAATTGTCATTTCGAAAAGGATAACTCTATTATCCCCACCAAATTAATTAATAGCAATTACAAACAATATTCTTTTGGGAAGAAAACATTTAAAAAATACATAAATACTTAAGGCAAGAAAGCAGTAATTCGACTAAACCATACCTACGTCTAAAATATACAATAATAAAATCTTGGGCCGTTGAATTCCCCAGTCTAAAAACAATTTAAAAAGTACCTAACACATCTTAGTTTATTCAGCCTGATAAGGTATAATAAGTCGACATTTGGCAACATTACAGTACTTATTCTAAATAAAAGTAAATCTTCTGTTTCCTACAGCAATCCAGCGGGATGCGCGGGGGCCCAGAGATCTGACACAGTGGCAGCCAGTCTCCTGGCATGCCCCAGAGCTGTGCCTGCGGGGAGCAGCCCGAGGTGCACGCAGTAGAGCTCTAGGCAGCGCACGCCCCTGGAGGAAGGCGCTGCAGGCCCTGGGAAACAGGCAGACGTCAGCTTGCTGGAAGAAAAGGCAAACGGATAGACAGGTTAGGTTAGGTTACGTATTATGGTCACTGGCAAGGTGGAAGGCAGGAGAAGACATTCTCGAAAAGTGGTACTGGAGAAGAATGTTCTGGATTTCATGGCCAGCCAAACTCACTAATCTATCCATTCTGGAAGATCTAGGCATTCATAAAATGGGCTCAGAGCAATAATATACCAGAAGGGATAGCTTTGCAAAACAGTGTAGTAAAGATTGTTGATTTTTTTCTGACTCGGGCGTGGCTAGGGTTTTCATGGACACACGTTTGTACATCCATTCGTAGCACATGTTGACATGATGTTTTGTTTATTTGTGTAATCACTTTTTCACAGTATTGTTATCAACAACAACGGCGGAGTCGCCGGAGATGCGGGAGACGGAAAACATACTTACATACCTAAAAGTGGTGCGATATTATGTGACAAGTTGTCTTGTCTCTTTCTCTCTCACGGTTACGACGTAAAAACCCGGAGAAAGCGATTTATCGTAAATTTGTATAGGTTGGGTAAAAATATATAGCTCTCTCTCCATATATATTCTTACTCTAAGATAATAGGCTACCAGGCTGTCCTACAACGTATCGTGCGATACTTTGGACACGTTGTTTGCTAAACTGAGAACTTAAACTCGCAGAAGTTCATGGTCACTGGCAAGTGGAAGGCAGAAGCAGAGGAAGATCACCGCAGCGTTGAATTCATTAGTTGGATGAGTATCAAGGTGTCCGGAACGTCGGTGTTCACGGTTCTCCATGTAGCGCAGGACCATGAAGAGTGGAGGAGCCTGACTCACCAAGGCAATTGGAGTGGGGATCACAATCTTAAGCAATGAGGCAACAACTTTAAGAAAAAAATAATGTATACTCTTGTATGTGTATCTCTCTTGGCATGCACTTAGAAAACTTATCCACTTCTGCTGGTCTGTGGAACGATTTTCCGACCTCTGTGTTTCCTCCCTCCTACAACATGGGTTCTCCTTCTTTTCCTCAAAAAGACCCCCCACACAGCATCCCCAAAGAAATGATTTCCGTCAGAGTCCCCTTGTAAATACTTAATCGGACTAATAGGTCCAATGAACGCTCACCTGTAGTATTGCATGGGCGTGTGATTGTTGCTGGGCAGCACAGGGGCGGTCAGGGGTTTGGGTTTGAGGGGTGCCCCGCAGGCGTCCTCCCACCAGAGCAGGTGCGCGTAATGCAGGGACCCGTCCTTCCACATGGTGGTCAGGTGGCCGGCACGCACGTTGGCACAGCCCCGCTCCACCATCTGCCAGATCTGTCAAAATATTAGCGGAAAAACAAGTTATAGATAATTAGAAAACTCTAGGTCAGAATGCCTATTAGAGGTTGGCTATCATCGGAGTAAACCTTTACTCTGGAGAATAAAGACAGGAACGATTTAGTAGAACTGAACTTGTACCAGTCATGTAAGTTTCTAAGCCATGAGGTTCAGCGTCACCTACCAGTGAGCATTAATCTTCCCCTGGATAATCAGTTGGGTAATTTTGAATTTGTCGCTTCTCAAGATTATGCTTAATTTAACGCTATGAGCCAAACTTATGTAAAGTTAAAGTAAGAGGACCAATAAAATTATGTGTATAAAATTCAAAGCAACCCTAATGGCCTCTTTCACCAATCGAAATAATAATAATATTTTATTTAGTTCCAACACCAGTGTCACCAACACGACTGAATGAAATTGTAGCTCAACTGCACACTTAAATTTAGCCAAGCTTTTTATGAATTAACCACAGCTATTAATAATAATACGATAATTTCTGTAGCGCCGCTTTTATGAAAAAATCAACTCAATGGCTTGAGGGCTCAGCGCTAAATTCTCTTTCCATTCCTTTACTAAGTCTTCCGCTAATGGATATACTCGTACACACATAATTATGATATATAAGAGAATTACGAGAAATTCAGGTTAAGTTAGGACTTTATTAATTAACAATTTACAGATACACTTAGAATGTAAGAAACGTAACCACGTAACCAGTGGTTAGGTAAGGCTACCTTTTCTAGGATGATCTATATATAGGTTTAGAATTAGATAGAAATTCTAGCGCTTGTAACAGAGAATAAGGAGTGTTTAAGTTAGGTTATGCCTTCCAGGAAAATCTTTAAATAAAAAGGACTTCTATAAAACTTAAGTTACATTATAATAGAAAATAGGGTATGAAAAACATAGACATTCTAACACTTGTAAAAGATAATAAAACGTTGATTAGTTACCTTCCTCCTAGACAGCATGTGGCTGCAGTCCAGCAGGGAGGGGGCGGTGAGGCGGTGGGTGCTTCTGTCTACGTAGAGGAAGTGCACCAGCCCCGGAAACTCCTCCACAAACTTGTTCATCATCGGGGACGTGGAGAACGTTAAGGATCTGATATTTTGAAGTTAGCATAAGCATGCATACAAACGAGAAAATCATGAGACAATTGTAAGATTTTGTAGGTCTCAAAGACTGCGATGGATTGGAAGAATGGCGCAGGCAGAATGCCAGATGACAGGATAACGAAAATCATGAGCAAGCGAATGTCTCAGTGGAATTGACTTATAGGCAGGCCGGTGAAGAGGTGGACTGATTGCGTGGAAGAGGATTGGAGCAGGACGGGAAGGACTGAGGGCTGGAGAGAATTTGTCGAGGAGGCCAAATCCAACTGTGGAATGTAGTGCTAGATGGTAAGAAATTGACAAATTCTTGAATAAAACATATATTACAAAAAAACTGCATATGAATGAAGAAGATAAGAATAATTAGACTGATAAAAAGAAACTGGAAGAAGGCAACAGGACACCAGAAGAAGTGGAGGCATTATTTTGAGGCAGCCAGGAATCTCCAAGGGTTGTAACAGTGATTTTGAAAAAAATTTGAACAAGAATGAAAAATGGACAAGAGTATTCAAAATTAGAAATATTTTTTATATTTCGAGGTTTCTAAGTTAAGGACTATGCCATCTATTGAAATGCTGTGAGGAGAGTTCTTTAAGTAGAGGAAGAGGTGAGCTCGGTCTTGAAGAGACCCACGTTGTAGAAGAGAGGAAACACAAAAGCTGACATGTCGTTTCACAGCTAAATTGTCAAGCACAAGAATGAGTCGTGAATATGACTTGATCCCAAATGTGATCATCAAATGTCAACCAAAATGACTTGATTGATATGAATGAATGATCACAGATAGTAAAATAAAAAGGATATGATCCGAGTGTAAAGTTGGTCATCGCCTTGACCCTCAGAAAGTCGTACAGCGGCCCCAGTCTGGAATGCACCGCGTCAAACGCTGCGGAAGTCTCGCCGACCGAGGGCGCGAACCCCTCGCACTGCAGCTGGTACGCGGTTCTCAACGCGAGGCGCAGGGGACACAGGGCCGCCTCCGTTCCCATCCAACTGACGCTCGGCGAGGTTGCGCGCGTTATGTCCGAAGTTTTCTTTTTCAATGTTTCCCAGTGCGTTTGCAGCTTGCGCTGCGGAGAGTCGGGCTGATTTTTACTCTTCTTCAAACAGTCGAGAACCTGCATGGAAAAAATTGACTATTTATGCGGTAAAGAATGGTTAGCATAAAAAAATATGGTTAAAGATATCAACAGTGGATGAGGAGTGAAAAATTGCACAAGGTACAAGCATTGAGCTTTGTCTATCGCACAAGTGATGGTATAAATGACGAAGCGACAACAGTTCCGAACCCGAAATTAGCAGGTCATTGTTGTGCCTCTCAAGGCACAGACATTATTTCTGGTGAAAGATGTGATGACCTACTAAAGTTGGGGTGTTCACGACGATCAGTGTCATTTTGAATTTTTTAAATTTGAACAGTACCCGTTAAATGCCGATTCTCGATCAATTTTAGCTTTTGATCGAATTGTAATCAGCTGTCAAGTATAACGGTCATGTAATACCCCAACCCAAGACACACACATAATTTTGTTTGAAAATATGCAATACATACTTGGCACTGTACTCCCAGGAAAAATTCAAAACTCAAAATCAGAATCTACAAATTATTTCTAACATGCATTTCGATTACCATTAATGTTAGTGTCTAGGCATTTGATTACCATTTACATGTTGTTGTTTCACCTTGAGAACTGTGCCATCGTTGAACAGAACTTTGGATATATTTGTAGACACATATAGATAGCTCTGACGGCCTCCATGGTGGAGTGGTAAGACGCTCAATTACGAATACAAAGGTCGCGGGTTCAAACCCGGCGTGCCCCAATAACTTTTATTTAATTTATTTATTTATATTATTTTTTATTTTTAATTATTTTACTTGAACATACATTTTTTTATTAGTTGGTAAATTTCCCATCCCACTAGGCATAAGCCTGTGTTGGGATGGAAATTTGCCAGAGTATTTATTTTTAGCTACATAGTAAATAACATGTTAATATCGAAAATATAGTACATACATAATAAAAATAAAAATAATATAAGTAAATGACAAATTTTAAGACATGGAAACTACATATTAAGAACTACATTAAACTTGGTTTTTAAGGTGTGTAATGGTATTGCTTTTAAAAGAGCTTTTGGTTTGTATGTTTCTGATGGTGCTGGGCAGAGAATTGAATTGCTTAGTGGCGTTGTACTTAAAACTTTTGGTCATAATATAATATATATCATAACACATTTAATTCATAAAAATAGTATAAAGTTTGTTTGCGGCACGTTCCAGAGTGGTAGATACTCTAAGTAACGCCCTGGTGAAAGACCACCATTCGGAATCGAAACGTTGCTTGAAACGGCTTTAGCCGTGTTTGGTGACTAGATCTTAATAGCCAGGTACTTCCCAACCTTCCACTTTCCCAACTCCTTTCCCTCCCCACTACCTTCAGCCTCACAACATACCCCTATTGGGGATGTCATAGTATCACTGGCTCTAGACGGTTGGGATCAGTTGGGACTCGTGTGCAGTATTCACTGTAAAACAAAAACAAAAAAAAAGTTCTGCTGTAACCTCCATCTTTCTAATAAACGACGCATTTATCACAAACAGATATTGCAAAAGAGCTCTCAACAGCAGAACCGTAGTATACCTTCTTCATGGCAGTCTCCAGCCTGGCGAGTTCCGGCCTCAGCGCCTGCACCTGGTCCTGCGCCAGCGGAACGGCGAGCCCGGCCAGCGCCACCAGCGCCGAGTGCAGCGCGGGCGCGGCCGATCCAGCGCCGCCCAGCAGCAAGACGAGGGTAGCGCCCGGGGCCAGGCGGCGCAGCAGCAGGGTCCAGGGACTGCCGCCGCCCAGCATCACCGTCCAGGAGAGGGTCTGACCGAATTCTCCGCATTGCACTGTGGGAATTATTTATTATTATGGATTATTATCCATTAACATAACATCGCACGAAATGGAAAAAATTCAACGCCTTGACTTGATTTGACAAATCTCGACATTCTGGACAGTGGTGAATGGTATCCATAATTAGTAGAGTGTTGATTGAGTAACAGCAATTCATTATTATCATAAGTCTACAGGAAGGGATGTTGAACAGGATAAGTTGAATTGTGACCAGATCTGAATAGTCAGGTACTTCCCAACCTTCCTCATCCCCATCATTCTTTAAAATCCCCCGATTCTTCTTTTGGGGCTCTCTCCTATCAGACAACTTCTGTGGTCGAGTGATAAGGCACTCGACTACGAATCCAGAGGTTGCGGGTTCAAAATAAATTTTATTTAATTAATGTGTCAACGCATTGAACTAATATAAAATATATATATGGTATATTTTGTGGCACGTTCCAGAGTGGTAGATACTCTTGGTATCCCCCTGGTGAAAGACCACCATTCAGAATTGAAAAGTTGCTTTAGCCATGTTTGGTGACCAGATCTGAATAGCTAGGTACTTCCCAACCTTCCTCTTCCCCATCTCTATCTCCTCCCCATTGGAGATCCCATAGTCTCACTGCCTCTAGACAGTTGGGAGCAGTTGGAACGCTTATGCGGCATTCACTATAAAAAAGCTGGGTCTTCCTACTGAATGAATAAAAATCATATTGCAAGAGGGAAGAAACGAAAAAAAATGGTTTTGAAGCCAAATATTTTAGCATAAATATTAGCAAAGTAATGAACTGGCCACGCATTAACACTATATTTTTTTTGTATCTACACTGTTACTAATTTATCTGTAAATAAGGGTCCACCTATATCCTCTTCGTGAGTGGGACTCGGAGAGCGGCTGCCGTCGCTGCTGGGGGGTCTCCTATCCCACTGGTTCTGGGCCCCGCAGCACATTACACCCAAGAACATCAGCTCCATGGGCAGCAAATCTTCTGTTCCTCGGCTACAGAATAAAAAAATATTATTAATGTGTATAACAAAATTGATAATGCCTATAGGCACCGGACATTCATCATTATATACGGACTTCGTTAAAGCATTTGACAAGGTTAACCATAAAATCCTACTTAATAAACTTTGCAAACTCGGTATAGAAGGTAATTTGTTAGAATGGATAAAAAGCTACCTAACCAATAGAATTCTTCAAGTAATAAATAACTCTAAGCTATCTTACAAATTTATAGCAACAAGCGGTGTACCCCAAGGTTCACATTTAGGCCTATTAATTTTTCTGCTCTTTGTAAATGACATAATTAATGTATTTGATAACGATGTTCATGTGCTGCTTTTCGCAGATGATCTGAAACTCTTCAAACTCATAAAAACCACAGATGATTGTTCTCACATTCAAGTTAACTTAAATAAATTACATGATTGGTGTAAACTTAACCAACTTTTTTTAAATATTAGTAAATGTCAGTCAATCAGATTTTTTAGAATTACTCACCCTCTCGACTATGATTATAAAATTGATAATATTTCCCTTACATCTGTCAATGAAATTAATGATCTCGGCATTACTTTCGATTCTAAATTAAATTTTCTCTCACATATCAATATAATAACAAGTAAAGGTTTAAAATTGCTAGGCTTTATTCTTCGAAATGCCAGTGAATTTAAAAATATTTCTTCATTAAAAAATCCTGTACTCTTCACTAGTTCGAAGTCAAGTCGAATATAATTCTTCTGTCTGGTCCCCTCACTTTAAAATCCACTCTGATTCCATTGAAAAATTGCAACATACATTTCTAAGATACATTAACTACAAACTCGGTCTACCTATTGAAACCATAAATTATAATTATTTAATGAAAGAATTAAAATTACTAACACTTTCAGACAGGAGGCTTGTTTCCGACTTGACTTTTATTTTTAAAATTGTTAATGGTATTATAGACAGCCCTGATTTACTTAGCTTAATTACCTTCTATGTACCTAACAGATCCACTCGATCCAAAATTCTTTTTAAATGTAACAACAATATCAGGACTGAGTCATTTAAATACTCGCTTGTACCTAGATTGCATGCAGTGAGTAATTCTATCGCTGAAATAGTAGATATATTCAACTGCACAATAGCATACCTCTTTCTAAAATACTAGTGTTAATCTTCTATCAATTTCATCATGTTTTTGGGTGCATTGTTATTTTTTATGTCATTGTTATTTTTTATACCACTGTTATTTTATTTTATATCTATGTTATGTAAAAGCCCATGAGGGCGTATATAAATAAATAAATAATTATCTTTTCAAAAGTTTTTATCCATTGAAACCTGTTGTTCTTATATTTAAATTAACCGTAATCGCTTGTCAACAAAATAATCAATCCATAGAGATATTTTGCTCGGTACAAGTTGGTAAATAAATATTTAAAGTTTTGTTACGTCTGAAAAAATTAATTTTTAAAGCGACTTTACTGTTTGTATTTACAGGAAAACCTCGTACAATTTAATTTTTATTTGGAAAAATTTATTCAGCCACACGAAAATACAACAAAACGACAAAAAATCTTTACATTTCCTAATCAAACTTATTTTAGTGACATGAGGGAGAAAAAACCAATTCTCCAAATATAATTACCAATTCCGGAAAATCCACTTATACCGCTGACATACAATTTAAAAAAATAGATAAAAACACATTATCTGGGAAGATAGCATAATTGACAATAATAAGCATAATCATTTTGTAAAACACAAGTGAGTTATTACGAAATTACAGTCGGCAAGGTACGACGTAAGTTGTACCTTTAAGCTGGAATCCGGCATTCTAAAGGTTAAAACACAAAAAATATTTTTTCAAATTAAGAATAATATCTTCCTTTCTTCTGGCGCCCTCTACAATTGAAGGTCGTCTATCATCGAGGCAAACTTCACCCTGCAGATAGTACCTTGGAACAACTCAAGGTAACTGCACTCATTAATTTGCATACATCTAAATAAAAATACAAAAACTCATACCAATCGTGTAAGTTTCAAAGCCATGAAAAATACATCAACCCCTTATCTTATTATTTAATTTTTTTAATAGTGAATACTGTACAAGAGTCCCACCTGTCTAGAGCCAGTGAGACTATGGCATCCCCAATTGGGGTATGTTGTGAGGGTGCAGGTAGTGGTGGAGAGGGGAAAAAGATGGGGAAGAGGAAGGTTGGGAAGTACCTGGCTATTCAGATTTGGTCACCAAACATGGCTAAAGCCATTTCAAGCAACATTTCGATTCTCAATGATGGTCTTTCACCAGAGCGATACTTGAAGTATCTACCAATCCTTATCCAGCAGTGGAGGAGGCAATCAACTGTAAATCAAATCACAGAATCGAAATATTGCTTGAAATGGCTGTTGCTATATTTAGTGAACAGATCTGAATATTCAGACGATTCCCGACATTCCTCATCTACACCATATCCTTCAGTATCACAACATTCCCCAAAACCAGGGACGCCATACTCTTGTAGGGTATCACATAAATATAAAACTAAATAAGTGAGAGTGAAGAACTTAACCTAACCTAACCTAACCTATCCTTCCCCCTCCCATTACATAAAGAAAAGCCCACCTGGAGTAGAGTGCCAGCAGCTTATTCTTGACAAAGATGACGGCGTGCTTGGGCCGGTGGGCCGGCGTGAGCAGCTGCGCGGAGGCCTTGAGCGCGCCCAGCGTGATGGCCGCCACGTCGCTACCCGTGACCAGTGCCTGCGTGGCACCCAGCAGCACGGCCTGGTCGCGCCCAAACAGCCGCTGCCAGCTGGACATGGCCAGATTCACGCCGGCCCGCTGCTTCTCGTGCTTGAGGCTGGAAGTCAAATTAAAATGATGTGCACTTGGAGTAAGAATATATATGGAGAGAGCTAAATATTTTTACCTAACCTATACAAATTTACGATAAATCACTTTCTCCGGGTTTTCACATCGTAAACCGTGAGAGAGAAAGAGAAAGAGACAAGACAACTTGTTACATAAAATCGCACCACTTTTAGGTGTGGAAGCATGTTTTCCATCTCTCGTGTCTCCGCCCACTACGTTTTTGTTATGTGACATAACTCAACGGTGTTTTTGGTTATATCCTATATTTTTGTTGATAACAACACTGTAAAAAAGTAATTATACAAATAAACAAAACATTATGTCGACATGTGAGATGAATGGATGTGAAAAGGTGTGTCCACGAAAATCTTAGCCACGGCCGAGTCAGGAAAAAATCAACAATCCTGAATACACTGTTTCGCAAAGCTATCCCTCATGTATATTATTGCTCTGAAGATGTACACTACGCTTAGAATAAAATGAGTATGATCGAAAGATGTTTCAGACTAATCTCTCAAAATTCAGACTCAAAGGTTTAAATGATTTTTCAGTCATGCATTAATGAAAGAACATTTCAAAGAAGCAAATAATGAGCATTCCATGTACTAATAAGTCTTTATTACGATTGGTGTATTTTTCGCTGTAGGCCTATAGCATTTATACTGATGATCTAAAGGAATCAAAAAGGCTTCGCAATGAAATCATTATTTAACTGAAAAATAGAGTAGAAATAGGTATCGCAACCAGAGTTCATCTGAATACAGTACTCATACAGACGCATTGCTTGCATACAGCATACTTCAAACTTGCTATAAAATTTTATAAAAAAAAATTATACTAAACACACTGGAATATATTTTCGAATTTATAAGTGTTGATGTTCCTTTCTCGCTATAAGGCGTAAGTAAGACAAAGAGCTGTTTCTCAGTGATGTTTGGCAAGGACATCACTGTCGGAAGTGAATACATATGCACCAATACACACAATCCTATGTTTACATTGTTTGGGTCGACTTAAATTGCGCAAACTATAAATTTTGATTGACTCTGCTACTGAACAAAATATGACATCCTATCTAATTTTTTTTTACAGCGCCATATCTCATGATGGAAATGATGTTGAGAGCTAAAAATAGTTGAGTCAACATAGAAATTTAAGATTAAAATATCTTTTCAAAGTTCACAGCTCAATAGGTTTTGCTGTTTCAGAAAACTGCCCTCAGCTTTATAGAGATAAAAATAATTGGTTGTCGAAATGCAATCTAATGTATTTTAGAAATTATGTAATTCTAGGACCATTTTGAGTATAATTCCAGTAATCTTACGGGGCTATATTTGGTTTGATAAGCAAGCTTTAAAATTAAACAGAATAGTTAACATTTTCACTCACAACGAGGGATCAGGACCGCAGAAGAATTGAATGATAGCGATACACGTGGCTAGGGTTCTCTGCATTTGGCAAACACTGTCTCTGCTGATGTGCACCAGTAGGTACCCCACATACTGAAAATGTGAATGCACATGATTATGATCGCAATTTATACATATAGGAATAAAATTAAAGCAACAAAAAATTAAAGATGAAGTAATTCCTATATCAGTCGGAGTTATTTCGAGAAAAAAATCATTACACTTTTCAGAGCACTTATTGCTATATCTCCCTTGCGGTGATTTTTCACAAAAACGGCGCTATACAAATTATCCAAATATTATTATCTCAGGGAGTCATTTGGTCTTTTCCACGAGTATCCTTCACCGACTCCTGGTCTTAGCAATTCTTCCTCAGTCCTCGGTTTTTCCCTTACTGCTTCAGTCAACCCACTCTTTCTAGGTCTGACCCTAGTTCAATATCCATTTTAAAATGAGGCCTATTTAATTTTAAAATGTAACATGAGTTTAATCTGACAGTCGTGTTCACATTTTTGGGAGTAAAAAGACTAGAAAGGATTCTAGTGAGACTATTTTTCACAACGCTCAAAAATGAAGAATCTCGGATTCTATTTACTACATGGAATCCTGGTCTGAATGCTCCATCACACAAGCGTAAGTGATGGCAGTATGAAACTAAATTAGGTTAGGATAGATGTGGAAGTTATAGTGGCAAGATCATTTACAGTTAACTCGATATGGCAAGAATATAATATATAATGGTGCATTCAATGTAATAAAATGAACAGTGCATACCTCATCAAATACAATATTGGTCCCATCGCGACACTGAACAGATGTGTAAGAGTTCCCAAACTGGCAACTCATGATTTTCTGCGAAGTGATGATGGGAGAGAAAATCTGTATGACAATGTCGGGGTTCAGTTCTCCAACATATCCACCCTGGTTCTGTTCACCCTGGAAAATAAAATTGCATACATCATTTACGTAATTTAAAATGAACTCTTAGCTGCTTCTCAAACCAGTGATCTATGGTATTAATACGTTAACTACGTCTGCCGTACATGGTTCGTTCAATCGCCGTGTGCGGCGCTGATGTCTGCAAAAACATCGGCTACAGCAGTCGGTAGTAGCGACAGTACACGCCAGTAGTTGACCTGGTCTACACGTCAGGTTTTCTGACATGTCAATGCGCCCGTCACACATAGAAGACGATATTGGATACATCCATTTAGGAACTGATTTAAAGGTTACGAAGACGATATTGGATACATCCATTTAGGAACTGATTTAAAGGTTAGGGCATAGAGGTATGTATTCTATGACAAGTGGCATATGAAGTTTTTGAAACTAGCTAATATTTGTAAATTAGAGGTCAAGAAGATTTAAATGGGTCATCTTTGGCAAACTTTGCCATATTCTCAAAAACAAGAAGATACCTAACACCTTCATACAACCAGTATTAAGGTTTGCAGTGTAAATAAATCAATCAATCAACAAATTTTTTGGTATTGAACAATTTCAATGAGCTACCTTTAAAACTTTCTTACAATATCAATGCATAACTAATTAGCATTACAAAAAGAGTTTTTTCTCACGGCAACAGTTTCGTCACTGTCACTGTCTTCCAATCAAGCACGCAAACGATGAGTGACTGTTTCCCGTCACCCTTTCATTCCGGCAATAGATTTTGAACAGGCGGATGAGTCACCGAATGACATTTTGTCACCCGTGCACGAGCGCCCATACAAAAGTACTCTCTACAGACACAGTGACAGTTTCGTCATTCAAAAGTCGCCGGCTAGTGGAACTAAAAAGTCACCCTAATGTCACGTTGCTGCGGGCGTCGACCTTCATACACTCCAATAGATTTGGAGATGGACGAAACTGTTGCCGTGACAAAAGTCACCCGTGCGCGCCTGGTTTTAATTTACAATTTAAATAATGTGCGACTATCGTTTTGTCAACAAATATAAATGGCTTTATATTGTTATTACAATTATGGGGCTTCTTGCTGAAAAAAGTATTTTATGACCGAAAATAACACTGAAATATCGTAGGCAAACATTTTGAATATCGATTGAGTGAATTAATGTGTGAGAAAATATGAATGATCAAAAATATCTAGCAAAATGATATCAAAACAAAGTAGATTACCTTTTCGTCCGATATTAAACCTTGTCCCCTCGCGAGATTAAGTACATGTTTGACAAATATATGATTCCATTTCCAGTAAATGAGATCGTTCATGTTATTAAACACCAATATAGCCCTCATATTTGCAAAAAAAAGTATAAATATTCACAAACAATGCAAGAATATCAAATTTCGACCATCTGTCAATATTTTTGACACATGCAACCATAGACTCGGTGTATGTTAGAGATGTTCGAAATTCCGATCCCGGTTACTTTGTCCCGGTGACTTGTCGGTCACTGGAGCCATCGATATTTTTTCTCCGAGGAACAGGTTAATTTTGGAACCGATTCCTATTTTTGTAAAATAAAATAAAAATTGAGACTAAACGGTGGTTTTTCGTTAGATATAAAATTAAACAGTCGAACAAGTTCCTTTTTTTCATCTTACCGAAGAACTTTTCTCCAACCGTGAATCTGTTCCGAAAGTAGTTAAATAAATAACCGGCTCTTTACCAACCTCAGAAATCATCAATTTTCAGACTTTTACGTGTTGGTAATACAATTTAAAAACTTAAGACAAATTAATATCATATTCAATTATTATAATATTATAACTATAATTTAGGTTTATAATTAATAATCATCGTAATTTCGTAAGAAATATTAAATAAGTTCATCTAAATACGTATTAAATTTACAAAGGTCTGATTTTCTTAATTTATCGGAAGAAAATACTGTTTTTTAATTATTATGAATGTCCATCCCTATGCTTAGTTCCAATGCATACGTAGAGACCGGCCTGAACTGTTTGGTATGAAGTGCCGTGCGCTCAAAGCCCGATTAGTTTTCAAAACGCCGTCGTCTAAACTAGTCACAAATTGCACTAGTCCAAATTTAACTTTTCGATTGAAAGTTGATCTAAGAATTATTTGCAATATTGATTACTACCCAAATTGCGCCGTTAAGAAGATTGCACAGTATGCTGAAATCGTGTTTTTAAACATTTTCGTTTAAAAGTTAATAAGTATTCTTGCAGTGTTTTTACGCAATTTCGATTAGTATTCAAATTGAACAATATGCCGAAATCGCGTTTAAAGAAATAACTTTCAGTTAAAAAGGTGATTAAATGATTATTTGTGTTATTCATATTTTAATTCATAATAAACGCCCACTATCTCAAATTTTAGCAATTTCTTCTTTTCTTACAAGTGTTTTCATTTAAAGCGAAAATTGTTTTTAAAAAATAATTATAAAAGTGTAGTTTTTTTTAATAATAAAAGTGCAACGAGGTAAATTATTTTTCTTGGAATATCAGTGCTTCAAGATACGTTATCTTCAAAACGTAGGTCCTTTGCAGTTGATGAGAATCAACAGTCAGTAGTGAGTGTTTTTTTCTATTGTTTTTAAGGTTTTCAAGATTTAACAAACTAACCAAAAAAAATCTATCAAAATCAAGTTTTTAAATAATCTTTATTGAATTATTTACAAATCATAAAATAAATTATGTACATATTAGTTTCATAATTCCTTATGCTGTAATAACACATACAATTTTACGTAACTGGTCAAAAATACACGCTTTATTTTGTTCAATTACATAATATTAACGCCTGAAATTATATTGCCTAAAACATGACCTAATTAATAATCAAATGCAACAATCATTTTCTCATCAAGTCATGGTTACACTCAAACTTATTATTTTTAATTTAACGTTTGCACAAATCAATAACATTTTTTATTTAAAAACTTATATTTAATCAATTATTTTTACTCAGTTGCTGAATAAAAGTATTAAAATATATTTATTTGTGAGTACACTTCAAAAGAAAGCACAATAATTAAATAAGGGAGGTTAAATTATCAAATCGATCATGCTATTTATTGCTCTAAGAAATAATGACGGAACAAAATTTTATCGACGAAAAAATGTTGCAAACCTCTGGAAATATTCAAACAAAACAATGTTTTACTCAGACAATATTAATATTATTTCACTTTTTTCAGGGTTAGTTCTTACAGAATACATTATAGGGGAAAAAAATTCTATTGAAATACATTGAATTTTTTAAGAATTGTTTTTCACTCAATTCAGTTAAATACGTACATTTATAATAAACGCCTACATTAAAATGTATTTACATAGTATTTCATATTTTATAATATTAAAAATAATTTAAAAGTAATGAAAAATTCTCAGATCTTTTTTATAGAAATATGGGAGTTGCGAGAACCATTTCGAATTTGTAATACAAAATTATAAACACAATTATAATTATGTATTATAGACAACTTGTGAACTTTACAGAAATTTGGCTTCAATAAATGACAAAAGATTTGAGATAAAGGTCCATATTCGATTTTTAATAACAAATAGATACATATTTAAAATTAATTATTGTATTTATGAAAATATTGGTAGAAATCATTTGTAAAAATACAAACACAAAAAACAATACACATAGCTTATCACTTTTCACATTATTTAGCATCTAATAAAAAATATGATTTTCTATAAATTACTCTTAAATACTTCGTAATAAAACATGCCATCGGTGGCATAAAAACATTAAATAAAACCTTTAATATTAATTAAGTACTTTTTAAGACAGCAGCAAATTTGATTTAAAATTAATTACGCCTCTCTACACTAGCCACTATTACGAATTTTAAGATTCACTCGAAGGTCTAAGCTATAAATCTCAACAAAATCAAAAGTGCAGCTTTGCTACCCCAACGTAAATAAAGTTTTCTATCGATTTCCATGTTTTTTAAATTCTATTTATAGTAAACATCTTAAATCAGTCGACTCTCTGAGGTAGCCAAAAAACGTTAAGATTATATAATAAGTCACTTAGCAAATATTAATTAGAAATTAAGGAGTCGATAGAAAAACGTATTTATGTTTGGGTAGCATGGCCACTGTTTCCAATGTGTTGCAATTTAATCGTAATACTCCCACAATAATGTGGTCGCTAGTGTGGAGGACTGTTAAGTACCTACTTACTCATTTAGGTTAAAAAACAGCATCAAAAAGAGGTTTGAAGTTCTTCAGATTAAAATGAATTCACTAAAAAATATTTGAACTGTCATCAAGTTGTACACTTTTCAGGAAAGCTGCCGAAGATCATTCCATCGAGTTCGCTGTTGGCTTCTTCTTTGCACGAATCTCTGGCCATGGTCATGAGAGACGTGGCCATTCCTTGGCCGGAATCTGCGACCATTCGGTACAAGAAGCCCTGCTGTCTCAGAAGCTGTAACGGGCTGCCGAATTCGACCAGCCGCCCCTTCTCCATGACAATCACGCGGTCTGCGTCCATGACCGTGTTGAGACGATGCGCTATCGTCAGTACGGTGCAGTCGAAGAACTTCTCGCGGATGATTCTCTGGATGAAGTGATCAGTCCTGTTGGAAGTAAGACCACCATTAGTGGCATAGAAGTGACAATTTTATAAATTTGAAATTAACTTTAGGGATGATGTGTGGAGAGTTTTTTACAGAAAGAAAGGAGTGAATCTGGTTCTTGAAGAAACCCATGTTGTAGGAGAGAGGAAACATAAAAGCCTGTAAATCATTCAACAGCTAAGCAAGCGTTGAGTACAAGAACAAGATTTGAAAATAACCCGTTCTCCTGTGAAAAATCTCATGTCAACCTTGTACAAATTTTTGTACAAAGTTTGGCTCCCAGCTCTAAAATGATCGACGATGCTAGTTTTTTGAAGCACCTTCCATTGATATACTGGTAGAACAAGCATAACATTCCCACCAGACCATCTATGTTCTAGAGCAATTCCTCCGTTAAGATATGAAAAACTATCAAATGGACTTCTCGTTTCTACATGGAGTGAAAGATTTTTTTCAGGAATTTTACTCCTGATTTAAACATAGAGAAATTTTATAGTCAAAATTTTTTAATTTTTTAAACTTGAATCTTTTACAATACGATGTTTGCCAAAACATACCTTCATCTTCCTCTGTGCTACTTGACAAAGCCTTTCATTTATAATGTGTATATACCCATGCAATATATATATTGGATATTTTATGAGTAAAAAAAATCAAAAATTGTAATGAACATACTGTTGATCCATGCTAGCAGTGGCCTCATCTAGAACCAGTATCTTGCTGTTCCTCAGGATGGCGCGCGCCAGGCAGACCAGCTGCTTCTGCCCCATACTGAAGTTGGATCCCCCCTCTGACACCAGGAAGTCCAGAGATGATACTGCATCCTTCAAATCCACCTGGAAATATGAATTCAATATTATCTAGTTCCTGCCCGCATGTTTATAATTTGTAGGTACCTTCATTTAAGACTCGCCAACTCGCCGTTAAAATTACTCCGTCAAGTTCTCATATCTGTTTCAGCAAAAAAATAATGTTCATATTAGTTGGAATATTTAAGGTTAATTAATGTATTTTGACAGTGACTTACTGATTCCAGCGCATTCCACAAAGCAGCGTCATCATAGTACCCGAAGGGGTCCAGGTTACGCCTCATAGTGGATGAAAACAGAATGGGTTCCTGAGGTATGATGGAGATGTGTGACCTGAGATCCTGAAATCGCATGGAACAAACCTATTACAAAATATGTATGTTTTTACTTATGCGTTATATACGCATATAATCAAAATTTTTAAAATGTTAGTACAAAATGTGAAGTTGGCCCCCACAGACAAAGCTAGGAAAACCAAATGCAGAAGTCGTTGAATATCAAAACAATATTGATGACTGAGTGCATTAACAAAACTTAACAAAAAAACAGTGATTTCCGCAGCGAGAATTCGAAGGTCAGGATTTTCCGCTCTGGTCACCCTGCTCTAGGCGCTTAACTTTCGCGGCAACCTTCAGACCTGCCCTGTGTTCTTCCAATGCATATGGTGTTATAAATGTATTATATCTACCTGAAGAGAAATGTGGTTCATGTCCAGTCCATCAATCACTATGCTGCCCTCGACTTTAGCCAACCGGAACAGTGCGGATATTAGAGAAGACTTTCCTGCTCCAGTTCTCCCCACTATTCCTACCTGGAAATAAAAATATGTTAAACAATGGTGATTATTATATTACATCTTATCCAAGTGCCTTTTATGGGGTTAACTTGAGTCAATGTGAAGTAAAGGGTAACAAAAGACTTATTTTTTTATTATTATGATTTTACCTTCCACCCGCTATCAATATGAAAATTGAGATCTTCTAGAACCGGCTTATCTCCGTCATTGTAGCTTAGGTTGACTTGCTTGAAGGTCACAGAGCCACCAGAAGGCCAGTTCTTGGGAGTTGGCTTGTCTGCAATTAAGAGATTTAAACAAATAAAATGAGTACAAACAAACAAATTACAACAAATAAAAGATGATTTAGGTAAATATAACCGAAACAGGAATAAAAACATGTTATTTTGTTAAATAAATTTTCGGAACTACTAATTTTAAATAGAAACAGGAATTTAAGAAATGAAATCTTAAGCCTCCTTTCTGAAAGATGTACCTTGATTTTGGGAGTCTACGTACAAGGCAGTTCATGACTCTATTTCAAAGTAGCAAACACGCTGTTGCCAATATCGTAGACCACCCCCAGATAGCTGTTACAAGCTTATAAACTGCGTTCACTCAGATTTATTGGTGAAAGCGTCCATTAAGAAAATAATCAAAGAGAAAAAACAACCAGCCAAATTATTTCAAATATAAGATAGAATAAAAGTGTCAGTTGACAAAAATTGGTTCATTTCATCACCTCCTTTATGAAGTCCCTGCTCTTGTTCGACATTGATGTACTGCAGCACCCTCTCCACACTGGTGAGGTGTGCCACCACTTCTGTGACCTGCTTCACACCAAACTGGAATGTTGACGTCAGCACCAGCGACTGGGAAATGGCCAGGCCCACGTGGCCCGACAGAATGGACCCTGAAACACGAAGCAAAATGAAGCATTCATCCGCCAGGTGGTCGAGAGAGTTTTTATCTTACAGTGAATCGCAACTTATGTACTCCCTTTACAGAATAAGATTTGGGAGGTAGTGCAAAAGGAGACAATAACGAATGAACACATAATTTACTTTTGCACCGACAACCTAAAAATCTACAGCCCCTAATTGCATAGATATATTTGTACATCGATGGCTTAATGTCTAGATATTATATCTCCATTAACTATTAACATCTCTTAGAAAATGTGATTATAATGTGTTGAAATATTTAATTATCTTTAGAATGGTGTAAGGCAGAAATGTCATATTTTCACACATACAAATTTGGATTCTCCTTGGCGATAAAAAGTGGAAATACAATGCCTTGAATTCGAGCCATTGACATCTGAACTATAAAATAGTATTTTTGAGTTATTGATCATATTATTACAATGTAATAATTCTACAAATTAAGTTTCAATATTTTAAATTGATGTTGTATTTAAAGATATTTTTTCTGCTCAGAGTTAGAGATAAGTGAAATCCAAAAACATACCCAACATTCGTTAACAGTTGACATATGCCATATTATGAAGATAGGTCGTTTTTACAACTCAAGACTCAAAAGACCTCCACACAGCATTTCCAAAGGTGACATAGCTTTCCCTCAGGGCCTCTTTTGTGGAGTTAATAAAAAAAAAAAAAAACGCAAGCGTTAAGAAAAACAGTATTTCAGAAAGGGAGTGTATTTAAAAAGTCGTACCATCGTTGAAGAATATGAATGAAAATGTGACGCACATGACAAACATAATGCATACAATGTCAAGCCAGAAAGCCAGCGTGCATCTGCTTGCCAGAAACTGGTACCAGGCGGCCGTGTGGACATCCTGAAATAAAAAATGTCAATAAGTTGCTTGAATTCAAGGAAAATATCAAGTCCATGTGTTATTTTTCTTTATTGCAATACACTTGGTAATACACACCACTATTTTTTTTTGATTTTTTGTTCAATGTAAAAAATGGTATTGAAAATAGTTATAGTGAGCCTTGCAAGGCAATTATAATTTTAAATGAGATTTAACTTTGAGGCTTTTTATGCTTATTATTTTTATTTTAATTATTGAAATAATATCAATAATCTTCAACGTAAATGTGAAACAGAAAAATAACGGTTGCGACCGAGACTCGAACTCGGAACCTCTACTCTAATTGGGAGTAACGCTTCTGCCAATTAAGCCACTTGAGACCTTATAAGAAATCGGCATTTTGAATCGATCTCATTCTTCATTTGAAAATTATTAATTTAATTTTTTCAATTTTCTTCCGATTTAGCTGCCATCTTTGTATGGTGTACAAAACTCTACCAGAGCACATTTTATATACCTAGATGGTATCTTGGATAAACCATTCATTTTTATTTATTAATAATGCCGATTGTATCATTGAAAAAATATATATATTATGAAACTTGTCTGTGAAACGTGGTGATTTCCTCAAATTACCTGATGGGCATCAAACTCGCGTGTGAGACGTTCCTGGGCTCCCGAAGACCTGATGGTAGTTATCCCTTTAATGGTGGCACATGCATGGGAGAGCACTGGACTCTTGGCTGGAAAATATCAAAACCATTAATTTCAGGACTCGGGAAAAAATGTTTTCACCCGCAATTAAAATGGATAGTTCACAATTTGGTGCTATTGAGTCGACATTTTCCCGGTATTAACAATTCTTTGAAACCTTACCTCACCTAATCTATCTACAGGGTCGGTTCCACGACATCTAGCGCCCTGTGCAGTAAGTACTGAACTTTTTATTTGACACAAATAATCCAAACATTTCAAAATTGCTTTGTGTAAGTTTTAATTTAACTTTTGTAACAAATGATTCCAATCATACAATCCTGAACTAGCCAAAGCACTATTTACTAGAGACATAGAAAATAATTTCCAGCAAAAACAAAACTCAATCTAAATCAAACCTATGTACGTAGAGTTAGACCTTTGTATTTCTTCTCGCATTATTTGTATTTTGACATAATTTTGGCCAATATTCGAGATCCAACTTTAGCTCTCCATACCATATCAAATTATGGTCACTTTTATTTGTAACTTTCAATTCAACCAAAGATTTTGTTCTTTGAGCTTACCCTTTAAATCAGAGGTTCCCAAACTTTTTGGTCCCGTAGACCACTTGCCGATTTTTTCTGTTTTGTGTGGACCCCCTGCTTTCTTAATATTGTTTTTTTTAACGCTTCAAGAACTGCTAGTTTTTTAAAATGAACCCTTCGCGATGAACACTTCAATTGAAGTCGAACTTGCCAAAAAATAGTACTAGTCGGTAGAGATCTCAAATCGAAAAGCGTTAGCAAATCAACAAAATTTACCCTCCGAAAAAACAACACTAGTCGGTAGAGATTTGAAATCGAAAAGTACTAGCAAATCGACAAAAAAATATTGTAATTAAAATAATCGGGGAATTAATGTCTATTATAAGAGAATATTACGTATGTACCTGCATAGGTACTATCTGTGAGGTGGATTATCACATTTGCGGGAAGCCAACATTTTGGTGACGGCCTGCCTAAATAGAATCCACTCTCGTGGACCCCCATTTACGTCTCATACACCCCCAATTTTTTTTCTTCATTGACGTGGACCCCTTGTAGGTCGGAATCGACCCCCTGGGAGGTCGATATAAACCGTTTTGGGAATGACTGCTTTAAATTATACGAACCGGACAGCTTTAATTTTATTTTAGGTTAGTTTAGGATCAACAATAGAAATAATGGAAACCGAAGTCAATATAATTTCTAAACTTACCTTTGCCAATGCTCTTTGCTTTATAGTAATGACCACTACTAATTTGTACAAAAGCTTTGACAGCCCAACCTATAAGTATAGGCCATATTCGACAAAATGCCCGCAACATTTTAACCCATAAGCTACAGATCGCATATAGTGTCGTTATTGTTAGTTTAATGTGCAAAAACTAAATATTTTAAGTTAATGGTGTATTTGTATATTTCTATAATGAAATAGTGGATGACTTCCTAGAGTTTTCTCAACAATCAGCTTGTAAAAAACATTTTTTTAATAATTATGTTTTTTAGTCGAGAGCACCTACCACTTTGGCCAACTGGTGTAAGGACCAGATGGGTTCCTCTAGAGCAGATCAGTTCTCGCGTCAAGATTCTACTTCTTTTTGAAACGAAGCTATTCAATACATAAAGATTATAAACGCCGCTTACTGTGCTTGTCCCAACAGTATATAATATATACATACGAAAAACAAAAAAAGTGGAACAGGCCTCAGCACCATAATCTGTATAAAGTGAATGCTTACTTATGCCTTCAAGCCGCTTTATATCCTGCGCGGTGCTCAGATACATGGATATGAGAAGGTAGAACAGTCCCAGCACGATGCCGGTGGGGATGAGGAGCCACCTGTTGGTGATGGACACCATGACCAGGGCGCTGGCCATCAGCACCATGATCTGGATGGCCTCCATCATGTCCTTGGGCATCATCTCGTCAATGGTGCCCATGTCCTTCGAGAAACGGTTGAGGATACGGCCTGGAACAATGATGACATCAGAAGGAGGTGTTAATAAAAAATGAACATGTCCGTATATAGTAAGACCGTTATATAGCAAAAGTTTCTATTTCATTAATATGATGAAATCTGCATTTTCAACAAATTTGTATCCCTATATAGATGTGATCTTTTTTAGTTGACTCCTCCGCATTTTTAACTAAAGTAGAAAGACAAAGTTTGTTAAAATGTTTTGAAAGTAATTTGATGTAGTGCTAAGGTAGTAAATTGCCTTAAAACTAAATATTTATTCAATGATATTTAAAAAAATTTTTGCTTGATAAAAAAATCAGATCACTTAAATTTCTTTTTAGCACGAACATTAAAATTTACTTAAAGAAATAAATAATACGATTTAATGGTAAAATAAAACAATTAAAATAAATAATATTACGATACAAATTAATGTGAAGAGAAACCACACGACTGATTAATTAAATGATACAAATTGATATTAAAAATTCAATTCAATCTTAAAAGTGAGATAAATTAAGTACTTGTTTACGCAATTTGTAATAGAAATATAAAAATATTTAAGCAATATCAATTATCTAAAACACAAATATGAAACAGAAAAATCCAGAAAAAAAAGACAATGGTCACAACCGAGACTCAAACCGGATCCTCTACTCTATCCGGAAGTAACACCTTAACCAATTCGGCCATTGGGACATTATTAGAAGGAGTCATTTATTTTTTGGCTAGATTATTGATATTATTTAAAAAAGATAAGCATTAATGCTTTAAAGTTATTTTCAATTTCATTAGAAATATAAGAGTTGAATTAGTTGCACTTACCTGAAGGATTGCGGTCGAAAAAGCTCATCCTGGCTCTCAAAATCCTGCTGAAAACTTGTCTGTGCAGTCCGTCTGAAGACTTGATACACGCCTTAAAGAAAAGCGTCGTACCCAATATCGTGACAGTGATACAGATGAGAATCAGGGCCGTGTACACGTAGAGGTATTGCAGAGTTGTCCAGGGTCCAATAAACTCCGACAGATTGGACATTGGGCTGCTCTTGTTCCACGATTTAGAGAAGCTCTTGATTTTGGGTCCAGTGAGGTTGTGCTTCTTCATGAATGTCTCCAGGGTGTGGTTGTACTCTGGGTTTAATTCGTAGTTCAGTATCCCGTAAGATGGCTCCAGGTTTCCGACTGAGCCGGTCAGGAATAAGTCTTCCAGCTGCTTCATAATCAACTGATTTTGAGTATGCTGGTTGGTCCTGTAATGTAACACATCAATTAATATGTCTTATTAAAATTGGAATTAACTCTAAAGAAATTAAAATAATTTTCAATAGAAGTATGAGATCTTTTAAAAATGCCGCTTTCTAATAAGGTCCCGATGGCTCAATTGGCAGAGTGTTTTACTCCTGGATAGAGTAGAGATTCTGAATTGAAGTGTCCGTCATGACCATTGTTCTTTTTAGTTTCTGGCTTTGTTCTGTTTTAGATTATTGATATTATTTAATATGTCAATCATAAATAGATTTTAATAATGAATGTAAAAAAATGTGTCCATGAAAACCCTAGCTACGCAGGAAAAAATGAACAGTCCTCACAATACTGTTTCGCAAAGCTATCACTCCTGGCATATTTTTGCTCTGAGGAAAACATCCATTGCCACGCCAGCTGGACTCAGAAGTGCCCGTAGCCGTTTATCGAGGAAGAGTGTGTGGGAAGACGCCAAACCCAATCAGATACGCCACAAGCGAGGTAAACTGAATTGCAAACCTTCCGTAACCTTTCCTAGTCCAAGCCTTCCGCGATGGTACCCAAAATCCAATTTACAGTCCACTTCCCATAAAAAAACTAGAGATGGTCGATATTCCTGTCCCGGTTAAAAGAAACCGGTTCCAAGCCGGTCACTGGAACCGTAGATATTATTTCTCCGAGGAACAGGTTATTTTAGGAACCCGTTCCTATTTTTAGCAACAAAAATGGCGAATATTTATTCAATGCTTCGCGGGTAAGGTGTGGTTGCGGGTTCTTTTGGCAATGAAATCAGTATTTTGCGAGAAACGAGGAACCGGGTCCACAGCTTCAGTTCTTTTTGTTCTCAGAATATCGGTAGCAACCCCCTTTCCCCCCCCCCTCTCCCCACACCCACATGAAGAAAAAAAAATCCGTTCTTATTCTTCTAAAAATGTTTTCGTGGAACTGTTTTTTTTCTGGCACCAGGAACCGGTTTCAAAAATAACTGGTTAAGTTAAACCATCCCTATAAGAAAGCAGCAATGTATGTTACCAGTAAGTCACCCAGTAGTCGGACATGCTGCCCGTGAGCTGACTGAGCACCAGCGCCACCACCATGACCACCAGCAGGCAGGGCCGCCGCCCCACGCTCCAGTACTTCCAGAACACGCTGGCCCGCATGCGCCCCGACACCAGGGTCTCGGCTTCCTCCTCTTGCGCCACTGGCTCCTTCTCCTCGCACTCCATCTTTCCAGTCGACTGAAAGGTGAACACATGGGATGAGATTAACGGAAACAATAAATCTAACTCCTTTTCAGTTCTCTACCCACAGCTGTGTACAATTTTTAAGTGAATCTATACACAGTGGAACCTTTCATAACGAGCACCTCTCATAAAAAGTAATTCGCATAGCGAGCAAAACAGATTGTGAAAAAAATGCTCCCTTAACGAGCGACATTTCGCATAACGAGTGTCGCAGAAAGGGGAAGTCCTGTCTTAAGAAAGTAGCAGAGCAGCAATATTCTGGCTAAATAAGAGTAATGCTGAAAGCCTGGGAAACTGTTGCATCGTACATTGAGAAGCATCTCCCTAATATGTGACTATGCGTTCTACAAATTTATTCAACGATAATGCTGTGTCACATTTTTACCAAATTTTGAAGCTTGGGCAAAAACAAATGTTTCTAGACAGCTTTTGAAAAGAATTCATTATTTGTCATAAAAAATAAACTATATATTTTATATATTCGTAAAAAGCATTAACTTTGTGGCTTGCCATATTTATAAATAGAAAATATATACTTTGTTTTTAACCACTTTTTTGAAAAAAAAAGTGGTTAAAAACAAAGTATATATTTTCTATTTATATATATATTTTATAATTGAAATCGCATTCCAGGTTGTTGCGCTCCTTAATAATTTACAAGTATGTTGTTTTGTTTGAATAAACGTTAAAAATAAAATAAAATATAGTATTTTTTTCGGCATAGAACCGCTATCGTATTTTAAATTGATTTATATGGGGAAAATTGTCTTATGCTATTTCAGCAGCTTGCGTCTATTGCAAGTCTAGCCTTTCCTCGCACACAGTCTCTAGACCTACTTTCTATTGCAAGCCTAGCCTTTCCTCGCACACAGTCTCTAGACCTACTTTCTATTGCAAGCCTAGCCTTTCCTCGCACACAGTCTCTAGACCTACTTTCTATTGCAAGCCTAGCCTATCCTCGCACACAGTCTCTAGACCTACTTTCTATAGCAAGCCTAGCCTTTCCTCGCACACAATCTCTAGACCTACTTTCTATTGCAAGCCTAGCCTTTCCTCGCACACAGTCTCTAGACCTACTTTCTATTGCAAGCCTAGCCTATCCTCGCACACAGTCTCTAGACCTACTTTCTATAGCAAGCCTAGCCTTTCCTCGCACACAGTCTCTAGACCTACTTTCTATTGCAAGCCTAGCCTATCCTCGCACACAATCTCTAGACCTACTTTCTATTGCAAGCCTAGCCTTTCCTCGCACACAGTCTCTAGACCTACTTTCTATTGCAAGCCTAGCCTTTCCTCGCACACAGTCTCTACTACTACTCTACTTTCCTTAACTTTGTCTGGGGTGACAGACACAACTCGACGACTTTCCATCATCATCCCAAATCAGAATTTAGCTCTGAATTCTATAGATATCCATAAGTATTAATCTACAAAAGTCTGATATGAAGTAAAGCCTTTGAGGTTTTCCATTAACAGAGGGACAAGTAGTGGTTTAGTTACAGATAGAAACATAAAAAGTTCCATTTTTTTTTGTAAAAAATAAAACAAGACGCCATATTGTTTGTTAAATAGGGAAAAAATAAGTATTGGAAGATAACTTTTTATCGAATTTTTCAGTGAGATATGAAATAAATATGTACAAGAATCCAAAGCACAGGTAGTACAACTAATATTAAATCAATTGAAAAATAAGAAAAATGAATGGCTAACTCACCGCAACAGAGATCCTCCGAGATATCTCCCTGATGCTCTTGGTGGGTGACAGCACCTTGTCCACCTCTTCCTTAGTTGCACCGGGAGCCGCATTATCTTCCAGGAAACCAGTAAAGTCCAGCCCTGCTCGCTCCAGTTCCTCATATGTGCCCGTGTTCTCTATCCTGCCCTAGAACATTGTCATAAAATGTAGAGATAATAAAGTGAAACTCGAAATTTTCTTTATTATGGCAACACCAAGTAACACTTCAAAAAAAAAAAAAAAAACAAAACTGCATTCAGAGGTGAGGTTAGCTTGACTCCCCTCTCCAACTGACAATTTGATTAGTTTCAAATTTGACAAGATATACGGCATTACTCAATGACCGGTTAGTAGCTGAGTGGACAAACGCGTTGGATTCCCATCCGGGCGTTATGAGTTTAATTCCTCTGCTAGCTAAGTCCTCCATCATTGCACAAGCAACATCTTCTGCATAAGGAGCGACTAATTAAATTTTAAATCACAATGAGACTTGGTACATGCATTATGGTTCTTTCCTGTGATTCGAATATTTGATTATATTTTATTTAGTTTCCATATAATTTATTTTTGTATATTGTGCACAAAGAAAAACAAAAAACACCTTTTTATACAATTATCTCGCTTACACTCGATTACGTTGTAGAATCACATCAGTCCGAATATTAAATTACCTTAAAATATGATCGGAAATGGTCTGCTTTTGGAAAGTACCACTAATTTTTTAACACTATTAATTTCATGTGAAAAACATGCACCTAGATAAAATTTATTTTTTAATGTTACAATTTTTTTTCCAACCATCTAGGTGTCAACAATAAGACCAAATGAAATTATTGCAGCGTCCTCCATGTTTCCTCTGTTATGTGTCAGTCTGTAGCCAAATGCGAACCTCAGTAGAATTTAAATATTTAAAGTACAAACTATTTAATTAAAGCGATAACATGTAATTTTTTCTTCCGTGTATGATATTTGTGCAGTGTTGAATTGGGATAAGGTCGTATCCAGTGAAAACCAGATTAATTTCCGCCTATGATGAAACATTTACCAGTTTTAGGTACTTACATACTTTTAAAAACATTTTTTTTAAAAAAATTTTCTTGTTCTAAAATATTTTTTATTTGAATTTATGTCATACTCATTTTGTTTCAAATTATTTTTTTCAGTTCAATTCAAAATTCTGTTAGTTCTCAGTAAAATAAACTAAATATTTCTGCTTTTGGCTAGGAATTAATAATTAAATTAATATATAATTCAATATGAGTAGGATTGATGTTCAAAACATCCTACACAAGGATCATCCAGCAGGATTGGAGAACAAAGTAAAACCTGTTACCCCTGAAGAGGTTTCAAACAATGGTCGGCAAAAATTAGTTGATTTGACCTATTGCTTGGTCGCTATTGTCATATACCTCGCCGTAGTAGCAATATCTCTGGGATTCGTGTACCTTCTCTATATCTGGGGAGAAGAATCTATCCCTCAAATCAAGCACAATGTTTATCACATTAAAGCACACTGTGAAATTCCTTATGTATCCAAACAGGTTCTACATTACAATGCGGAGAACAACAAATATTACGTTGAAAAGCCTCAATTTTTCAGGGAGAACTTCGAAATCAGCCCCAGAAATAAGCCACACATTAAAATTCTCGTTGAAGAATTCCCCTACGGCAAGATGAGCTTGTTTATACATGATTTCGTGAGCGCTTACACGGGGATTATATCGCATCGAGATAAAGTTTGCTTTGTGGTGCCGCTCAACACAAAATCTGTCATGTCTCCCGAACATTTGGCTCAACATTTGAGAAGCACGGCCACAAGAGGCGACAACAGACTTTTACATATTAAAACGGTCAACATGTACGTACATTATCCCAAATTGGATGATTATAAAAATCTCGGTGAAAACATTGTGAAAGAGTGCAAAGGCTATTCCATATTCAAAATACAACCCGCTTTAAATAGCACAGAACTAGTCTTAGACCCTACGTTGAGATATGCATTCTACGCAGGATTCAATGTAATTTCTTATGGAATAACTAACTTTCATGTCGATAATAACCCGTCAAATCATAAACATAAGAGAGATGTAGTTGATAGAGCACAAGACCCACATAATTGGAACCGCTTTAAGGTGCGAAATTCGGTGACAGAAAAAGCACAATTGAGAAACCTGTATGAAAAATTTAGTGGAATATTTGAGCCTGAAATAAAAATTTTACACGAAATTCCAAATGTCGTTTTTTGTAAAGTGGTTTGAAGTGTTTATTGTGTTTAATGAACCTATAAAATTTGTCAATATTTATGATACACTTTAAAATAATAACATTTCATCTAACCATGTATGTTGACATTGTTAAATTTATTAGTAATTATTTATGTACTTTCGATATACCTAAATAGAGTTTATTAAAAATAATTTTTAAAACACAGATCCATTTTTCACTGACGGAAGAATTGCTAGCGCTAGTACTTATTCATATATCGTTAGCTTACTTGTTAAACCTTTAAAGTCCAAATTACAAACATTTTAAAGCTGTTGTGGCCAATATGTAATAAGTTGTGAAAAGAAGTCAGGCAAGCAGTTCACAATGGACGATGATTAACTGATACCAACCCTGAAATGAGATTGCTGAGGTGTATGGTATGTATGGGGATCCGGAAAGAATTAAAAACTGATGTAAGCGTAATAAACAAGATTAAGAAATGGACTATCAGATGATTTAGATATAAAAAGCGGATGAACAGAGAAAGCTGTGTAAGGAAAATATATGATGTAAAAGTAAATGATAGAAGAACTTAGGGACCTACATGCGACATGGCACGATCAGATGAATCCAATACTTTTGTCAGGTTATATCAAAGGCCTGAATAACAGAAGAGTATGGATGAGACGATGTATGAAAGCGAATGAAGCAAGGGGTGTCTGCTAAGACAGAGTGTGATGCGTCGCGGTCCATCATCTCGCCTACCCCTGCGGGGAAACGGCGTGACAGTTACGCAGCTAGTGGAAAATGAGCTTAGTGTAATGGGCCAACCAGTTTAGCACATGTGTTAAACTTACTCATGTCACTAAACATTCTTACCAATCTCCTATTGTATCCTAATTGCATCCCTTACTATCTTTCTGTCTAATAAATTATATCCTAACATCGCTTTCTAAAATTCCTAATACACGTATTATGCCATAGACCACATGTTTGGACTCTGATACTTTTAGTGTGACCATGCACGTATAAAACCAGAGCTATTCTGTAAAAGCACCCACTATTCTTTTACTATTCATTTCTATTCACATCGTACTTCTGTGCAGTAGTAAACCATGTTCAGTTAAAGGCTTGAAGTAACAATATATGGAGGGATAGCTAATTTGTTTTACCCAACCCATCCGAAATTGTAATAAATAACTTTTTCCGAGTTTTTACATCGTACACCATGAGAGAGAAAGAGACAACAAATTTCTTGGACGGCTTCTAAATACTGTCGTAATGATCTTAAGCTGGTTATTTTCGCTGGTTAACAGCGGGACTCCGCCCACATTTTTTATTTTGCTACTAAACTTGACACAACTAAACGGTTTTTTAGGTTAGATGCTATATTTTTGTTGATAAAAATACTGTGAAAAAGTGGCTATACGAATACACAAAAACATTATGTCGATATGTGATATGAATGGATGTATAAATACCGTAGCCTTAGTCTTAGCCACGCCCATTTGCGCCGAGTCATGTTAAAATCATCAAAAACAAGTCCAAAACTGACTTCACTGGCTTTGGCTTGGGCTACCTCTTGTATACTCTAAGGTTAAAGGTTAGAAAGTGATAATATTTTATTCATCATCCCCGAACAAAAGCGCGCCTTACCCAAGGAGCATTCAATCGATTGCGTCAGCGATCATTACATTAGAAAACAACAAGTGCAATCAGCCCAGTTATGTTGTGTGGCCAGCATAAAATACTGAGATGAAACTCACATTATTCATGATGATGATAACGTCGGCAGACTTGAGGTAGTGTAGCTGGTGGGTGACCAGGATCCTGGTCTTGCCGCGCAGGTACTCCCGCACGCAAGCGTGGAACAGGTGATTGCCCACCGGCGCGTCCACTCCGGACAGCGGGTCGTCCAGGAGATATATGTCAGCCTGGAATGAAACGGACAGATTTACTTACATCATTATTATTATTGATAAGGGACAGTTGCATAGCTCCTGTAAGCACTCAGGCCATAGGCACATTGTACTATCATTGACCATAAATTTAAAGTAATGCACAAATTACAAGTATGCCCCACTGTTAAGTTTATCAGTCACTTGGAGTATCCATATACTTAAGGAGGTATAGCTAATATTTTTACCCAACCTATACAAATTGCTTAAAGGATTAAGAATTTAAAGGATTACAGTTGTAAAATCGTATTCGCTGGAAACCTCAGACATTTTTCCAACTACCCATAGACAATTTTCTGATACATCATTTGTAGGATACAATAAATAGGATAAAAGTAAACTGAATGCTGTGGAAATGAGATCTTTGAGATGTATGTGAGGTAAAACTATGTATGACCGTATTAAAAATGTGGATATCCGGAGAGAATGCAAGGCTGATGTGAGCGTAATGAATAGGATCAAGAAAGGGACGCTTAGATGGTTTGGGCATGTAGAGCGAATGAACGAAGAAAGGAGTGTGAAAAGAATATATGATGCTAAAGCGGATGGAAGAAGAAGTCGAGGACGCCCGAGAAAGACATGGCACGATTAAGTAAATCAAATACTTGAATCGAGTCATGTGAAGAGTCAGAATAACAGAAGAGTATGTATGAGACGATGTATGAATGTAAATGAAGCAAGGAGTGTGTGCCAAGACAGAGTTATATGGCGGTCCGTCCTCTCTGCCTACCCCTGCGGGGAAACGGCGTGATGGTTCGTTAGTTAGTTAGTTAGTCATTTGTAGGATTGCTTGTATTAGAATGCTAAAAAGTAACGTTAGGTGTCATTTTTGAGTGGTGACCCTTGAGAAGAGAGACTTTGAAGAAAACTAGCATTATTCATCCTTTTGGCACTGGTGCATGTCAAAAGACATGACAAACGTGTGCCCAACATTTGTATGCGGTTGACGTTTTTTACATTGGAATGTATCGGTATTACGATATAGCATAATAATTTTCCAGCATTATGTTTGCTCCCTTTTACAACAAAAGTGTCTTCAAGAGCTAGGTTCATTCCAGGGATTCCTTAAAAGTACCTCCCAGATAGCACAAATGACATGACATATCTCCAGTGTGAAGATAATAATATTTAAAAAAAATTGTTACGGTTTTAAATGAGATGTTTACCTGTCTGTAGACGGCCCTGGCCAAGTTTATTCTGGCTCTCTGTCCCCCTGACAAAGAGACTCCTCTCTCCCCCACCAGGGTCTGGTCTCCACGGGGAAACTGCTGGAAGTCCTGCTCCAAAGCGCACACATGGACCACCTAGAAAACAAAAAGTTCCATTTTAGTAGATTCTGAACTCGGATGAACATTCTTAGAATAAATTTCCAATGAACATTTGCATAAAATCATTAGATACCAAGTAAAAATAATAAGAGATAGTACAATGGGCCTATGGACTAAGTGCTTACGGGAGCTGTACAGACCGTCTACGATTAAACAATATTAATGAAATTTATTATGGAAGGATTCACAAGAGATTCGCCGTAAGAATATATATGAAGAGAGAGCTAAATATATTTCCCCAACCCTTACAAAATTACGATAAATTACTTTCTCCGGATTTTCACGTCGTAAACTGTGAGAGAGAAAGAGACAAGACAAGTTGTCACATAATATCGCACCACTTTTAAATATGGAAGCATGTTTCACGTCACCCGCATCTCCGGTGACTCCGCCCACTAGGTTTTGTTATGTGACATAACTCAACGGTTTTTGAGGTTATATCCTATATTTTTGTTGATAACAATACTGTGAAAAAGTGGTTTTACAAATAAACAAAACATTATGTTGACATTTGTTATGAATGGATGTAAAAAGGTGTGTTCATGAAAACCCGAGCAACGCCCGAGTCAGTAAAAAATCAACAATCTTGACTACACTGTTTCGCAAAGCTATCCCTCCTAGTATATTATTGTTCTAAGACATTGCATGCACATCTTATGTCGTAGCTTGATTCTATAAACATTTTTTTATTTATTTAACAAGATCTCATAAAAATAGTTGTTCACCAAATACATTATGAGATGAATGATATAAAAATATTGTAGATACATGCATAGTGTAAAAAAAGAAATTAAACATTTATGTACATCTCACATATGGCCAAGGTATTATATATCCAAAGGAGTTATATAAGTACAAACTGAAGTAGCGTGACGCACTATATATGATATAATAATGCCTAACAGAGACCGTGCATAAGTCATACTCTTTCTGTTTACTAAAAGAATATGAACCAGAAAGAAAGTAAGCCCATTAGATGTTAGAATAGAATTAGTATTTGATTAAAAACACTTGTCATTCTGGTATTTCATGCAAAACATGAGAGAATAATATTGTGGAACAATTTAGCATGATAAACATCCTTTGTCGATGACCCTCTGCTAGGGTAGACTACACGAATGACTAAAAGTATAGGAGGTGAGAAGGCAAGGATTATATCTTACATTCCTGTATTTCTTGGGGTCGTAGGTTTGTCCGAAGAGGATATTATTGCGAATGGTGGAGACGAATAGCCAGGGCTCCTGGCAAGCGTACGAGATGCTCCCCTTCACCGACACCACCCCAGAGTTGTGTGGGAGCTCCTTCAACAGCAGCTGTAGTAGGGAACTCTGGAAACAAAACAATTACAACATACAATAACGTATTTTCGTTGAAAGGAATCACTTTGTGGTTTGACATGTTTAATGGTAATGAAATAATAACTTTGTATAATACCACAGATTTAATTTTTTTTTATGACCGACCAGTTTCGTTTAGCCTTAGCATCGCCAGGGTACAAAATTAAATTGTACCAAAAATACAAAGTGTGTGGTTAAATATACTCATACATACAAACGAGGAATACAATATTAAAAAAAGAGAACAGTAAGAAAACAAAAGAAAAACATTTAAATTATAACAAAGGAACAGAGAGAAAGAGAGAGATAGTATGAAATGAAAAAGGCAAAACGTCAACTGAGAATGTGATAAAAATAATGAGAATTTTTATGAGTTTACGGAAAATATACCTAATATTGGACTAGTGAACAAATTTAATTGATTATTAAGAATATGAATATTATTTTTAATGACTTCTTTATTTCTAGTTCTTTTTAATTATTTAATCTGTTGCCATGACCGTTTTTTATGGAGAAAATGAGCACCGGTGCTTTTATTAAGGGTATTATCTTTTTCAATAAGATGATTGGCGAATTCTGAAAACTCGTTTTTATTTACATCTAAGATGTTATTTAATTCAAACATTGACATTACGGGTTGTTTTACAAATACAAAATGCAGAACAATCACTCCAATCCAATTTATAAATTCCTGGGCTACTTAGTTTGTCAACTGTATCCTTAGCATTGATTAGAAATTTACCTAAATAATTATTTGTATTAAAAGCAGGTCTTTTATGCTGGAGGAAGAAAAAAAATTAGGATGCTAAGGCTAAGCAAAACCGGTCGGTTATAAAAATTAAAATAAAATCTGTGGTTTCATACAAAATTATTATTTAATTTTCATTTTATGTAATATTTTTTTTACTACAAGTATTTGTCTTTTCTCCCATTTTATTTAATCAAGATCATTATTTGCAACGTCCAACAAGTGGCAATATGGTTCCCCTGGTTGTAGACTATCAAAATTAGAGATGTGTCCGTACCTTCCCTGATCCCACCTGCCCAATGACCACCACGAGGGTTCCGGGTTTTATCCGCAGGGTCAGGTCGCTGATGTTCTGCTGCTCACAGCCCCCCCAAGTAGCCCCTGCCTGCACCAGGTTGATGGAGTAGTCTCCCTCAGGATTGGCAGATCGCACCTTGGTGGATTGGATGAAGGGAACTATGTGGGTGTCTCGGTACTTCTCTGTCGGCTCGTATGCTGGAAAAGATTTGAAGTGTTTCGTATTGCGCTTAGATTGTATGCTTTTGATGATGGAAGTGGAATTCAAATTTTGTAAGCTACTCTGTAAATAGATTGTTCGTATTTTACTGGTCGGTAGCTGAGTGGACAAACGAGTCGGATTCTTCCCACTCGGGCGTCGTGGGTTCAATTTCTCTGCTAACTTAGTCCTCCATCATTGCACAAGCAAAATTTTCCGCTTATTATAATGGTAGCAGGAGTTTTTCAAATATTGTCAGGTTATTCGTAACCGAAGAATGTTCGTCTTTCTTTTTAAGAAAAAAAAAAGTCGAATTTAAATGGATCGAACTGTTTCCAAGTAGCGATGTGATCGAGTGGTAAGACGCTCGACTACGAATCCAAAGGTCGTGGGCTTAAGCCCGGCGTGCGCAAATAAATTTAGTTTAATTAATATGTGTCATAACACATTAATATATTGTATATTTGCGGCACGTTCCAGAGTGGTAGATACTCTAAGTATCGCCCTGGTGAAAGACCACCATGGTATTAGCCGTCTTTAGTGAACAGTTCTGAATAGCCAGGTACTTTCCAACCTTCCTCTTCTCCATCTCCTTCCCCTCCCCACTGCCTTCAGCCTCACAAAATACCCCAATTAAGGATGCCATATTTTCACTGGCTCTAGACGATTGGGAGCAGTTGGGATTCTTGTGGAATATTAACATAAAAAAAAGAAGAAAAAAAAAAAGTGATAAATTCCCAGCCATTAATACATCTAAATAATGAGTGTATTACACAAAATGTACTTCTCCTCACTCACACTAAGTAAATTACATACGTGAAAACTAAAACATTACAAATTAATTAAATATCTTTTAATAGTCTAAAACACAAACAGGAAACAGAAAAAAAAATAGAAACTAAAAAGAACAATGGTCATGATCGAGAATCGAACTCGGAATCTCTACTCTATCCGGAAGCAACACTTTGCCAACCAAGCCATCGAGACCTCATTAGAGAAGGGCATTTTTAAACGATCTCATACTTTTGTTGAAAATTATTTAATATTTTAATTTATTCCGATTTTAGGCTGCCATCTTTTGGTGGCTTAGTTGGCAGAGTGTTACTCCCGGATAGAGTAGAGGTTCCGAGTTTGAGTCTCGGTCATGACCATTGTTCTTTTTGGTTTCCGACTTTTTTCTGTTTCATATTTGTGTTTTAGTATATTAATATTATTTAAATATTTAAAGAAGCATTAATGCTTTAAAGTTATTGCCAATTTCAAGAAACAAATTATTTTGCTTACATTTATTGTTAATTCCCTTTCCATTACTTAAGTTGCTCATCAGAGGGGGTATGTACTTCTCCTCTAGCAGCAGGAACTCCTGAATGCGCTTCACGCTCACCAGGCACTCCACTGAGGCGGACACCGCGTTGGGGTACACATAGGCCAACATGTTCTGGAGCATGTTGTAGAACTGGGCGAGGGAGTACACCTGAAAAAGGAAGAAACATTGGCCAACATGGCAAGCACACATTTGGGTACATGTTGTAGAACTGGGCGAGGGAGTAGACCTGAAAAAGGAAGAAACATTAGCCAACATGGCAAGCACACATTTGGGTACATGTTGTAGAACTGGGCGAGGGAGTAGACCTGAAAAAGGAAGAAACATTAGCCAACATGGCAAGCACACATTTGGGTACATGTTGTAGGACGAGGGAGTAGACCTGGAAGTAGTGGTTTACTCGTATGTATTTGTCTTTGAATCCGGAGGTTTCCGTTTCGATCAAGAACTTACAAGTAGGTAAATTAACATGTTGTGTTTTCGGTAAATATGCCGGAAAAGCAAAAGGGCTGATGCGCCATTTTGGGAAGTTTACACCAGAGCACTTTAAAGTTTTTGTTTTTGTTTTTGAATACAATTCATAAGTCTTCAGATCCTGGTTTGGTTTTGAAAAAAAAAGTTAATTCAGGAAACTCAACGCTCTCACTGAGTTACCTGAAGCGACAAAAAGCTGAAAAAAGTCCTAAATTGTGTCGCTTGAGTCAAGCCTTCTCCCAAATAATAAACGTATTTTAGATGGCTGAAGGGCCACAAAAGTCTTCAGAATCAAACGAGAGTCAGAGCTTTCGATGCAGAAAAAAACTGATCAAACTCATTTTATTTAACTCATTTTTGACCAAAGTTTCATTTAAACCCTGTTATGAAGCACGATAAATTTGATCAAATGCGATTTTGAATTTTCGCGCGAGTTAAAATCTATTTATCGAAGGAAGCAAACACTTTGTAGCTTGACATTATAATTTTAAATAAAAAATAATTTTGTTTTAAGCCACTTTATTTATACACATATAACAATTCGACCGGTTTCGGTTAGACTTAACCTTCATCAGGAACGTATAAGTATAAACTAAGATTAAATATAGAGTAATACAGTAGACAAAGAAATTATTGAAAGAGACAAAACATTAATATAAACAGGACAAAGCATCAGAGAGGGGGTGGTAATGGAGTAGGTAGAGAGGTAGGGGGATGGGAAGAGGAGAAGGGGAACATTCTTAAAATCGGACTTTTAGTTAATTCTAATTGTTTGTTTAAAATTTGGCAATTATTATTATTATTTGATTTTGAAATTTCTAATGCTTCTAGATTGTTAAGGCGCAAACCTATTCCATTTTTATGAATTATTTGTACACCTGTATTTTTATTAAAAGTATGGTTAGTTTTAATTAAATGTTCGGCAAATTCGGAAAAACCTATACTTGTTAAACATCTAATGTGTTCTTTGACTCTAATGTTTACATTTCTCGCGGTTTTTACCTATGTAAATTGCCGGGCAATCGTTACAGTTAAGTTTATATATGCCAGAATGGCTTAAAGAATCTTCTTTATCTTTAGAATTGATTAAAAATTTTTCCTAAATTATTTTGGAGTATTTTGTGCCTGTGAAAAACAGGTTTCTAAACCCGTGCCGTAACAGCCCTTTGCCTTTCCAGCGACGGTATAATGCATGCAAACTGGCGGTAAAGCAGGGGAGCAATGTAGTTAGTAGGAAGATGGCTTGATAATCCGCAAAGCGCTAGTTGCCCCTACATCAGACTGGAGTTCGACTTACCATCGGAGCATCCATGTGATATCCCAGGAGCACATGTCCCAGAAGAGACACGTACAGCGAGGTTCTCTCAGTGAACACGATGAAACTGGAAGTGATTGCCCGGAGGCAGGCAGCCTTGCTGACGAACTTCAGTTCATTGTTGCGAACTTCGCTCACCGCATCCTCAAACGGCGTCTCCCACGCGTACATTTTAATCACCTGAAAATACATTTTTATTCATTAACTTTTAGTTACATGGTTATACATAACAACTAGTTTACAAGTTGGCTTTTATTACCACTCTTTCATTAGAAGTATTAGCTTGTGGGTGGAAGAGAAGTGTGCATTCATTGTTAATGATTAATTAATATAATATGGTGCATGTTGTATTTGTGCTGAAGTGTGCATTGCAGTTTGATCAAGGAAAAATATTATATGTACAGTAAATGTTGTATAAATACACATTTATATGTAGTGTAAGAAGTACACAGTAACTTTGATAGTGTTTGAGGCGCTAAACGCCACTTTGTAGTATTCTAATACATGCAATACTGAACACGATTTATCTGTGAATTCTACATGGGCAGTTAGGAAAATGTCTAAGGTTTCCAGTGAATAATTTTTTTAACTGTAATATTTGAAATTCATCGGAAAACATACTAAAATGACAATAAAAAAAGTGTCGTTCAAAAACTAGCGCAGCCATTTACGATCGTTTTACCCAAAGTTTCAGTATGAATTTCATATTGAATTTAAAACAATTAACAGATCACTTGTAGTATCAGATTGTATTAGAAAGCCAAGAAGTGTGTATTTTTAAGTGCAAGTTTAATGGAGTTGAACAAATGAAATACAGTCGAACTTGGTTATAACGATCACGGTAATAGCGAGGTCACGGCTATAATGAGCAATTACTTATTGATATGTTGGTTTGGGCTTATTTTCATACAATTGTGTTAGGTTATAACAAGGTTGCTTCACTGATATAACGTCCAAATAATATTGTCAACTCAATGCGCCCGGGTATGTGAAAAAAACCCAATTCTCGAAACAGTCGAATAATGTCATAAACAAGACGAAGAAAACCGCTCGTCCTGCACGGCAGCGGACTTTCCGCAAATCACGTTGAGGGTTTATAATCCCCGATAGTTGTCGTCGCTCTAAGAAACATTTCTATCTAGAACTGCGCGTACAGTTTGTTATTATTATTAGTGTAATCATAAATTAAATCATTTCGTAGTTAGTTAAGCATGATTTTAGTAATTAAAAAATTTGTTGCTTTATAATATGCAAGCTTTCATACCCTGGTTTAGATCTCACCACGAGAGTTGGTGCCGGGCAATACTCACACAGATGCATTAGCTTACGTACAGCGTGTCGAACAGAATGAATAGGACACGCATTTACAATATCAACATAAACACTCGCTGTCCCTTTTCCACTAGTAACAATAAGTAGGCGTAAACAAGACAAAGGGCTCTTTCTTTATGACACATCGTAAATACATCGCCACTGGAGCGTATACCGATACACAATTAACCCAACGCAATGCATGTATTGTTTGTTTCAACTCTCGTTGCGCCAGCTATACAAATATCGATATTAGGAGGTAGGTACTTTGTAACCTACCCACATTTATAACGAGTAATGGCAATAAGGAGTAAATTTGGTTGGTCCCTTCACGCTCGTTATGACCAAGTTTGATTGTATTTAATTTACAGCATAAAAAAATACATTTAAGTCGAGTTTGTTTTTCAATTAAAAAATGGTATTTGTCTTTTTCTTTAATGATTTGAAATATTGAATTTTTATTTCACAGGTCTTTAAATTTAGGTAGGTACTCGGAATTCTTCAAATAGGCCATCCGTTGTGTAGTCCGACGGTTTTTTACATATAATTTCAATTTTAATATTTAATTTGTTTGGTTGATGTATATAGTTAATTAGTGAGTGTTTCTTTTAATCATTGTGACACAGTTGTATATTATGTTTATCTGCACACTAACAACATTGAATCAACAATATTCTCACTTGGAGTAAACAACTTTGTAGCTCGTTTAATATAAAAGTTAAAATAACACGTCAGAAAACAGCATAGCATATTACAATACATGCAGTTTTACATATTGTGGGACTCCAGAATAAACGATGTTGTTGACAAATGACATAATGAGAGAGATAATTCCGGTCATTGGACACATGCTAGATAATATGCCTAAGTATAGAAAAATATTATCTTGTATTCATACCTGTATCCCACAAATGATTTCGTCTATTAATCTCACTCGTTCGTCTGTTCTTTCAGCAATTTTTCGTCGGAGTTTGGACGTTATCTTGCTGACATATGCTGAAAATTAAAAAAAAATGTAATTTAAAAAAAAAAGTTTTTTTAAATATTATTTTATAGTGAATACCGCACAAGAGTCCCAACTGCCCCCAACCGCCTAGAGCCAGTGAGAATATTGCACCCACGATTGGGGTATATTGTGAGGCTGAAGGTATTTGGGAGGGGAAGGAGATGGGGAAGAGGAAGGTTGGGAAGTATCTGGCTAATCAGATCTGGTCACGCCTACCTATGCCTTACGGCCAGTTCCTACCTATGCCACCTTTTCGCCATTCGATTTTGTATTCAACAACTCTGTGATCGAAACAAGTGACAATTAGAAGAAGAAGAAGTTTTTTCTTCTTCGTCGTCAGTTTTGTTGTTGCTCCCAAAATAATAAGTTCAAAATAAATGTGGTTTCGTAAATGAAGAGTATATAATATATTAATGCAAGTGTTTAAGAAGATTTCAAGAATTTTCAATCATAACTTCATCGGTGAGTGAATTGGCTTAGTGAATGCTTAATCTACCTGCATATATAATCACACTTCCATCAAGTAGTATTTTAGTTTATCGTTTTACAGTCCATTATTCAAAATTCATCCGAAGTTGAAAACACATTTGGTGTTTTAATGCAGCTTCGGATGCAACAAACTTAATGGGACATTAAAAAAATCCATGTTGAAAACCGAAAAGGGTACCCGGGTACACATTCAGACACATAAAGATTAAGTTAAAAAAAGCGTGGATTTAAAATTGTAGTTGAAGAGTCGTAGGAAGAAAAGATACTCCTTTTGGAGTGAGGTAAATAATACGTGCAAGGAGCCCACCTTGAACTGGTACAGTCTGCAACAAGATGCAGAACACGCCGAGCAGCGCCACGGCGCTCACGCGGTGGTAGTAGAGGTAGCAGCAGACGCAGATCTGTATGGGCGCCACCCACAGGATGTGGAGGAACTTCAGGGCGCTGTCGAAGCGGTTCACGTCGTTGGACAGCAGATTGATGACCTGCCCCGCCGTGGTCTGACTCATGGACGCGGCGCTTAGCCGGAGAACCTGATACAAGAGAGATTCTTAGTTTGTATTATATGTCTTCATGTGAGAGAAAGAGACAAGACAAGTTGTCACATAGTATCGCACCACTTTTAGGTATGTAAGCATGTTTTCCGTATAATTATATGTATTTTTGTAATTTGTAATAGTTTTGAAGGTGATGCGAGTAAGCCAAATAAAACATAATTAGTTTCAAAAAAATATGATGTGGAATCTTGGAGTAAGACTATACATGGCCCGTTCAAAAGAAAAGGTGAATTTTCAATTTTCGCGGGCTGTGTACATTCGATTATCGATTTTTTTTGTTATGTTGGTACACATATGTTTATGATATGTTAGCATTATCAGCCATTTGGATCAGTCGTTTGTTTTTGACAACTGGAAAGGTTAGTCACGTTTTTGTGTGTTCTCGAATTTTTCACTTTTGAAAAAAATGGGGATCAAAGAATATGTATTAAATTTTGCGTTGAAGAGTAAGGTTGGGAAGTACCTGGCTATTCAGATTTGGTCACCAAACATGGCCAAAGCCATTTCAAACAACGTTTCGATTCTCAATGGTGGTCTTTCAATAGGGCGATACTCTACGATTATCTTCCACTCTGGAACGTGCCGCAAATATACTACATGTTATTTTATATGAATTGAAGGTGGTGACTCATATTAATTAAATTAAATTTATTTGCGCCCTCCGGGTTTGAACCCGCGACCTCTGGATTCGTAATCGGCGGTCATAAAATGCGGAAAACCAAAATACCTGTAATGTATTTCAGCAGACATTATTCTAAATTTGAAATGGGTGGATTAAAGCAAGTAATATTTTTTCTTAGTAGTCGAGATTTTTTCTCGAGTAACACAATTAGTTCAATTGTATAATGTAAACTCTTTCCCAGAAACTTCGCCACATATTTAAAAATAAAAAAGTACTGGTTTCATTGTTTACAATATTTAAGGTTCCTAGAAGTTTGAATTTCAAATTATGTAAATCACAATTCGCAGATAGCCGCAAGGAACACGTGCCATCTAAAGCAGTCATTCCCAAAGTGGTATATATCGACCCCCAGGGGTCGATTCCGACCTGCAAGGGGTCCACGTCAGTGAAAAAAAAAATTGGGGGTGCATGAGACGTAAATGGGGGTCCACGGTAGTGGATTCCATTTAGGCAGGCCGTCACCAAAATCTTGGCTTCCCGCAAATGTAATAATCCACCTCACAGATAGTACCTATGTAGGTACTTACGTAATACTATCTTTTAATGGACTTTAATTCCCTAATTATATTAATAATAATAATTTTTTTGGAAGATATTTTACCGATTTGCTAGTACTTTTCGATTTCAAATCTCTACAGACTAGTGCTTTTTTTCGGAGAGTAATTTTTAGTGATTTGCTAGCACTTTTCGATTTGGGATCTCTGTCGACTAGTACTATCTACTATACTAGTACTTTGACGAGTTCGACTACAATTGAAGTGTTCACCGCGAAGGGTTCATTTCAAAGAACTAGCAGTTCCTGAAGCGTTCACAAAACTTTGAAGTTTTTCCCAACGCGAAAAAAAATCAACACTAGGAAAGCAGGGGGTCTACACAAAACAGAAAAAATCGACAAGTGGTCTACGGGACAAAAAAGTTTGGGAACCTCTGATCTAAAGCCTCAATGGGAAAACCCCGTACTTAGAGTAACGTAGAGACCTAACATTGCGAAATTTTGTCCGCACTTTTTGACCAAGGATTGACCAAGGGAGGTATGACGTATATGCTTCCAGCCAATCGGATGCGAAGAAAACCGTAAAGATAAACATTATTCCGTCTTTATCTGTTCGCGAACAATTTTGCGTTAGTATCATGAGAAAGAAAGAGACCGGGATACTTTTAGAAGCCGTACAAAAGGGGAATTCCCCGTTCTTGAAAATTTTTTTGACATTCTCGTAAATATTTTTAAGTTAAACATATTACGAATCCATTAAAACTCATTTCAAACGGAAGTTTATTAAATTGGAACGAATAGTCCAAAGATTAATTACATATTGGTGTAAGTTACTAGTTGTTTTGTAGGTTAGGATGTTAAATATTTGAGATCAAACTAAAAAAGACGATTTTTATGGTACATACGTGTGAAAACTGTTTGTTTTTGGTCCTTTTGTACTTCGATTAAAGCAAACAAGCATAGAACATGTGGCCATGATGTTTTGCTAGATATTACACAAAAAATAACTCAAGTTTTTAACTATTTACGTACTTTTGACAGTCCGTTCGCCTGACAGTGCAAACGTGTCTGAAGTTTGTGCGGATTAAATAATGAAGACATTTCATTTAGCCCGCCCCAAATCGTGTATAGGTTTCAACAATTGTTTGTCTCTTTTTCTCATATGCTTATAGAACCGAGCATAAAGAGAGAGCTATATTTTGCGAGTTTGTCAACGATTTGTCACAAATTAGTATGGTCTCTTTATATTGTTACTCTGAGACCCCGTACGAAAAAACGTCAAATTTGCATGTTGGTGTTTGTAGCTCGCAGGTTTCACAATAAATAGTTATTATAATGACGCTAAGTCAATCTTCGGCAAATCCTCTTTCAGAGTGTTTTTATCACATCGTCTTTTAACATATCGTCACTGGAAAGGCAAAAGATCTGAAGCGCCATTTTGGAAAGTTTACGCCAGAGCACCTTAAAGTTTTTTTTATTGTACAATAAAATTCACAAGTCTTCAGTAACTGGTTGCATTTTGAAAAAAAAATAACTCAACGCTCTCACTGAGTGACTGAAGCGACAAAAAGCTAAAAAGTCCCAAACTTGTGTCGCTTGAGTCAAGCCTTCTTGCAAATGGTAAATATGTTTAAGTTGGCTGAAGGGCCACAAGCTTTTAGAATAAAACGAGAGTCAATGCATTCGATGCAGAAAAAAAACCTATCCAAAACCAATGACGTTACATATATATACTGTAACGCGACAAGACGCGCGGGCTCGAATACTTTCTCGCTCACGTCTAAAGCACTGTCTCTCTCTAGCAATGCTCAGCTGTGTAAATCCAGGGCCGGACTCCAATTGGGCAATCGCCGACGCAATTCTAGGAATTTCACCTATTACTCCCACTTCGTGCTGAAGGCCGCTTCCGCCGGCCTATAAAAGGCGCTGCTCGTCCTTGAAACAGCAGATAGCCAGAACCTAGTCTCAAGTCCTGATACTGACTGCGCGTTTTTCCCCTCCAGTAAGGTCTTTGAGTCTTAAGTATAAATATACCTGTAAGTGTTCGATGGGATTGTGCGCCGTCGGCCTTTCAGTTTGATTTATTTGTTGTGTTCATTAAATATTGTTTTAAAGTTCAAAGTTATAAGGGAAAACCCTTTCAAGTCTTGTGTTCATTTATTCTTGTGTATTAAAATAAAATAAATACTACGTCTCTGGACTGAACTCCACTCACTCTTTTAATATAACAAATAAATCCTGTTATAATACACGTTATTGCCTTAGAATACACAAAATGTGGCAAGCAAAACACACACGTTACCAGTAAATTCATCATTCAAATATCGGTCATGTATGACAAAGATAGACATTCATAGAATATATAATAATAATAATATTTGGACGATTTGTATAGCGCCGTTTTCGTGAAAAGTTTCGTTTTCTCAAGGGCGCTGTACAGATCTTACTTTCTATCGTTATATATTAATTCCTAGTTTAGATAAGAAAATATACAGGAACATACTTCCTGGCAGGTCCCATCAGATAGAAACAATTATTAACTTGATTATTATTTTTATTTTTTTTTTCCGATTTAGGGCATGGGAGCGAAATTAAAAGAATCGACTTTCTGAATTTGTCATACAGTACAGGATTCGGTTAAAATTTGCATAGCTAAAGGTGATTCGTCGAGAGACAGATTATGTTGAGATTCTTTTCATGAATTTAAGGATATGAGAGTCTGAAAAGGTAAGTTTTCAGTTTGGACCGAAATTCTGTTGGGCTCGTTATACATCTTAGTTCCGGAGGGAGTTTATTCCAAGCCTTCGGCCCCGAAACTCCGAAAGCGCGATCTCCAAACTTAGTATTTGAACGAAACAGATCCGAAGTTCGGACCGCGTTCCATACTTGCTTGAAACGACCTCAAGCGACGCGTGACCGTTTAGTACTAATCGGCTTAAACACCGATCACACCAACTAGCGTGATTATTGCTTGACACTTTGAGAGCGCTACAACGTGTCCATATATATGTAACGTCACTGTCCAAAACTGTATATTTAACTCATATTTGACTAAAGTGTAGTTTGAGCCCATTCCCCTTTCCAGCGGCGAAACGTAATTATTTTTCATGCCATGTCTTGCAAGAACCTTTGCAGGTCATATATTTAAATGACTGTGGCAAACCCACTTTGAAGAACATTGTGAGGTTTAGAGAAGTGAGTAGAAAGAATTTAGGCTGTTCCTGGTTATTCAATTCTAGTTACCAACAACAGTAACTATCTTTTGGAACTAGGGCCATTTTTTACCTAGGCGATTTTGAGTTGTTCCAAAAAAACAATCTCACGCGTTGTGGGATATTTTTAAGTCAACCTAAATACGCATAAAGTCATCCCGCACAAGAGTCCCAACTGCTCCCAACCGTCTAGAGCCAGTGAGACTATGGCATCCCCAATCGGGGTATGTTGTGAGACTAGAGGTAGTGGGGCATCTAGTCACCAAACACGGCTAAAACCATTTCAGTCGATGTTTAGATTCTGAATGGTGTTTTTTATCAGGACGATACTTGATGGTCTAAACTAGAATGTAAGTGTACTGTTTAAACCGGGAATTGAGCCAGCGCCCTCGTTTCCCCACGCAGTTGTAGGCATTTTCCAGTTATCTGAACCGTTTTAAAAACCAACGGGTCCATCTATCGGAAAACTACTATCAAATAAAATATTTAAATAATATTAATAATCTAAAACTAACTATTTAACTAACTAATGGTCTTGACCGAGAAACGAACTCGGAACCTCTACTTTATCCGGGAATAACACTCAATTAAGCCAATAAGACCTCATTAGAAATCGACATTTTTAAACGATCTCATACTTCTATTGAAAATTATTGATATTTTAATTTTTTCAGATTTTAGGCTGCCATCTACCATATTTAATAAAAATGAACATTAATGTTTTAAAGTGAATTCCAATTTTAATACTATTACATTATTTAAAACGCTTCTGACTTTCCCTGCAAAACTCTACACATTTATAAACGTTAGCTTTATGTACGAGCATTGAGGTATACAAATGGAGTAAACATTAGCGTTCAAAAGTTGGGCCACCAAGTTGCGGCCAATTGGCATCACTGTGCTTTCCTTGGCTTCAGTCGGTTACAAGCGCTTGCCGTGTGTAAATCTCCTGCGGAAACTGCAAAATGCCTACATGTACGCTAAGATACTGCACAAGTCGTTCTGGAAAAGATGGAAAAAGCAATGGTGGATTTTTTCATCAATAACTAGAGTGTTTTCATTATCAATTTTAGCGACAATCAGCTCTTTTAATGTTAATCAACTAATTAATATTTTGCCGTAAGCTATCTCTGTTGTGCTCATTCGGCCGACCGTAGTGTAAAAGAGACAGAACCGGGGCTGCCACAATCAACGCAACATATTGAAATATTTATATTTTATTTATTATTAACTTATAATATAATTCATTTATATTTTATTTATTATTAACATTATCTCCTTGCTTGTACCAATGAATGTTGAAAATAATTCCAAATATATTTTTACACAACATAAACTTTCAAATATATTAATTTAACAAAAAACTAACCAACATCGCCGTTATTTGCAAAAAAATGTAAAGTTAGAAAAAATCTATGTATTTTTGTCACAACTAATTTTTGTTTTTAGTTATTTCATTTAAGATTTCTCCGCCCAGTTCATGAAAAGAGTGAAGATTGGATCAAATTTGTTCAAAATAATCGCAGTGAAGAGTGTTAATTACCTAACAAAAATACATATATCTGATCTCTTCATTTTAGAGATGTAGATATGTATCACACAAAACAAGGGCGACGTTACTTAAAGAAATATGTAATTTTGTTGCCTGTTTCATGTGTTTTGTCTTGTATTATTACTAAATATATTTTTACTAAATCTCTATATACCAGTAAAAATTATAATTCTTCTATTATTTGCTCACTTATCCATTTATTTATCCACTTCTCTATTCATATTATTAAACCTGCAAAGCTTTTATCTAAATCTTCTGTAAACCTTCATTCAATTGGTATTTTATAACCTTATATTTAATAATTTATGTACTACATCTTTTTTGACACGGGAACTTCTCACAGTGAGGTATTAAAAAGCCATTAATATTTGTTATCAATATAAGTAAAGAATAAAAAATAATTACACCTGAAAAATTTTTTTTTTCGCAATAATTATCAATTGTATTTTTTATGTAAGATGGAATGCGACAGCCCTAACAGATTTTGACCAACGTGGACAAATGTCATCTGGTAATGCCTGGTTCGTTCGCGTTCGGCAACAGTCGGTCGAGATCGGCACTCCCCCCGCCCCCTGTCGATTTCCGGGCTAGAACAATATTTTACACAAAATTTGCAAGGAACGTTGACTCTATTTATATACCTCAATGTGTACGAGTATATATGGAACCACTGTCTGCCCTAGTTGTCTGGTTGTCTGGGTGTCTGGTTGTCTCGTTCGTTCATACCTTTCTGTAGAGCAGCGAGCAGCACGCTATTCGCACGCGCATGCCCAGCTGCTGCTGCCTCAGCGTGGTGTGGTGCTGGATGAAGGCGTTGGCGAGAGACAGGGCCACCACCCCGCCCGCGTAGATCAGGGCGTCCTGTTGGCTGCACTGCCCCGTGAAGTAGCTGAGCAGCATCGCGAGCAGCAGAGGCTGGAAGGACCTGGAAGATGAAGAAGAATGGGCAGTCGCCAATTAGGGATGGTTGATATCATAAATTGAGTGTCACAGCGACTCCAGTTATAGCTGGCGCAACGAGAGTTGAAACAAACAATACATGCATAGCGTTGGGTTTATTGTGTATCGGTATACGCTCCAGTGGCGATGTATTTACGATGTGTCATAAAGAAAGAGCCCTTTGTCTTGTTTACGCCTACTTATTGTCACTAGTGGAAAAGGGACAGCGAGTGTTTATGTTGATATTGTAAATGCACTTAAAGCGTGTCCTATTCATTCAGTTCGACACGCTGTACGTAAGCTATGCATTTGAGTGAGTATTGGCCGGCACTAACTCTCGTAGTGAGACCTTTACCGGTCTGACCCGGAAAAGACCCACTAAAGATTTTTATAAGGTTAATAACGGATTGTGATTTTTATTAGATTTCATGTGGAGGGGGAGAGGGTGATAGCGATTTTCTGAGAAGCGGTTATTCGTTTCTCGCCAAATACTGGTTTCCTTGCCAAAAGGAACCGAAACCGTACATTTTCCGCGAAGCATTGAATGAATATTTGCCATTTTTGTTTAGGAAAATAGGAACCGGTTCCTAAAATAACCGGTTCCTTGGAGAAATAATATTGACGGTATAAGAAGAGACGATAAAATGGACAAGACAGAAAAGGATCTTTTTTCGATTTGTTGGGCAATATTGTGAAGCTGGAAGAAGTGGAGAAGGGAAAAAGACGAAAAAGGGAAGGTTGGAATATTTTTTTTTTCAATTCCGCACAATAATCCCGATTGCTCCCGACCGTCTAGAGCCAGTGAGACCATGACATTCCCAATTGGGGTATTTTGTGAGTCTGAAAATAGTGGGGGAGGGGAAGGAGATGGGAAAAAGGAAGTAGATGGGGAAAAGCAAGGTTCGGAAGTATCTGGCTGTTCAGATCTGGTCACCAAGCACGGCTAAAGCCATTTCAATCTACGTTTTGATTGTGAAGTCTTGAGACTGCGAAACTGACACAATCACCCCTGGTAGGTAGTCTAAACACTGTAAACATATCAACATTAAATTTAATTCCTTAATCTTACAAACCATATTCTTGCATTCGGAGGATTTTGATACAAATGTTCATCCATTCTTTTTATCGGCTTAGGACTCCTTTTTTATAATGAACAATGAATTGCTGTCCCTCAATCATCACTCTACTAATTATGGGTATCATTCTCCACTGTCCAGAATGTCGAGACTTGTCAACTCAAGCCATGGTTTGAAATTGTTGGTACCAGTCTAAATGATTTTTGTAATTCTTTACGACTCTATTAAAATTTTGACCCTGCCTTTGATTTGAATGTTCTTCATAATATTTGTTTTAATCGGTTTTGTAATATGTTCATCATACCACTATAATTGATTTATGCATAACATAATATATATTATATTATGTTCAAAAGTATATTAAACAAATCTAAAATATATATATAAAACTATTGTAAAAAACCATGTATATATTGTAAAGACTTAGGATTTATTTTCTCATTTCTACAGCAGTCATTCAATAAAACATTATCAAAGGGTTGAACGATTGTAATAAACATATCAAATGTATGCATAATAAGTATAAATGTATTGAACATAGTTTCATACCCGCTGTACTTACACAATGTGGGCAACATGGCGACCGGCACTGAATTCACCTAATCTAACTAAATACTTGATTATGCCTCCATTATAGTTCATATATCAGTTTCCTATCACAACGCTGTCACCTTCCAACACTTATATTTGCAGTTTAACCTTGACACGGAAAAGAAACTTCACGATAATTGGTCTACCATTGTTCCTATCTTTCTAATTGAACGAATTTCTCACTTCCCCAAACAATCCCAACTGACTTTAATTGCTAATCTTCATATTATAGATGAATCACTCATCCGAATCCAATTTTTTTAATGTTTATATCAGAGGATTGAATTCACAGTAGAAAGCCATTTAATAAAAACGATGCATTTATTAAACATATATACATTTTTAGGGAATGATTCAATTTTAATTGAAATTAAATAATAACTTTGTATAAGACCACATATTTTATTTTAATTTTTATGACCGACCGGTTTCGCTTAGCTTAGACACATTTAGGGTAAAAAATATATTTTTCATTAAATATGTTTTGGTTTTAGTTTTATTTATTTTATATTAGTTACGTGTAAATTAAAGTTTACAAAGTATCTATCTAATTATTTCGTTTTCTCTTTGACTTAATACTTACATTTAAATAATAAATTAGCATTAATGCTTTAAAGTTTATTCCAATTTTAATAAAATTTTAACTTATGTACCACTTATTATTTTTATTTATATTTATTTGAAATAGTTTTTACAGGCTGTTTCGAATTTATTGATCGGTATGATTTTGTCAAATAATAACGTTGCTCGTTGTCAAATAATGGAGGACTTAGCTAGCAGAGGAATTGAACCCACGACGCCCGGGTGGGAATCCGACGCGTTTGTCCACTCAGCTACTAACCGGTCATCTGACACATCCTTCCTAGGTAAAGGTTAACCCTGTTCAAGTTTACTAAGAGGGAAGAAGTTTTATGTTTCTATGTGATTACCTCACAATATTCCTAACTGCTCCCAACCGCCTGTAGCCTGTGAGGCTGGAGGTAGTGGGGGGGGGGATGTGAATAGGAAGGTTGGGAAGTACCTGGCTATTCAGATCTGGTCACCAAACACGGCTTAAGTCATTTCAATTGTAATTTGGGAACCACCTGCCTAGAGGATTCTGAATGAAGGTTCGTGTCATTTTAGTGTCATGGAAAAGGAACTTTCTGAAGGTTTGTTGCTGTATTTCCAGTGATATGAAATGTGCCACTGATAATGTAACACTTTTTTTAAGCAGGTACCTACCTACGTGGGTAGAAAATATACCTTTGTATAAAAACGTTTATTGCCCAGTGTTTTTTTTTAATCTTTATTATCGGTAGGTACGTATTTTGTAATCTTGTTCTATTTATACTATTTTCACTTTTTTATTCTAGTTAGGTACTCAAACGAAATCGAGGCTGTTATTTTTAACTCATTGAAAAAATAACGTTTTCATTTTTAAATGTGAAACATGCTCCTTTGACTTTATTAGTTTTACTACCTACCCAGCTTCGGCTGCGTTTTAACGCGATTTTCGCTCAATGTGAATCAATGGTTGAATGAAACTAATCAAATAAAAAATACAAATAATTTGTAAAATTTATAATCAAATAGTACAGTAAATTTTTATTTTTTATTGAATAGCACAAGAGTCCCAACTGCTCCCAAATGACCCAGTCGGATTACGGCACCCCCAATTTGAGGTTATTGTAAGGCTGACAGGAGTGAGGAAGGGAAGAAAATGGTGAGGAGAAAGGTTTTGAAGTACCTGTCTATTTAGATCTGGTCACCAGACATGGGTAAAGTCATTACAAGAAACCTTTACTAATGATTGACAAACATAGCTGAGCATTGCTGATAAAATGAATAAGCTACTTACTTGCAGACGACATATTGTACGAAGACCAAGAAGCCATCGAAGAGGTATGAACAGATGAAGGTCTTGGTGAGCGCTCTCAGCAGACGAGGCTTCCTCTTCTTGCTGAATGCCTTTTCAATCTCCAGGAACCAGTTTCTAGAATAAGAGAAATATTTTGTAAAAAAAACTGGATGCAAAGGTAACGTTAAGATCATCTTCTTATTTCGTGTAAATGGGTTCAGAGGAAAAAATCCAGGTCACTCAGTCAGTATAAGGCTTCAAGAGTCCCTCTGTGGACCTCTCCTATAGAAGTTAAACATTAACAAAAGTTACGATGAGAAAATGGAAAGCAAAGAGATTTAAAGAAATAATGAACAACTAAAAAATATTTCACTTAACGACGTAAAAAAATAATTTTGTATTATGCTTAGGTGATGCTTAAACTAAGCGGAACCGGTCGGTAATACAAATCAAAATAATATTCGTGGTCTTATACAAAGTTATTTTTTCATTTCTTTAAATAAGAAGTAGTTGACAACAGAGTTTGAAAACGTATGCAACTTAACAGTGGCCACAGATATACAATAATCAGTAAAAATACTGTATTTACATAACCATTTACAGGCACACCTAGGCATGACATTAGGTTGAAAGTTATAGATTTTAAAGTTGCTGACTATAACAATAAGATCTCTGACTACCTGATTTCTTTTCGGATGATGCTCGGTGGGGTTTTCGTCAGGTCATGGCTATTATCTATAGTATTTATGGCTGAATAAAAATAGCTGTTGCGCGAATTGACTCGGAAACAATTTGAAACACCGATATTTGAACAAGTGAACATTTAAATCCCTTCGAGATCCAAGAACACGTCAATATTCACGTTGCATTTATCATTTCACAAAAATATTCCACTGGCAATGACATAGAGCGCCTTTCTTGTAAGAGAACAGTTTTTATAAATACATTTATCAAGAGTTTTCCGTGAATTCCACGGCCCTCCTTACCAGCGGCAAAATTTTAAAGGTGATTTAATCGAAGGTGCGAGCTATAAATCTTAAATTAGCCGACTAAATTAGATAAGTACTAAATATTTAGCGAATATATAATAGAAAACTGAACTTATTCCTAATCGTAGAGTTTTATTTCAGATTGTTGACGATTTATGGCATAAATCTTCGAACAAATCAAGTAATAATGTATGTAATAAGTAATGTGCAACACTTTTCAAATTTCACCACTGTGAGGAAAGCCGTTGATTAGTTCTATAACCTCCTTGTGAATGCAAAAACGGCAAGTGTCTGAAAAGTTATTAGAAAAACAACACATTCCTAAGCAGCCACATACCTGCACAAAATACAATGCTCGTCAATCATTCTACAACACAAGAGTAAGAGTACGAGATACACAATTTAAAAAAAATGAATAAATGTAGCAAAACGTAATTTCTCCTTTCTTTACTAGTGAACGGAACTATGAGTTTAATAATTTTTCTTCTTCTCAAAAAATTTTCGCGGAGGTTCAGAAAAAATACTTTACAAATATAAGATATTTTAATAATCAAAGAAACAATAAAAGTGTTATAAAACTATGCAAACAAGTCACGTCAAATAGGAGAGAATCTTTCAAGACTCTGAATCTATCTCCGATATCAGTCGCTGTCATCGGAAACACAAATAACTCCAAAATTACAGAGTTTTCAAAACAACCCCTTGGTAATTTGAAAAAGGGGGTGGCAGAATACCGCGCCCTTCTCGACGATCCGCATGGTCGAGTAGTAAGACGCTCGACTACGAATCAAAGGTCGCGGGTTCAAACCCGGCGTGCGCAAATAAATTTATTTAAGTAATATGTATATATGTATATCATAACACATTTAATTTATATAAAATAATATAAAGTATATTTGCGACACGTTCCCGAGTGATATATACTCTAGGTGTCGCCCTGGTAAATCTCAGATAAAGGACAAACAGTGGAAGCGATGCAGAGGCAGACAGAAGAGGAGGTAGAAGAGGATTGGGGCAGAACGCGAAAGACAGAACTGGAGGCGAATGGCGAGAGATCGCAGTCAGCAGAAAGCATCTGTGTGAAGCTGGAGGCCACATCTCACCCTGGGATGTAGTGCAGTATTGATGATGATTACACTTTCCTGCTACATCAATGGTTCAGATCCTTCTATTGATCATTGTTCTTCTTCTATTTCCGAATGATTTTTTGAAACGGTTTACGTGGGTACTGAAATAGTGCGCAATACAATGTCATGGTCTATTTGCTTCATTGGCCACGGGACAGACTTGCAACAAGCAAGACTTTATTGCAAAACGAGAAAAAACAAACTGTCTTTCCTCACCGCGTTTTCGTTTCGTTTTATTGTATTCCCACCACGTGTCGATTAATATTGCCACAAGTATTATGCATTTATATTAATAGTCATGTGCTTGCTTACATTCAAGGTTTAGTGATATCTCGCGATTTCGCCATTCTGCGTCATTGAGTTTTTCAGACGACAGGTTTCTATTCCCATAAACGTGTTAGAAATTTTGGTACTTTTTGGTTTCTTATCACTTCTTCTGTGACTGATAAGTGGAAAAGGCAAATACAGTCGAACTTGGTTATAACAAGCGCGAAGGGACCAACCAAATTTGCTCCTTATAGCCATTACTCGTTATAAACGTAGATACGTAAAAAGTACCTACCTACCAATTAACACCGAAATTTACACCAGGGTATGAAAGCTTGCATTTTATAAAGCAACACATTTTTTTATTACGAAAATCATGCTTAAATAACTACGAAATAATTTAATTTATGATTACACTAATAATAATAATAAACTCTATGCACAGTACTGGATTTAAATGTTTTTTAAAACGACAACTATCAGGGATTATAAACCCTCCCTAACGTAATTTGCGGAAAGTCCGCCACCGTGCCGGACGGGCGGCTTTCTTTGTCTTGTTTATGACCTTATTTGACTATTTCAGGAATTAGTTTTTTTTCTCATACCCGGGCGCATTGAGTTGACAATATTATTTGGACGTTATATCAGTGAAGCGACCTCGTTATAACCCCACACGATTCTATGAAAATAAGTCCGAACCAACATATCATTAAGTAATTGCTCATTATAGCCATGACCTCGCTATTACCGTGATCGTTATAACTAAGTTCTACTGTATCTTGGAGTTTTGTTAGCATTGTACTTTATGCAGGTATGTAGTGTTTTTTTTTATTATTTCTTAACTTAACCGGGATATGAAAGGCGTGTCGAAAGAAAAGTTTGATGTTCTAAGGTAATTTTTAATATGTGTTCAAGTAGATACCTTGGTATTTTCATGGTAACGGTTTTCGGTCATTTTTAAATCTAATAATGTGTCCAAAAATATGATCCATGGGCAAATCGAAAAGGGTTAGGAAGTAAGGAGTAACAATAAATTGTAACAATGCGATATTTTCAAACATAAGAAAATCACACCACAAAACCATAGACACTGATGCCTGGTTTATTATTTGTCTAGCTAAATAATTGGCACACTTCTTTGTAAATCTTATGTTTGTGCCCGATGTGAGCATTTGGTTATTGGGTTACAAACCTAATGTTTTAACCTATTTTAACCTATAAATGTCACAAGTAAAATAAAACAAATGAACCTAGTAGAATATGAACCAAGTAGAATAAAAATCTAATAGATACGAAGGTAGTGAAATATGAACCAAGTAGAATACGATTCTAGTAGAATACAAAAGTAGTGAAATACCATCAAATTTGAAAACGAATCTAGTAGAATACAAACCAATTAGAATACTAAAGTGATAGAAACAAAATAAGTGAATACGAACCAATTAGAATACGATTTTAGTAGAATACAAAATTAGTGAAATACCAACCAATTTGAATCTAGTAGAATACAAAAGTAATGAAATACGAACCAATTAGAATAAGAATCTAGTAGAATATAAAAGCAGTGAAATATTAACCAACTAGAATACAAATCTAGTAGAATATGAAAATAGTATACGAGTACTACGAATAAAGTCGAACCAACGTCCAACAGTGTTTTTTTTATTTTATATTCCATTTCAGATTCGCGGAAATGCCATCCTTTCAATTCATCATTCAAAGCAACTTGATTCGCTAATTAATACGTCAAAGAGTGGAACACCTCATATCAAAACACACCCACAGATAAGGCGATCCAACTACTCAATGAAGCTGCATCGACCATAGACATCTTTAGGTATACAAATACACAATTCAATGATATATGTCAACATGTGTACAAGAGTAAACGTAATACCAGCATACGTGTATTATTCTTTCTTATATCTTTGACTTCTTACTTTATATTCAAATAACTCTTTTGGATATACCTTATCTTATTATATATGGGTGTAACTAAATACTTTCAGTTTCTTTTGTTACACTATGCATGTACATGTACATACACGTTTTTTACCTTATTTTATTCTTTCCTTATTATATGTATAAGATTTACATGCATTTGTGTTACTCTTATTTTATCTTCTATTTTATATTGTTTTACCCGAGATGAATTATTATGTTTATCTACACTGTACTGTATTTTTGAGATGTTTTAAACAAATATTATTTAAATAAATTAAATAATAACTTTGTATAAGGCCAAGGATATATATTTTTTTGTTTGTGACCGACTGGTTTTGCTTAGTCTAAGCATCACCAGGGTACAAAATTAAACTTAAAAAAAATACAAAATGTGCGGTTATACGAGGGTCATCCAGAAAGTAAGGTTACAAGGGCTCCTGAAGTCGGGGGATTTTTTTCGTTTCAAAGTTGGTGCACCTGGCGTGTAAAGGAGATCTTAACGGTCAGTTTTTTTGGTCCCGCGTGTTTGTCGGCCATTTTGTTCAGTCACAGTAAGTTCTTCCAATGGAGATGTCTTCGCGCGCTGTTCGTGCGAAATCCGTTTTTTGACTTTGCAGAACAATACCGCCGCGACTATCCATTGGAAGCTCGTGGAAGGTTTTGCTAGTGATGTGATGAATTGACAACATGTCACGAAGTGGGTTAGGTTGTTCAGAGAAGGTCGTACTGATACTCACAACGAAGCAAGAAGTAGGAGACCATCGGTGATTTCTGATAAACTTTCTTAGGGGTCCTTTTGGTGATTTTATGCTTAAAAAGATTAAAATTAATGCAGAGGTTTACCCCAATACCCTAAATAACTCAGAAGAGCCATTCAGATCCGCAGAAGGGGAATGCTGACCCGTGGAGTCAGCCTACCGTATGACAACGCCAGGCCCCAAACCGCGCCAGTTTCACAGGAGCGGCTGACATCGTTTGGAGGGGATATTGTCACCAACCCCCCCTATTCACCCGAATTGGCGCCTTCGAACCATCATATTTTCACTAAACTTAAGGAGTTTTTGGGTGGGAAACGTTTTTCGGACGATCAGGGGGTCGAGGAAGTGGCTGAAAGAACTGGCGGCGGAGGTCTATTTCACTGGCATTCAAAAGCTGGTGCCCTGACTACAGAAATGTATCGATCTCAACGGCGATTACGTTGAAAACTAGTTTAATATATTTGTGAAGTATCCTGTGAATTTCAATTAAATACAAGTATTTTTTGATCCTACATAAATGTTGTAACCTTACTTTCTGGATGACCCTCCAATATACATACAGAGGGAGAACAAAATATAAAATAAAATAACATAACAAAGAGAAAACAATGGAACAACATTTAAATTATAACAAAGGAACACAGAGAAAGAGACAGATAATATGGAATGGAAGAGGCAAAACGTCAACTGAGAACGTGATAAAAGAATAGTGAGCAACTTATGAGTTTACGGGAAATATACCTAATATTGGACTACTGGAGAAACTTAACTTGTTTAGTTTAATTTTGTACCCTGATTATGCTTAGGCTAAGCGAAACCGGTCGGTCATAAAAATTAAAATAAAATCTGTGGTCTTATACAAAGTTATTATTTCGTTTTCATTAATGATTTTAATTATTCCAATTTTTTTTACTTTTTAACATTTTCATTCAATATTTCAAACCACAAAGTGATTGCTTTCCACGAAAATACAAAATATTATTATTAGGAACGCTTAAATTAAATTAACAATGACGAAAGAATAGTCGAAGAAGGTAATATCAGAATACATTACTCGAAAGCGTGTGGATAAAGAAGTCGGAGATGCCCAAGGAAAAATTCAAATTCATAGCAAAACTAGCAGAGGAGCACATACTCGTATGATACGGTATATGAATGGATTGTTTTTCACTTATGTTACTGATCACTAGTGATTAGCCTTAGTTCGAGGGGGGATATAGCATTACTGCTTTTAGCTCATAAACTCTTGAACGGTGTACTATTAATACCTGACATCACGGCGGAAATTGAATTATAAGTCCCTGATAATTTCACGCGAGGCCGCCAACACAGGCTTCTGTTTCTTCCCAGGTGCAAAACTAATTTATCAATGGTGATGCCCCTGGTAAGATTTACTAGGTTAATTGACTGCCTCGCAGAAAATGTATATATTTTTCATAAGCACGAACCAGCTATTAGGTTCTTACTATATTATGTATTTAAAAAAAACCTATTTTTTTATTTCTTTTTACCTATTTTTACTTTAATCTTTGTAAAGTAATGATTACCATTTTTCGTGTTTTTTTGCAATGTATTGGTGTAAAACTGTTTTTGTGAAAACAAAATAAATAAATTACACATCCATAAACAAAATAACTTCGTTTATTGTTGAATTGTTAATTTTTTGTTTAGTGGAAACGAACAATTCACGGTAATGAAAACGAAAATAGATTGTTGAGCGAAATCATTCATTTACACTCAGGTGGTTTTTATGCGAATGCTGAAAGTGTTCCACTGCGCGGAGCAAATGGATCTATGGCACCTCCGATTTTGGAATGCTGTGAGGTGTAGCAATGTGGCAGAGAAAGGAGAATGATCAATTGTAATTGTACCTGTTACAAATTTTAAATATGTTTCTTCTTGATGTTGGGCTGGTTTCAATACAGTAACCTCTGGGCCCAGGGTCAAGGGTTTTACCCTTAGAGTATATAGAGTGGTATCTACCCAAGGCAGTGTAGTCAGTTTTTGATGATTTTTACCTGACTCGGCGGACCTGGGCGTGGCTAAGACCAAGGCTAGGGTATTTATACATCCATTCATATCACATATTGACATAATGTTTTTTTTTATTCGTATAACCACTTTTTCACAGTATTGATGTCAATAAAAATATAGCATCTAACCTAAAAAACCGTTTAGTTGTGTCAAATTTAGTGACATAATAAAAAATGTGGGCGGAGTCCCGCGGTGACCCAGGAGCCCAAGATCATTGTGACAGTACGTAGAAGCGCAGTATTATATTTGTTGTCTCTTTCTCTCTCATGGTGTACGACGTAAAAACCCGGAGAAAGTGATTTATCGCAATTTTGTATCGGTTGGGTAAAAATAATTAGCTCTTTCTCCATACATTGTTTCTCCAAGGTTCAATGAAATGAATGAACGCTAAAATGAACTACCAACTTCAATTGAAGTATTTGTTCAAAGAACAACGAATGAAGTAGGAACTGCTGCCAAAAGAAGTGGTTCTTTCAAAGCGGTCCCAAGGCTAGTGTCAATATATCCAAGAATCATTTTAATGTCAACAGATTTGCGCTGTCATTATCTCTGAGGTTTTATCACAAGAACGTGTTACATGTGATTCATAACGAAAATTGTCAACAAATACCATATGGATACGTAAGTGAAACCAATCAAAATTTACGATATGACCGGTTAGTAGCTGAGTGGACAAACGCGTCACATTCCCACCCGGGCATTGTGGGTTTAATTCCACTGCTAGCTAAATCCTCTATCATTGCACAAGCAACATCTTCCGCTTATGATGAACGTAGTCGGAGTTTTTCAAATATTGTCGGGTTATTCGTAACCAGGGAATATTTAAAGACCCCGCGGCAAGAACCTGTTAACTAACGTTTTCGTCAAAAATGAGTTGGTATTCTCACTAAACTAATTCTGGTACGCTCTATCCAATGAACACAACGAACAGATCATGAAAATGGCACGAACATGGAAAATCAAAGAGTTGAACATGTTAACTGCAAATTTTGTGTTAACTGGAATTTTTTTATGGTAAGAACATAACAATAACATTGTATTGCAGAAATGCATTAAAATGCTAAATTATATATTAAATATAGTATTTTAGAATATGACTCGACAGTTAGTGAAAATGTTTTTGCCGTTTTACCACTCTGCTGCGGAGTTAATGAAAGGAGGAAATACGAGGAAGATCGAACTTATCTTGATTGGATGAAATTAATCACCAAACAGGATGTCCTAGCAAATATTTAAGCAGATTAAGATCTTTGTCTTCAAGCGATTTTTTTTGCGATACCGCGCAAGGCTCAACTTCCCGGAGCGAAATGAAAATTGGGAAGTAGGTACCTGGCTATTTGAATCTAGACAAAATAATGGCCATTTTGAGGAATATTACGTTTCTGAATGGTGGTCTCTTACCAAAGCAACACTTCGAGTATATTTCACTTTACAACGAGGTACAAATAATAATATTTTATATTTTCGTAGAAAGCAATCACTTTGTGGTTTGACATATTTTTTATAGTGAATACCGCACAAGAGTCCCAACTTTTTTTTTTTTTTTTTTTTTACATGAATACCGCACAAGAGTCTCAACTGCTCCCAACCGTCTAGAGCCAGTGAGACTATGGCATCCCAAAATTGGGTATGTTGTGAGGCAGAAGGTAGTGGGGAGGGGAAGGAGATCGGGAAGAGGAAGGTTGGGAAGTACCTGGCTATTCAGATCTGGTCACCAAACACGGCTTAAGCCATTTCAAGCAACGTTTCGATTCTGAATGGTGGTCTTTCACCAGGGCGATACTTAGAGTATCTACCACTCTGGAACGTGCCGTAAATATACTTGTTATTATTTTTATATGAATTAAATGTGTTATGTCACATATTAATTAAATAAAAGTTATTGGCGCACGCCGGGTTTGAACCCGCGACCTTTGGATTCGTAGTCGAGCGTCTTACCACTCGACCATGGAGGCCGTCAGCCATTTCAAGCAACGTTTCGATTCTGAATGGTGATCTTTCACCAGGGCGATACTTAGAGTTTCTAGTATCTACCACTCTGGTAATGTTAGTCACATTTTTTTATAACCTTGTTAAGAGGTGATATTTCACAAAAAAATGATTAAACTAACAAAAATTGTCATTTGCAGAACCGTGACATCCCCGATCGGGGTATGTTGTGAGGCTGAATTTAGTGGGAAGGGGAATGAAATGGAGAAGAGGAAGGTTGGGAAGTACCTGGCTATTTAAATCTGGTCACCAAACACGACTAAAGCCATTTAAAACAACGTTTTTAAATATATTTTTAATTTTTTAATTAACTTTTTGTTTCTTACAATATTTTTTTACATTACCTACCTCACTATGTCATAAGAACCTGTTCTGAGGTAAGTGACAGTGAGTACAAGTAGAATAATTAAAAAAAAATGATGATATTTGTTACACAATGTACTAGTTTCGATTCTTAATGGCGGTCTTTCACCAGGGCGATACTTGGAGTATCTACCACTCAAAGAAATGAAAAAATAACTTTCTATCCGACCACGGATATTACTTTAATTTTACTTAATCTGTTAAGTTTATGTTTGTACCCTGATGATGCTTAGGCTAAGCGAAACCGGTCGGTAATAAAAATTAAAATAGTATCCGTGGTCTTGTACAAAGCGATTTTGTCATTTCTTTGTATAATATTTTATTTTATTTCTATGCGTGAAAAAACCTATAATATTTTCATTTTTTTTTTCCGGATTTTGAACCTGTGACCTTTGACTCCAGGACCGCTGGAAGCTTACTGCTATAAAATGAAGGGCATAAAATTGATCCACTCAGAAGAATTTTTTTTTATAGTTGTTTAGTTGGATTCTTGACACCCCGACCTTCAAAATAACAGGATAAATTTAGTAAGCCTTAAACCAAAACCATTAGGTTATCATTTCATACGTTTCATCTGGAATTGTATACCCTTAGCTTCTGGTAAATAGATTTTTTTTAAATCTGTTGATTTACACATGCACTGTTATACCCTCAGAGCAAGAATATATATGGAGAGAGAGCTTAAAATTTTTAGCCAACCTGTACAAATTTGCGAAAAATCACTTTCTCTGGGTTTTAACGTCGAAAACCGTGAGAGAGAAAGAGACAAGACAAGTTCTCACACAATATAGCTCCGCTATTAGGTATGTAAGCATGTTCTCTGTCTCCCGCGTCTCCAACGACTCCGCCTACTACGTTTTGTTATGCGACATAACAGGACAAAGCTCAACGGTTTTTTAGGCTATATACCACATTTTTGTTGACAACAATACTGTGAAAAAGTGGTTATACAAATAAGCAACAACATTGTGTCGACATTCCGTATAAATACCCTAGCTCTAGCCCTATCCATGCTCTAGTCAGGCAAAAATCATCAATGCTGACTACACTAGCGCTCCCTTCTGGTATATTATTGCTCTGAGGTTATACCCATTTCTCAACCTTTTTCTTTCATAATTTATGATAACGATCATGATTTAAGATAGTTTTAATTTGTATTAATATTACACATTATTTTCTCCTAGTTTATTAGTCTTATTAGCATAATTAAGTCACCATGAAGCGCACTTGAGGTGAAATATCACAAAAGTGCGCTATATTAGTTTACTGTTATTATTTTTATTGTTATTAGAACCTTAAAGTAACAATATATGGAGAAAGAGCTAATTCTTTTTACCCAACCCATACAAATCCGGGATAAATCACTTTCTCCCGGTTTTTACGCCGTACACAATGAGAAAGAAAGAGACCACAAAATCTCCCAAATTATCACACCGCTTAAAAGTATTGTTAGAATGTTCTTCGTGTCCCGCGTCTCCGTTGACTCCGCCCACACGTTTTGATACGCGAAATAAATGAACACAACTCAACGGTTTATTAGGTTACACGCTATATTTTTGCTCAAAACAATACTGTGATAAAGTGTTTTACGAATAAACAAAAACATTATGTCGACATGTGCTATGAATGAATGTATAAATACCCTAGCCACGCCCAGGTCTAGCCGAGTCCGGCTAACCTTATAAAAACTGACTACAGCAGCGCTCTCTCTTGTATACTTGAAGTAACAATATGTGGAGGGATAGCTAATTTGTTTTACCCAACCCATCCGAAATTGTAATAAATCACTTTTTCCGAGTTTTTACATCGTACACCATGAGAGAGAAAGAGACAACAAATTTCTTGGACCGCTTCTATATACTGTCACAATGATCTTAAGCTGGCTATCTTCGCAGGTTAACGGCGTGACTCCGCCCACATTTTTTATTATGCCACTAAACTTGACACAAATAAACAGTTTTTTTAGGTTAGATGCTATATTTTTCTTGATAAAAATACTGTGAAAAAGTGGCTATACGAATACACAAAAACATTATGTCGATATGTGATATGAATGGATGTATAAATACCGTAGCCTTAGTCTTAGCCACGCCCAGGTGCGCCGAGTCATGTCAAAATCATCAAAAACAAGTCCAAAACCGACTTCACTGCCTTGGCTTAGGCTACCTCTAGTATACTCTAAGCTTGTATATTATTGCTCTCGGATTAGAACCCATTTAATATTTCACCAATGACGAAGGGTCGCTTTCAAATGTCCACAAGTACAAGGGCATCTCTCGTTCCGCTCCGAACTAAGCTGAATCTCGTAGGAGACTTTTTTTACCCGGTTACCTAATATAGCGTAGTTTCGTAACGGTTTTTGCATAGAGTGTTTCAAAAACAGAAAGCAAGCGTGCCTAAGGTAGTGTTTTGTAACGGCCGGTCTGGTCCAAAGCATCACGTAGCGAATAACGAATAACGGCGCTTGTCCGTTGCTGCTGTTTTTTGCAAGACTCGAAAGTTGTCTCCTAGTATGTATATAATACTCAAACAGCCTGGAACTGTTTTATTAATAATAATAATAAATGGATAACTTTTATAGCGCCATTTTTGTGGAAAAATCACCTCAAGGGCGCTTTACAAATTAATTTATCTAACCTATGATTTATCACTTAAGCTTATAACTAATAACTTACAGTTAAGATTTATTACTAATGGCTTACACCTAATAATTTCAACCAGTGACTTACAATAAGGACTTATAGCTTGTAACTAACAGTAAAATAGATGCTAACATAAAAAACATTAATATTTACAGACATTTAAAAATGTCAGACGAACTAAATTGGCTAACAGTGAAATAGATGCTAACATTAAAAACATTAATATTTACAGACATTTAAAAATGTCAGACGAACTAAATTGGCTAACAGTGAAATAGATGCTAACATTAAAAACATTAATATTTACAGACATTTAAAAATGTCAGACGAACTAAATTGGCTAACAGTGAAATAGATGCTAACATTAAAAACATTAATATTTACAGACATTTAAAAATGTCAGACGAACTAAATTGGCTAACAGTGAAATAGATGCTAACATTAATATTTACACATACAATGGTAGTAAAAATAAAACTTATAACCAACTTATTACCAAATTATTTACAACGTGGATATTCACAGACATAGTACAAGGAAATGCAAATAAATCAGACTACCAGAAAGAATAAATCCAATAAACAAAAACAGTTTACTCTATAAAGAGATGATTTTTTACAATGCGCTGCCGGAAACCATGAAACCATTTTAATTCTTTAAGAGATGTACATGGATTGATCATGTACAAAAAAAAATTATATAAATTTTCGCAGAAAGCAATCACTTTGTGGTTAGACACATTTAATAAAAAATGAAATAATAACTTTGTATTACATAAGACCACAGATTTTTTTTTTTTTTAATATGATCGACCGTTTTTGCTTAGCCTAAGCATCATTAGGGTACAAAATTAAACTAAATAAAAATACTTAATTTGTTGTTATATATACTCGTACACATAGAGGGAGAACACGATATAAAAAAAAAAATAAGAGAACAGTAAGGTTTTTTTTTTAGAATAACTCCACACAGGGGGTCTTGAGAGAAATAACTTGTCATCTTTGGGGATGCTGTGTGGAGGGTCTTTTTGAGGAAAGGAAGGAGTGAACCTGGGCCTTGAAGAAGCCCATGTTGAAGAAGGGAGGAAACACAGAGCCCTGAAAATCATTCCATGGCTGAGCTGTTGAACATAAGAACGAGTCGTAAAAGCGACCCATTCTCGTGTATAGAATGTTAACCGTGTACAAATGTTGAGCGCGTGTTTTGCGAGTTTCCCGACTATGCACCGGTGCCGAAGGGATCAATGACTCAAAATCCTCGGAGCATCTTCCGTTGAAATACCTGTAGAACAGGGACAGCATTCCCACCTGACGTGTGTGCTTTAAAGATTGCAGTCCGTTTGTTAAGATAGAAGAATCTATCAAACGGACTGCCCGTTTCTGCACAGAGTCATGGGTTTTTTTCAGGTATTTAGGGGCTCCAAGCCAGAGGTGGCTGCCAAATTCAACAGTGGGGCTCACTAACGCGATTTGTACAAGGTCAGCAGTTGTGTACTATTGAAGTATCTACGGGCCCTGTACAGTGCTCCTAACTTCTCAGAGGCTAACTTTACTCTGGTTTCGATGGAGCCCCCGTGCCTTAACTGGTCAATGGAAGGTTTGTTGGAAAGATTATTTCCGTTGAAGGAGACTTAATTGTCATTTGGATCCCTTTTAGTCGTAATCAGACATGATTGGGTCTTTGAAACATTAAATTATTTATTATATTATATTATATTTATTATTATTATATTTATTTATGATTTATTAAATATTAAATTATTAACTTTGTTCCTTAACAGAGAGAAAGAGACGGATAATACAAAATGAAAGAGGCAAAACGTCAACTGAGAAGGTGATAAAAAACTCTTCCATTTTCATCAAGTACATGTTCAATTTTTAATTTCGGATATTCTTAAATTTGGAAAATGTTATTGAAAAAATATGTTTGCAATAACCTTGCTTGTATACATATTCAATATTTTACATTAGAACACACAAATGATGTAATCTAACTTAAGATGAATAAACAAATAAATTGTTGTTTTCGTTTTTTTGGTTGACTTTTTTGGTACCAATGTATACCTGTATGTCGCACATTCAGGCCTTATTTTTTTGTACTATAATTACTGCCCTATTTGATTTAGGGGTTATGTTGGAATTGTTTTTAAAGAGCTAGACGTCTTAAACTTGAAACAAATATACTCTAAAAATATCATATTGCACCAATTTAATAATGTCCATATGTTTGAAGAAAGGAAAATTTCTAGAACCTTAAGGCAGTCACACATAAAATTCTTTAATATCCCAGCCTATAAAACCGGACAAAAAAGTTTTAAGTACAACGCCACTAAGCAATTCAATTCTCTGCCCAGCACCATCAGAAACATACAAACTAAAAGCTCCTTTAAAAGCAATATCATTACTCACATTAAAAACTAAGTTTAATTCTTAATATGTAGATTCTATATCTTCAAATTTGTCATTTATTTTTACTATGTATGTACTATATTTTTGATATTAACATGTTACTACGTAGCTAAAAAAAACCACTTTTGCAAATTGCCATCCCAACACAGGCTTATGCCTAGTGGGATGGGCAATTTACCAACCAATAAACAAATGTATGTTCAAGTAAAATAAAATTAAAATTGTTTTACTGGAATCTAGAGAAAATTCTTCGGTTTTCCGCAACATGAGTTATTATCAAAATCTTGAATAATATTTTTAATCTCCTTTTATTTCATACCTAAGTAAGTAATATACCAATTATAATAACACCATCTATATTTCAAACACAAACGACATGTGGCTGTTTTTGCTCGACCAGTATCTCAATCGAAGGGGTCCCGATAAACTATGACCGTATCAAATGTCAAAATTTGGACATTTTCCAAACTTTGCTCAATATATCGGGCTATAGAACGACCTGGGGCTTTTGTGCTTCCTCCCTTTTACAACACGAGTCTCGTCGATACTCAGAAATAAACCCTTCATATATGTATACAGAGGCGTTCACTCCATATAGACAAATAAGCGCTGCCTACCCTGCCATACTAATAAAATTGGATTAAATATTAGGAAATTATTGTAAAAAATCAAACTACCAGGGGTGTTAGTTGATGTTTGCCAGTTTTACTCATAGATGTCGCTAGAGATATGTATATATTTCTATGATTTGGCATCTATGTCATATTTTTCTATGGACATTAACCTTCAAAAATACACAAGTTACATTCTGCCAAAATAATAGTGTCATAGTTGTTTACCTCTGTGAATATATCGAGTTTCGTTCCAAGTAAATCGCATTTGCGGCATTCGTTGCTTTTCTTATTTCATCAAAAGAAAAAAGCATTTGAAGCTCATCGGTTGCTGGTAGAAACTTATGATGAACATGCTCCAGTGATTAGAATATGTGAGACATGGTTTCGTCAATTTAAAAGTGGAGATTTCGATTTAACAGACAATGAACATCCTGGTGCAACGAAAAAGTTCGAAGACGAGGAATTGCAGGCGTTATTGTATGAAGACCCAACCCAATCGCAACAACAATTGGCCCAAACACTTAATGTGACCCGAGGAGCAATTTGCCAACGTTTAAAAGCCATGGAAAAGATCCAAGAGTATGGAAAATGGGTCCCACACCAAATGAACGAGAGACAAATCGAAAAAACATGAACATGAAACATGACAACGCAACGCCTCATACAGCTAAAGTAGTGAAAAATACTCTCAAAGCATTGAATTGGGAAATAGTATCGCACCCGCCGTACTCTCCAGACCTTGCCCCATCCGACTATCATCTTTTCGCATCGATGAGACACTCACTCGCAGAGCAGCGCTTTGCCAATTTTGAAAAAGTCGAAAACTGGCTCGTCGAATGGTTTGCCTCGAAAGAGAAATTTTTTTTTGGAATGGTATCCATGATTTGCCTCGAAGATGGGCAAATGTATAGAATCCGATGGTCAATACTTTGAATAACAAAAAATAGAGATTCCCTTGAGAATTAAGCGTTTTCTTTATTGAAAAAACCGGAAAACTTCAACTAACACCCCTGGTGCACTATCAAAAATACGCGTGAAATTTAAGTAATCGCACCGCCGCGAGCGCCCCACCAACCATCCTACTACATAAGTGTCAAAGGCAGTAACTACATGTGCTCAAACGCCGTCAACGTCTGAGTAGATTAGACTACACAAAATATGTATGCTGTGGGATTGCGCGTTCAAGTGGCTCGTTTGGATTAGTATATTTGTTAATGTCCAAGGCAGTGCTTTTACAGAACAAATCCAATAGCAATCAGTGACGTGTGTTGGTACATATCTCTATTATCAATTGATCCGCTATTTTTTTCCTACTGCCTACCCTGATCAAAAACTCTATGCACGCTACTGTATATATAGATGACCTTAAAGTATCCCTCAGGTTATATGTTGTGGACTCTTGGTATTTTGAATTCAAAGCCTTCTAGTTGTTTCTTGTTATCACTTAATGTTTTTTTGAATATTGAATTATTGACTTGAATTGAATTGGATTAAACTGCTTTTGCCATCTGGTCCACGCTGCAGTATTCACATTTATTGACGTTATCACATCGCACTCGACCAGAAATTACCGAGGTTGTAGATTTGTTATTGGAATTGGATTCAGTTGAACTGGAGAAGATTAAACTGAAGATCAAGGATACTTTGAATGTTAACGACCCTGCTTCAGTGCTTATTGGCGACAAAGTTAATGTTAAATCGTTGCGCAATGTATGATTTAATCAAAGGTTTCATCGGCTATAAACAACTAACCGACAAAATTAAGGTTTGAATAACATTAATAATCTAAAACAGAAATATGAAACAGAAAAAAGTAAAAAACTAAAAAGAACAACGGCCATGACAAAATTATTTTTAAAATGCCGCTTTCTAATGAGGTCTTGTTGGTTTAATTGGCAGAGTGTTACTCCCGGATAGAGTAGAGGTTTCGAGCTCGTATTAGCGTTGATTTTATTTATTTGGCAGAGTTGCATTTTTTTCACGATTTGTAACTTAAAACTTTGATTAAATAAAATATTGCGCATTACTTTTACGTGGATTTCACCGCTAGTAAAGAGGGCCGTTAGTTTATTGATGGTTTTTGTGTTCAATTTATAAAACTACATTATGTTTTTCATAATTCAATTGAATTAAATTTTGTGTTTTATTATTTAGCTCTGCAAGTTTTTATTTTTAATTTATTTTTAGTGTCAGCTGTTTCGGCGTTTGATAATGGCGATAAAAGGGCCATTAGTAATAGTAAGCGAGAAAACAAATGCCAAGCATAATTTCGGTAAAGTGGTTAACCTTGAATGGATCTAATCGTGCAGAACGTAATCTTTTCACTTTACAATCATTTTTTTTTTTTTTTAGCTTAGTACCTAATACTTAATTGATCCACCTTATTTTTCCTAGTAAATCCAATATTAACAACCTGATTTCATATTTACGGGGTGTTCTTTTAAAAGTCACTTTCCATAAAATACATTTCTAGGTCCCCACGTATTTTTTTTTCGTGCAAATAATTAATTGTTTGAGAAATATTTTTTTTACCTTTCGTTATAAAACCCAAACAAAAACAAACTACCGAGTAATTTTCCAAAATTTAAGTCTGAAGTTCGATTAAATTCGACCTTTTTTATAATAGTCTTATTATTGCTAGTGTAAAACACCTACATAAACGTGCATATTTCAAATGTATATCTATCTTTATCTCTAGGCAAATACAATCCTATTTTTTATACCATTAATTGGATTTAAAAAAATACAAAACATCACATATGCAACCTAACCTATATAAACCTAAGCTATATCTTAAAAATTAACCTGTGTTTTTTTCTTATTATATATTCAATTTATTTCACCTTTTTTTTCTCCGTTTTTCTAACTTTATGTTTTAATTTGCATTTATAAAATGTAACTTGCTTTATTTCTTGTTTAAGTCTTTTTAAATATGTACCATTGTAATGTTTCATCTCATTATATCATTTGTGTACCCTGCGTCTGTCTCGATACAGGAATTTCCTAGTGAGACAGACATGAAGCAATCACTTATATTTTGTATTTACCAAGATAAATAATATAAATTGAATTAAATTATAAAACATGAAATTTGAAATTAATAACGATAAAAATTGAGTTTGTAATTTGTAAGGCCCGATTAAGGGTTAAAGGTTGCTGAAAATGGCATAATTTGTTCAACAACTTTTTTCAATTTATTTTTTATTGTGAATACCGCACAAGAGTCCCAACTGGTCTTTAAACGTCTAGAGCTATTGAGACTATGGCATCCCCGATTGGGGTATGTTGTGGGGCTGAAGGCTGTGGTGAGGGGGATGAGATGGGGAAGAGGAAGGTCAGGAAATACCTGGCTATTCAGATCTGTTCACCAAACACGACTAAAGCTATTTCAAGCAACGTTTCGATTCGGAATGGTGTTCTTTTACCAGGGCGACACAAAGTATCTACCACTCTGGAACGTTCCGCAAATAAACTTTATTTTATTTTATATGAATTAAATGTGTTATGACACATATTAATTAAATAAAATTTATTGGCGCACGCCGGGTTTGAACCTGGGATCTTTTGATTCATAGCCGAGCGTCTTACCACTCGACCGTGGAGGCCGTCAACGAAACCGTTATTTCAACATCCTCGCGCACCCAAAGTTCGCGCCCCCTAAAACCTCGCGTCCTCGGCTGCAACCTGTTTCGCCTATCGGTGAGTGCGGCTCTGGTGATGCACCCAAAGGTATTGCAAGAAAATTCCAATTAATGCGCCTGTTCGAAATATATTTGCACATAACTTACGCTTCTAACTTGTCAGCTAGCTTCCCCGAGATGTCGGACGCGAGCGGGGCGCCGAGGTCCGAAGTGCCGAGGTCTCTCTGCAGGCCGCGCCAGAAGAGGGGCAGGGTCCAGCAGAAGAACAGCTTGGACAGCGGGTTGGCCTTGCTCCGCAGGTTCTCCGCCGTCTTCATGTTAGGGCCGCACTGACCTGCCGCGCCGCCGAGAGGGTCGCATTTGCCGGTGCCGCCTGCCAGATTATCTGCAACGGAACAAAGGTCGAATTAGCGAAAGCTCAAAACCAAGACCGAATGGCGCGATTAAGTTAATCAAATACTCCACTGAGTCAAGAAATGTGTTGAGAGTTGGATCGCGGTCTATCTTCTCTGCCCACCCCTACAAGGAAACGGGGTTATGATTAATTAGTTAAAGAAATATCTTTGTATAAGACCACGGATATTACTTTAATTTTTATGATCAACCGGTTTCGCTTAAGCATCATCAGGGTGCAAAATTAAAGTAAACAAAAAATACAAAGTGTGCGGTTATATATACATACAGAAGGAAAACAAATTATAACGAAATAACAAAACAATGAGAAAACAATGGAATAACATTTTCACTATAACAATGAAACAGAGAGAAAGAGACAGATGATATAAATTGAAAAAGGCAAAACTTCAACTGATAAAGTGATTAAAGAATAATGAATATATTAAGATACATTTTATGAGTTTACAGGAAATATACCTAATATTGGACTACTGGACAAATTTACCTCATTATTAAGAATATGACTATTAATTTTAGTGGTTTTCTTTTATTTCTAGTGCTTCTAAATTATTTAACCTGATGCCATGATCATTTTCGTAAAGAATATGAGCACATATTAAAATATAACCCATGGTCTTATACAAAGTGATTTTTTTATTTCTTTAAATATGTCAAACCATAAAATGATTGGTTTATACAAAAATATTAACTAGTTAGATGTTATTGTTTGATTTAAAAATAAAAATAAACTTAATAGGTTTATTATTAGAGCACAACGTTTATACGTGCCAATTAGCGTTGGGAAAAACTTCAATGTTTTGTGAATGCTTCACGAATTGCTAGTTCTTTAAAATGAACCCTTCGCAGTGAACACTTCAATTGAAGTCGAACTCGCGAAAAAGATATTTGAATTTATCCGATTATTTGTTCAGTTCTTTTTGGAACCGGTTCCTCGCCGAAAAAAACGTGCTAGTCGGTAGGGATTTGAAAGTGAAAAGAATTGGAACTGGTTCCTCGCCAAAAAAACACGTACTGGTCGGTAGGGATTTGAAAACGAAAAGAACTGGAACTGGTTCCTCGCCAAAACAAAAGTACTAGTCGGTAAGGATTTTAAATTTTTTTTTTTTTTTTTTTTTACAATAACTCACACAGGAGGCCTTGAGGAAAACAATTTCCCTCAGGGCCTATGTCATCTTTGGGGATGCTGTGTGGAGGGTTTTTTTGAGGAAAGGAAGGAGTGAACTTGGGTCTTGAAGAGGCCCATGTTGAAGGAGGGAGGAAAAACAGAGGCCGGCAAATCGTTCCATAGCCGAGCTGTTGAACATAAGAACGAGTCGTAAAAGCGACCCGTTCTCATGTGATGAATGTCAACCGTGTACAAATGTTGGGCGCGCGTTTGGCGAGTTTCCCGACTATGCACCGGTGCCGAAGGGATCAATGACGCAAGTTCCTCGGAGCATCTTCCGTTGAAATACCTGTAGAACAAGGACAGCATTCCCACCTGACGTCTGTGCTCCAAAGTTTGCAATCCGTTTGTTAAGATAGGAGAATCTATCAAACGGGCCGCCCGTTTCTGCACAGAGTCAAGGGTTTTTTTCAGGTATTTAGGGGCTCCAGACCAGAGGTGGCTACCAAATTCAACAGTGGGGCGTACTTGCGATTTGTACAAGGTCAGCAGTTGTGTACTATTGAAGTATCTGCGGGCCCTGTACAACACGCCCAACTTCTGAGAGGCTAACTTTACTCTGGCTTCGATGGAGCCCCGGTGCCTTAACTGGTCACTTAGGGTTACACCAAGCATCTCAATGGAAGGTTTGTTGGGAAGATTACTTCCGTTGAAGGAGACTAAATTATCATTTGGATCCCTTTTTTAGTCGTAATCAGACATGATTGGGTCTTTGAAACATTAAATTCGACGAGATTATTCTTACCCCAAGAGGAGATTCTCTCAAGGTACTCGTCCATTCTCTGCTTCAAAGCCCTCCGAGCCGTTTTTGTTTCTGTGCCCTTTGGGGGGCTTGTCAAACAAAAAACCATCATGAACTGTACTGTCATCCGCGTAACAATGTATTGGTGCACATGACAAAAGGTCGTTGATGTGCAACAAAAACAAAGTTGGAGACAGAACCGATCCTTGGGGGACGCCAGCATTAATTGAATGAGAGGAAGAGGTGATACCGTCAACAACCGTCTGAATCGACCTCTCCCTAAAAAAATCGGCAATCCACGTACACAAGGATGCGGGAAGTCCGTAAGATGGCAGTTTGTTGACAAGTCCTCGGTGCCAAACCCGGTCAAAGGCTTTAGAAATGTCCAGTGCAACCGTTTGGGTCTCGCCGAAACATTCCAAGCACCGCCCCCAAACATGCGTCACATACGCGAGAAGATCACCGCAGGACCGGTTCCGCCGAAATCCGTATTGACGGTCGTTAATTATTTTGTTCTCCTCGAGGTATGTGAGCAGTTTGTCGTTGATCACACGTTCCATCACCTTTCCAAAATGAAAAGAACTGGAACTGGAACTGGTTCCTCGCCAAAACTTCACAACTGAACGGCTGCACATCGAAGTAGTTCTTTTAATCTAACTTCCATTCAAGTATTTATTCAATGCTTAGAGTATATAGAGTGGTATTAATCGAAGGCAGTGTAGTCAGTTTTTTATGATTTTTACCTGACTCGGCGGACCTGGGCGTGGCTAAGACCAAGGCTAGGGTATTTATACATCCATTCATATCACATATTGACATAATGTTTTTTTTATTCGTATAACCACTTTTTCACAGTATTGATGTCAATAAAAATATAGCATCTAACCTAAAAAACCGTTCAGTTGTGTCAAATTTAGTGACATAATAAAAAATGTGGGCGGAGTCCCGCGGTGACCCAGGAGCCCAAGATCATTGTGACAGTACGTAGAAGCGCAGTATTATATTTGTTGTCTCTTTCTCTCTCATGGTGTACGACGTAAAAACCCGGAGAAAGTGATTTATCGCAATTTTGTATCGGTTAGGTAAAAATAATTAGCTCTTTCTCCATACATTGTTTCTCCAAGGTTCAATGAAATGAATTAACGCTAAAATGAACAACCAACTACAATTGAAGTATTTGTTCAATGAACAATGAATGAAGTAGGAACTGCTGCCAAAAGAAGTAGTTCTTTCAAAGCGGTCCCAAGGCTAGTGTCAAAATATCCAAGAATCATTTTAATGTCAACAGATTTGCGCTGTCGCTATCTCTGAGGTTTTTTCACAAGAACGTGTTACATGTGATTCATAACGAAAATTGTCAACAAATACCATATGGATACGTAAGTGAAACCAATCAAAATTTACGATATGACCGGTTAGTAGCTGAGTGGACAAACGCGTCAAATTCCCACCCGGGCATTGTGGGTTTGATTCCACTGCTAGCTAAATCCTTTATCATTGCACAAGCAACATCTTCCGCTTATTATGAACGTAGTCGGAGTTTTTCAAATATTGTTAGGTTATTCGTAACCAGGGAATATTTAAAGACCCCGCGGCAAGAACCTGTTAACTAACGTTTTCGTCAAAAATGAGTTAGTATTCTCACTAAACTTATTTTGGTACGCTTTATCTAATGAACACAACGAACAGATCATGAAAATGGCACGAACATGGAAAATCAAAGAGTTGAACATGTTAACTGCAAATTTTGTGTTAACTGGAATTTTTTTATGGTAAGAACATAACAATAACATTGTATTGCAGAAATGCATTAAAATGCTAAATTATATATTAAATATAGTATTTTAGAATATGACTCGACAGTTAGTGAAAATGTTTTTGCCGTGGGGTTTTCATTTTTCTTAAGACTGAAAAAAAAAATTAAAGAAAAACCGAAATTAAAAGTCTTTCTTTAGACTGAATGCTGTGGAAATGAGATCCTTGAGACGTATGTGCGGTAAAACCATGTATGACCGTATTAAAAATGTGGATATCCGGAAAGAATGCAAGGCTGATATGAGCGTAATGAATAGGATCAAGAAAGGGATGCTTAGATAGTTTGGGCATGTAGAGCGAACGAACGAAGAAAAGAGTGTGAAAAGAATACATGATGCGAAAGTGAATGGAAGAAGAAGTCGAGGACGCCCGAGAAAGACATGGCACGATCAAGTAAATCAAATACTTGAATCGGGTAATGCGAAGAGTCAGAATAACAGAAGAGTATGTATGAGACGATGTATGAATGTGAATGAAGCAAGGAGTGGGTGCCAAGACAGAGTTATATGGCAGTCCGTCCTCTCTGCCTACCCCTGCGGGGAAACGGCGTGATGGTTAGTTAGTTAGTTTAAAAAAAAAACGATATGTATTTTTGTTATCTGTAACAAAGACTGAATGTTGCAATGCGTCATTTAGTTGTGTCTGCGGTGATTGCGTTTTGTTTATAAAGTCGTATGTTTTGATCACGCTTGACCGTGCGTTGAATCTGACGATAAGATATCCAATAATCATTTCACCCATTTCAACTTCTTAATTATTATTACACCTGAGTATACAATCAACACACGTGAATTCAGCAAAAAGTCTCACAGAGAGACTTTGAGCGGACTCGAGAAATGGTCGGTTATTTGCAGTTTTCCATCAAGCAATAATAATTATGAAATGATATACATTTGCACAGCATTATTATATAGATATGAGAATAACATTCAAATCCATAGACATAAAATACAAGACACGTCATATTCATACAAATCTTACGAAAAATGTAGCACCACTAATGTTGCACCACTAAATGTTTCACCCGCGTATGAAAAGGATAACCATTCAAAGAATATGTGTGTGCGGAAGAGATAGCTATATGAAGCGTGTTTCGAAGGTATGTTTTGTTGACTTGGTGTAGTGTAAAAGGCGCGTTGTCTCAGTAATGTACATTATCTAATTCATCTAAGCTCAAATCCCAAAATTTTACACTAAGCATTCTCAAAATACTTACCTCTATCTAAGAATAACTAACTTTGACAATCTTCCTGTAAATCTAAAAACCTTTTTTTTTAAGTAATGCAAACATTTCCGGGTTACGAATAATCTGACAATGTTTGAAAAACTCCTACTGCCATCATAAGAAGCGGAAGATGTTGCTTGTGCAATTATGGAGGATTTTGAGAGGAATTGAACGCACGACGCCCGTATGGGAATCCGACGCGTTTGTCCACTCAGCTACCGACCGGTCTCCATAGATAATATTTATGAATTTCAGCTTAAATTGAAATATGGTATTACATCAAACAACTTTAACAGTCAATAATTGTTATTGCAATTTTTCTATTTTTTTTTTGTTCTCCTGATTCTACAAACCTTGTGTTATCATTATTACCATAACTAATTTTACACATATACTTAGTATTTTTCTCTGCTGTATTGTAAAAACCAAATACTATTTTATTATTCGAGCGAAATTCCCTTACCAAACACAAGCATCTTGTTCTTTATGGTGTGGAACAGTTTATATGGTTATTTTGTAACTGTGCGAAAATTTATAACAATTATCTTATATCTTATTGTAAAACTAAAACTTATATTTAATAATAAAACAAATATCGTCACCGGAAAGGCAGTTTTGGGAAGTGTATACCAAAGCACTTTAAAGGTTGTTTGGTTTTACGGTGAAAATCATAATTCATAAGTACTTGGCTGGATTTAAAAAGAAAAGTTAACTCAGGTAACTCAATGCTCTCACTAAGTTACCTGAAGCGACAAAAAGCTAGAAAAAGTCCCAAACTAAAGTGCCGCTTGAGTCAATATAAAACGGTGAATATATTTTGGATGGCTGAAAGGCCAAAAATTTTTTCAGAATAAAACGAGACAAGTCAGAGCATTCGATGCAGAAAAAGAACTGATCAAAACTGCACATTTAACTCATTTGACCAAAGTGTCGCTTAGGCCCCTTTGCCTTTCCAGCGACGATATCTTATTTCAGAGAAATATATATCGTGAAAGAACACGTGATTTTTTTTTTGTGAAGTACCTGGCTCAGATCTAGTCAATAAACACGGATAAACCAATTTAAGCAACGCTTAGATTCTCAGGTTCGATGTTCGGCTCATGGGAACCAACCCTTCCTCTTCCCCATCTCCTTACACTTCCTTCCTCTAGCCTCACAATACGCACACTGGTTCCAGGTGTTTGAGACTCTTGGACCGCGATAACATAATTAGGTATTAATATATTTTTCTTTCAATCAATCAATTATGAAAAGTTTCAATTTATCTTGTGGAACTCCATAACAGTTTTTTTTTGCCTGGTGTATGGCAGTAAGCGCGAAACTGGTAGAGGAAGGATCAAAGCAGTAAAAATGAGATCCCTGAGAGGTACAATCGTCTGGAATGGTTTCCGACGACCGTATTGATAATGAGTATACATATCGCTGTAATAGTGCAATACTATGACAAGTCGAAAAAATATATTTTGATTCCTTATGTTATAAGGAATCATAAAACACCAATAACTAAAAAAAAGAATTGACCTGTTATAGTATTGAACTAGCACAACGATATCTGAAGATAATTCATTACATGGATTTTTGCGTAGTAAACAAGAAAAAAAGGACTTTCATATAGTCACGTGATTATTTGACCAATAAGTAGCCGAGTGGTCCAAAGCGGTGGGTTCCCACCCAGGCAGCGCGGGTTCGATCTTCTGCTAAGTATTTCCTTCATTATTGCGCAAATAACATTATCCGCTTATAATGATGGTAACAGGAGGAATTCGTACATTTTCAAGTTATTTGTAGCCTGGGAGAGTCTGTATTTAAATTGTCATTGCTTCATTAAAATATTTATGTGGTGTTTGTTCGATCTAGAAACTGCGACACACGCCGAATACGTTTCAGTTTTGGATGAATTTGTTAAATTAGAGTGGACTGTAAAAACGAATGTTACTTGATGGACGATTCAATTGTATATATATATTCACGAGTATGTATTATGCACTATAAAAAGAATTACAAATTTGAACATTTGAATCCCGTAATGTCGTTAAAAAAAACAATAAACTGTTTTTAAATAATAAAATTGGTACCGACGTGTAAATTGCATTTTTATTTAAATTTAGGACATAAAGATAAAGAAATGGTTCAAAATAAAATAAAATAAAATTTTATAATTTATTCTGTTGTGATTCACTGGGAGTCAATGACAATTTTATTATCGTTTCGCCGACTGTTATCAAATTAATTTAATAATTAAAGTGACTAATAGGATACGGTTGAAATAAACAAGTCCAATGCGTAATCAATGTGCTATAAACCGAAAAAAAAACACTTGACTTCGAACCCAGAGGTCGCTTGTTTGAAACCCGAAATGGGAAAAAAGAAGATTTTATTTGAATAGTTTATTTGACTAGATCTGAATGGCCGGGTATTTAGAAATCTCCCTCTTTCCATAAAATTTCCTTTTCCACATCCTTCAACCTCACAAACATACCCCAAATCCAGGTATTGATTACATTATTTTAACTTGTAACTAAGTGAACAGCGCTGAATGAAATAGTAAAATAATTGCCTACAGATGAGCTGATCAAATGGCCTTGAAAGAACTACCGGGTTCAAATTGGTGAAAGCCACAAAGAATCGATAAAATTTGACACACCTGAGGGAGGTACAAATCTCAGATGAATTAAATAATATAGATACGTTACTGAGACAACGCGCGTGAATGCACTAAACCGAGTCCGCGAGACATACCTGAGATTTTCCGCGTTTAGTATCACACAAACATTCGTTCGACAGACGAGCTGTCACAAACGTATCGCTGTAGGCTCTTTTCCGAAAAAAAATGCCTTGAGAGGTGTAAAAATCATTAGTCAGCAAAAAAAAACATCTCAAGAAATTTCTTTCCATTCATAATTACCCACGGATCACTTATTATTTCAATTCAATAAATAAAATTATTCACAAGGTTTAAAGGTTCACAAAAACGGTGTGAAATACCCAATGCAGAAATACATAAGTGTGAGGAAGACAACCACGGCTAGTAGTGGCGCGAAACCCGATTATAACAGTAAAGTGGGACGTTCATATAGCTATCTCATCCGTACACACATATTCTTTGAATGGCTATCCTTTTTATAAGAGAGTGACGCGGGAAACAAGGCGGTTTTAGAGGTGTTAAATTTTTCGTAAGATTTGTATAAATATGACGTGTCTTGTATTTTATGTCTATGGTACAAATATTTCTAAAGCTGTTCAAGTTTACTACGTTGCGGCGATGCATTGCAAAATAATACGAAATTATTTTCGGTTTGAAAATTTGGTGGCCTTGAAATATTGAAGTTGATTCAATTAAATGTTGCGAGTAGAACACATATTTTACTTTGCTTTAACTGGGCCTTTTGGTTAGAGATTATTTTTATTAACATGTAAAAATGCTTTGAAATGTCAAATCTCCAACTTAAGAATCATTTTAAGGATTTTGTTTTATTGCATAAAGACGCAAATTAAATCTTTCAGAGAATGATTTGATATTTAAAAAAAAAACTGAGCTTTACAAAATAAAATAAAACATGTTTTTGCGATGTTTCATGCATACGTCAAAACAGGCGGCCGGAGAAGTGGCAATTTCAATCTTATCGCCACCAGACTAAGGGTAAGGAGTGCGCGATTTCGTCAGAATTTTACGAATTATTTATTTATTTATTAACTAACGGACTATTGCACAACTACAAAAAACAAAAACAAGAAATGGGAAATGAGAGAAGAGAGAAGAGAGCAACAGAGAAAGAACAGTACATATAATATTATAATGAATCAATGAAAAATGTATGACAAAATATACATTAGAAAGAACATTCAAATCAAAGCCAAGGTCAAGTCAAAGTGATATGAATTGAACTTAGATAATAATATTGTAACTTTGTGCCAATGATATGCTATATTTATTATTTGTTTAGAAACTAACAAACCATTGTCTAATTACAAAAAAGATACATATCACGAAATGGAGAAAAAAAGAGCAACAGAGAAACAACAGTGTTGGATTCTAAATCAACAACTTGTTAGGTTCTAACCTTTTACTTATTATCCAGTCCCTACTTAGTTCCTGTCAGTTTGTTCTTTGAGTGTCATTGTGAACAGCCATAAAGCAAACCGGCGATAGTGGCCCCCCTCCACTGGCAACAACCACAAAAATCGGGACTTCTAGATCACCGGTCTAGACTCGGCCCCATTCGTCTATAATCGTTCGTCGAAGTATGTGCCTCCAGAGACTACGCCTCTTTTCGTCTTTCGTTTTTCGCTTCGCATCCGTCTCTGGAGGACACATCCCATTCGAATTCCATTGCCCGGAGCAGCCAGTTCGGTGTTTCTTCAAGACGTCTCAAGGTGAGCAAACTGGCATAAATCATCATTTATCCACAAAATACAGTTGAATCGTCCATCAAGTAACATTCATTCTTACAGTCCACTCTAATTTGACAAATTCATCCAAAACTGAAACGTATTCGGCGTGTGTTGCAGTTTCTAGATCGAACAAACAGCACATAAATATTTTAATGAAGCAATGACGAAAATAGGACTAAAATATACAATTGAGTCGTAAAGAATGGCAAATTTAGACTGGTACCAAAAGTTTCAAGACCATGGCTTGAGTTAACAGGTCTCGAACTTCTGGACAGTGGAGAATGATACCCATAGTTGGTAGAGTGAATGATTGAGGAACAGTAATTCAATTTTTCCGAGTCCATGGAAAGAATGTTTAACTGGATGAGTTCCAACAAAGAAGGTGAGTCAATAATACAATTATATCGTCAAGGCCGTTCTCTCCAGAGCTGCAGGGTTAGTTTGCTTCATTGTTACTATTAGCAATTCGCAGAAACATAAAAAAACTATTATATTTTTTTAATGTCAATATGAGAACCATAACAATCAATCTATTGAAACAATAAAGCACCTCGTAGGCAAGTAAAAAATTGAAGAATTCAGGTTTCTACCTTGTGCTGGCTTTGAAGAATGTTATTTTTTACCTTGCTCTCTCTTTTTTCCCTGTCAAATTAATTTCACTATTATCAGTGTGCCCAAAAACCATCGCCTCGGTCCGTAGAGCTCTTGTGTAATGCACGCATTATTGTTATTTTTACACAATATCGCGTTTTGAGAGCGTGGTAATGTATAACAGTATTGCAGAATTCATTTGAAAGGTGGCAAGTACCTACTTCAAATATATTTGAATCAATTGTTTGTTATAGACTGTGGAAAATTGCGGAAAATAAATCCGGTAGTTCGGATATTAGTTTTGGTAGAAACAGATGCTCGAAAGTTTGACGGACAAATGGAAAAATACATCAATTCTGCAATAGATTTTATAAAACAGATGCTGACATTGAACACATTGATGTTTATACATAAAATGAAGAACAACTTGTTACCAGAGTATTTTTCTGACACAATTATCTACAATGTTGATATTCACAAGTATAATACAAGGGCATGCAAAGAAATTAGACTACCAGAAAAGAATAAAGCCAACACCCAAAACAGCTTACTATATAAAATAATGAAATCGTATAATGCGCTGCCGGAAACCATCAAAATTATGCCTATCAATAAATTTAAAAAAGCCTGTACAAATTATTTAAAATGCATGTAAATCAAAATAATAAGTAGTGTTTAAGTTAAAATATTATTAGTCAAAAATAAAATGAAATAATTAGATACTTGTAAACTTAAATTTACAAAGTAACTAATATAAAAAAAAAAAAAAAAACTATTTATGGATTTTAACGCTATCTTAACTATAAAACAGAAATCTGTTCAACTTATCAACTAGCTTACTAACCATCACGGACATCAAGGAATTTAAGTAGAGGATGAAACGCCACATAACTCTATCTTAGTACACTCTGTCTTTCAAAGAGGTTTATACATCGTCTCATACATAATCTCCTGTTGTTTAGAATTTTGGCATGACCCGATTTAAGGATTGAATTCATTTAATCGTGTCATAGCTTCCTCGGGCGTCTTTGAGTGGTATTAAATTTTTACGGTTCCTCTACATGAGAGAGTTTGATTTTTCCATGCTTGTTTCCAACAGCGTTAATCTCGGGAATTCTGGGTATCTGCAGCTTCAGTTCGAGGAGGGATAATACCATTACTGCTTTTTACTCATAAACTCCTGAACGGTGTATTATCAATACCTGACATCCTGGCGGAAATCGGATTTTATGTCCTTGATAATTTCACGCGAGGCCGCCAACACAGCCTTCTATTTCTTCCCAGGTGCAGAACTAACATACCAATGGTGATGCCCCTAGGAAGACTAACTAGGTTAATTTACTGCCTCGCAGGAAATTTGGATATTTTTCATACGAGCTACAACAAGTTTAAGCAAGAATTGACTATTGAGTTTTAACATTATGATGTGCCATTACTCGTATAATTGTATAATTATGATTTACTTTTTTATCGCTTTTGCATTGTAATTGGTATAACTGTTTATTCAAAAAAAAAAAAAAAAAAAGTAAGACGTTCGACTACAAATCCAAGGTCACAGGTTCAAACCCGGCGTGCGAAAATAACTTTTATTCAATTAACGTGCGTCATAACACATTTAATTCGTATAAAATAATATAAAGTATATTTTCGGCACGTTCAAGAGTGGTAGATACTCGTATCGCCCTGGTGAAAGACCACCATTTAGAATCGAAACGTTGCTTGAAATGGCACTAGTCGTGTTTGGTGACCAGTTCTGAATAGCCGGGTACTTCCCAACCTTTCTCTTCCCCATCTCCTTCCCCTCCCCACTACTTTCAGCCTCATAACACACCCCAAGTCGGGATGCCATAGTCTCACTGGCTCTAGACGGTTGGGACTCTTGTGCAGTATTCACAATAAAAAACAAATTTTAAAAAATCACGTTATGTTCTTCTGCAGGAATGAAAAAAACTTATTATTTTATTTTGTAAGGAGTTTTATTTTGATTTATTTTTGTCGTGAGAATGGGCCTGACTCATAAAATTTTGAATCAAATGGCGCCACAAAATTTGTTGATCTCTCCACATTGGTCGGCAATGGCTCTTCGAATGGGGTAGAGTGACGTCAGAGGCGTTTAGATCAGTTGATTGACGCTTGTTGATCTATCCGAAAACATGTATTTATGAATAAAAATATTTTAAAGAAATGAAAAAGTTACTTGTGTACAAGTGTACAAGACCAAAGATATTTATTATTATTTTTAATGACCGACCGGTTTCGCTTAGCCTTAGCATCATCAGGGTACAAAATCAAACTAAATTAAAAAATACGAAGTGTGCGGGTATATATACATACAGATTTAGAATAAAATATAAAGCACAATAATAGAACAATGAGAAACCAATAGAATAACATTTAAATTTATAACAGAGGAGCAGAGAGAAAGAGACAGATAATATGAATTGAAAAAGACAAAATGTCAACTGAAAAGATGATTAACGAATAATAATAAATTATGAGTCTACGGGAAATATACCTAATATTGAACTACTGGACCAATTTACCTGATTATTAAGAACATGACTTAAATTTTAATGACTTTCTTTATTTCTGGTGCTTCTAAATTATGCAATCTGTTGCCAAATAATAAGGAATATTTTTAAATTGTTGACCCCTTGAAACAACAGACTCGGAAACATCTGACTCGGCAACGTTGTGCGATAATGATCTCTAAAGTATCTTTCTATAGGGCCCATTATCGCACAACATTGTCAAATGGAACCTTTTTATTCTCAAAGGTCGTTGTGTTAAATTCTATGAGAAAGTTTTTTTAGATGACTGAATAACTTAATAGTGGTAGGTGTGTTTCAAACATTCGTTTTTTTGGCTTTTAATGTTTCCCGGTAAACGTCGATTCTAGGCCAGTTTCAGCTTTTGAACAAATTCTGATCAACTAACAAAGCATAACAACATGACCTGTGCTTGTTAACGAGTACCGTTTTTGAAGTGACAATAGCTTTGCTCAAAATTTATTCAAAAAATGATACGCACCGGCGTTTGACGGGGTTTTTTTTAAAGTGCCAGTTTTTTTATGAAACTTGAAAGATCAGTAAAAATTTCTTGTAAACGGCAAATTTTGTTTAAAATTTGTGTACTTTTTCCAGTTTTTCCTTAAATATATTTTTATGCAGGTACTGTACTCAGCTTTACCCCTTGATTTATCCCTCATGTTAACTAGAAATATGAAGGCTTTAATTATGTAAAGGAAATTATAATGACGTAAGATTTACTGCTATTGTATTTAAACAATGTTTACCATCACTTTAATATGTGTGTATTTGTATTTAGGTACACCATTTGACTTACTTCGTCTATTGCTGCTCATAAATGTTTAATCTGCGAGAAATAGTTAGGATGCAGGGGAATTCTCTATACCTTATGTTTAATATTGTTTATTTATTAGTGTCTGTATCTGTGTTTTCTCTTCAATACAAAATACATAGGTAGATATTCAAATGTAACGTCTATCATCTCATTGTTTGAAGACCGATTAAATTTCAGTTACATTAGAAATTTCATTTGAATGTTCCCCCTTTAATCGGATATTTACCCAAGACATTTCGACTGGGATTACTTTTTACGCTGGCAACACTGTGCAGTTATTTTCCATAGAATCTGTTCGCTTGTTGGCCAGTCAAAACGTCGAAGAGGTTTCGCCAGAAATCGATAAAGATTTCACTTGAAGTTTGAACAAAAAAACTAATTAGCTAAACAGCAATTTGATGACATTTTACGTTTGCTTTTCTGCGAAACAACCGTCTCCAAGTTATTTAGTAATCAGTACAAATATTCTTCACTAAGTTAAAGTTCCTCATTATTTGTAGATATGGTCGATATTCCTGTCCCGGTTAAAAGAAACCGGTTCCAAGCCGGTCACTGGAACCGTCGATATTATTCCTCCGAGGAACGGGTTATTTTTGGAACCGGTTTCAGTTTTTTTTGTTTTAGAAATTTCTAGCAACCCTCCCCCCACACGAAATTTAAAAAAATGGCGAGGAACCAGTTTCATTTCTTTTCGTTTTCAGAATTTGTGGTGAGATTTTTTTCTCTATAAAATAGAACAATTTGGTTAGAAGAACTTTTCTGGCACCAGGAACCGGTTCTAAAAAGAACTGGATAAATAACCGGTTCCACGCCAGTCACCGGTGACTGGAACCACAGGTACACCTAATTCTGATATCGACCATCTCTAATTATTTGACTTGTCGATTTATTTTTTAAATTATTTTTGATTGTGAGATTATTTTCCAACGATAATTTTGATTCACCGGAAAGTTTGAGATGTTGAGCAGTGCTTTAACTTTGAACTTAGCGTATTAACTGACCCAATTAATTATTTGCTATCTCACAATTCTGTATGTGAAAAAAACTTCTTTTATCGATTGCGATAAAAAAAATATCACGTGTAATTTATGAATAAAAATATCAACAAAACAATTTTAAACATCTGGATTTGAAATGAGGAGATGAAAATGGAGCAATGATCTAATTTTTGTTCCAAAAATTTAATTATGTAAATATTAAATACCACTGAATAGAAAATCCCTAGAAGTGTGATCTACGTCGGTTTGAAAGAAAATTAATGTCGCCAATTGACCCCTCGTCCAATTTTACACTGTCATCAAATCGGCAATCAGGGTCATTTTTTTACATTTGCAACTTTCAAAACGGTAATTATTAACCGCCAATTCTCGGACCGTTAACGTTAAATCAAATTATAAGTTGGACTGTTTGATCAGCCGTCAAGCTTAGGGGTTATAGAGATTCGATTTAAAGCTGCGGGGCCGAGAAGCAGTAGTTAACGGGGACCATTTTTGAAGTGATAAATGTCGAAAAATTCTAAATGGTGCTAATTGTCGGTTCCATGACAACTTGTAATGAGATCGTTTTTTTTATTATTCACTTTGAAATATTTAAAAAAGCTATTGAAACCGTTAATAGCGACCAAGTTGTGACATCATCTCAACTGTGTCCAATTTGAATTATAATTTAACTGATTTCGGCCCCTCTAATTTCATTTTACGTTCAATACCAGCGCCCGACGCGATAAGACCCAGAGTATTTCCTAATCATATTTGCTTGAAGATGTTGCTAAATCACAACGACTTTCTTTTACAAACTTTATTAATTTTTTCAAACCAGCGTGTCGCCATTTAATATTTAAAAACACGAAAAACCAAATGTGTACCTCAAAAGTCAAAGGTGCGGTTCCACATGTTCTTCGTGTATTGTTCATAAGAGAGGAAATAGTAAAATAAACTGTACGTACACTGTACGGACAACCGACATTTTATTTGACCGTTAGAAAATGTGGAAAAAATACCTTTTATGTTGACCGTACTTCTTTGGAAATGTGAAAATCAGGTCTGTTATGTTGACCGTACTTCGTTGGAAACGTACAATTTCTAAAAGTTCACACACGTGTGTATCTACGTAAGTACTCATAAAGAAACTTATTTACTGTTATTTTATAGCTAACCTACTCGGAAATAAATAAGTACTAAAAACAAATAATAAGTGGAAAATTATACATTCAAATACAACAGGTACATGTTTGAAAATAACCTTCCGCATATTATTCAGTTGTCAAAGTAGATTGCAATAAACCTGTATTTTGCAAAGGAATTTTCTAATCATTAGTAAATTTGAAATATAAAAAAAGACTAAAATTAAATCGTTTCATGGGTAAAAGATTTAACAATTCGACCTCACAACATACCCCAATCGTGGATCCCATAGCTTCACTGGTTCCAGACAGTCGGGAGCAGTTGGGACTCTTGTACGGTATTCACATAATTAATTTATTTTCATATAAAACTCTGTCATAAAAGTAAGATTTTCTTAAACTAGATTAACCTTAGTAAGTAACCTTACAACAAAGGCTCATCGCCTATATCGAATTGATCAACAAACAATTCTTAAATATAGCGTGCTGGTGTAAACAGATGATGAAATAGGGTTAAGAGTTACAAAGATGCTTAGAAAAATGAATCAATTAGTAATTAGCAATTAATGATTCAACACCTTCATTCATAAGTTTCTTTGCTCCAATAAAAAAAAAACCTTGACTCGGATAGTATCAAGGGGTTAGAGCATGCAAACGCCGCTGTAGCGAAGACGTTCACACGTCAGCGTGGTCTTTCAAATGTTGACAGGATCTCATGACGGTTGAAGAGGCCGACAGAAGTCAACGCATTCTCGTCGACCAGGCCTTGATTAATTAAATCGGAAATTATTGATGATTAAAGAAAACTAGTGGAGAGGATGCACCACCAATCGCTAAAGGGCATTCACAAAAATAATGGAAGGAGACTTCAAAATGGTTTAAAATCATTCGCATTCGTTCATGCTCCATTGAATTACGGAAAAATACAAAAATAATAATAGAATTATTTTAAAAAAACATTCGATTCCACTGAATATTCGTCGTTTTTGTTTTCATTGCCACACTGTAAATAGAATTTTTTTTTTTTTTTACATGAATACTGCATAAGAGTCTCAACTGCTCCCAACCGTCTAGAGCCAGTGAGACTATGGCATCCCCAAATTGGGTATGTTGTGAGGCTGAAGGTAGTGGGGAGGGGAAGGAGATCGGGAAGAGGAAGGTTGGGAAGTACCTGGCTATTTAGATCTGGTCACCAAACACGGCTTAAGCCATTTCAAGCAACGTTTCGATTCCGAATGGTGGTCTTTCACCAGGGCGATACTTAGAGTATCTACCACTCTGGAACGTGCCGAAAATATACTTGTTATTATTTTTTTACGAATTAAATGTGTTATGACACATATTAATTAAATAAAAGTTATTGGCGCACGCCGGGTTTGAACCCGCGACCTTTGGATTCGTAGTCGAGCGTCTTACCACTCGACCATGGAGGCCGTCAAGAATCATTTAAGTATCTATATTTATTTTGTTATGTATTTTTTTTGTATGACACTCCTACCGTAAACCAATAAATAAAATAAATCAATAGTTTACGCTGATGATTTATATTTTATTAATGAATACCACCTAAGAGTTCCAACTGCTGCCGACCGTCTGGACCCAGTGGGACTATGACATCTCTAATTGGGGGATGTTTGGAGTAAAGGTAGTGGGAGAGGATAATAGGGGGAAGAGGAAGGTTTGGAACTTAGAGTACATAGAGTGGTACCTATCCAAGGCAGTGTAGTCAGTTTTTTGATGATTTTTGCTGGATTCAGCAGACCTGGACATGGTTAGGACTAAGGCTAGGGCATTTATACATCCATTCATAGCACATGTCGACCACTATAAAACCACTTTTTCACAGTATTGTTATCAGCATATATCCTAAAAACCGTCTTGTTTTGTTCAGTTTAGTCGCATTTCAAAACATGTGGGCGGAGTCCCCGGAGACGTGGGACACGAAGAACATTCTAACAATACTTTAAAGCGGTGTGATAATTCGGGAAAATTTGTTGTTTCTTTCTTTCTCGTGGTGTACGACGTAGAAACCCGGAGAATGTAATTTATCAAAAATCTGTATGGGTTGGGTAAAAACAATTAGCTCTCTCTCCATATATTGTTACTTCAAGTGTGTAACCATAGTCCTTGTCCTAATTCAAATGGCGCATGGATCCGATTGATGTTTGAAATCTTACATAAAACGCAATAAAACACTCGCCATTTTCTTTATATTGACCAAACAGTACACACATGGCTTCTAACTTTAATAATACTAATAATTAACACTCGGGGGTTCATTTTTCACTAATTTTTTAATATAACCTTAAGCGAGGAAAAGTTTTCAAACCGTTTGGTATTATATTGACTCATTGATCACCTGATTATGTATTCGACAATCAAATTTTCCGTTGGTGAAGACAAAATGTCACTCAATCGCACAATTTTGATGACGTCAAAACGTTGCATTTTTTCAGTGATTTTTATCATACATGCATTTGTCTCATCTTGACGGCCTCCATGGTCAAGTGGTCGACTACGAATTTAAAGGTCGCGGGTTCAAATCCGGCGTGCGCCAATAACTTTATTTAATTAATATCTGTCATAACACATTTAATTCATATAAAATAATAAAAAAGTTTAATTTCGGCACGTTCCAGAGTGGTAGATACTCTAAGTATCGCCCTGGTGAAAGACCACCATTTAGAATTGAAACATTGCTTGAAATGGCTTTAGCCGTGTTTGGTGACCAGATCTGAATAGCCAGGTACTTTCCAACGTTCCTCTTTCCAATCTCCTTCTCCTTCCAACTACCTTCAGCCTCACAACATACCCTATTCGAGGATGCCATGGTCTCACTGGTTCTATACGGTCGGGAGCAGTTAAGAGTCTTGTGCGGTATTCATATACAAAATTAAATTTAAAAAAAAACATAAAAATCATAATTCTATATTTAAATTTCTGATAAAAAAAAATTTAAAAAGGTTTTGTGCATTCAAGCGTGTCTAATGAAACACGTGTTCAAAAGCATAATAATTTCGATTTATATATGTCAATGTCAATATGTACTATGTCAATGTCAATATGTACAATATGTCAATATGTACTATATATGTCAATGTCAATATGTCAATATGTACTGTTTAGTTTTGTTTTCAACATTTTTAAAAATATCTTTTAAAATTGTGCGAACGCTTGCTAAAAAGAAAGTACTTTGATAAGCCTTCCGCTGAGGTGAGTTCACTTAACTTAGCGTTCTCTCAGTTTTGGTTGGTGAAAGCAAACGTGAAACCCCATGCTATTGAATAGCTTCGCCCAGACGACCCAAGGCATGTATCCTATGAGCTAGACCAAACAAGTATTAAGCAATAGTTGAACATCAACGGAAAGGCCCGAGTGTATTACTATAGTCACAAATGATTTCATGTTCTTTAATACTTTGCCCCTTTGAATGTAAAAATATTTATTTGCTAGTTAAGAACTGTTGCTTTCATTAATAAATTCCTTTAATTCTACTTAACAAAAACAGCACCCTTGAGGTGATTTTTTACAAAACAGCGCTATGCAAATTATCCAATTATTATCAAAGATATTCAAGAATAAAAGCACCTTGTGTTCAGTTTTTAAGGAGTCTTTCAATCCGACTAATAACAAGTTTTAAAATGAAAACATTAAAAAATTAAATAGTTTTGTTGTTTTTCCTGCCAAACTGTCAAATTCGGGTGTCAAACATAACCTCACATCTGAATGAATGATACTTTAATTTATTCTAAATCTGTGTTACTCGTTGTTGCCATAATAATAAAAAAACTAGTCTAGATACACACGTAAAAATGGACATGGTGAGTTAATCGCTTAGAGTAACAATATTACTCTGAGGTTAATCGCGAAACGGAATAATAATCGATAAAATTTCAAACCTTTTTTACGTGTGAGCAAAAATTATCAGTATTGTTTTTACAGACATTCGCGGTCTATCGAAACGTGTACATAAGACGGCTTAGCGTATTAATACTATCAGATATAGGTTCGCGTTAATAAATTACTACAATTAATTTTCAAAGTGTGAAAATTGAACTCCATCTACTTTGATATATGTAGATACAGCAGAGCAAAAATATAAATGGAGAGAGAGCTACATATTTTTACCTAACCTATACAAATTTACGATAAATCACTTTCTCTGGGTTTTTACGTTGTAATCCGTAAGAGAGAAAGAGAAAAGACAAGTTGTCACACAATATTGCAATACTTTTTGGTATGTAAGCAAGTTTTTCATCTCCCGCGTCTCCGGCGACTCCGCCCACTACGTTTTGTTATGCGACATAACTCAACGGTTTTTGAGGTTATATCCTATATTTTTGTTGATAACAATACTGTGAAAAAAGAATTACACAAATAACAAAACATTATATCGGCATGTGCTATGAATGGATGTATAAATACCCTAGCCCTATCCTTAACTACGCCCCCGAGTCAGGAAAAAATCAACGATCCTGACTACACAAGCTATCACTCCTGGCATAGTATTGCTCTGAGGCAGGTACCTGCGCAGTACTTATGTTTAAATGTATTTATTTTATAAATTGTACAAAAAAAAACTTTTACTAGTCGAATGGGTTTATATAAAAATAAGGATACAAAAGACAGAATCCGATACGAAATATGTATTTTTATGCATATTTAACATAAATTAGATCAAATAATGATATATATTTGTATATCATTATTTGATTTACCTGGTTTTAAGTAAACAATTAACAGCTTACTGTAGATTTACGACCATATTCAATTTTAAAATGTTTTATGCTTAGTTCCTCTGGTAGCTACTTTTTGTTCCTTTTTAAATTTAGTCCATTTGCAAAGTGTACTTTAAAAAGGGTTTAGTTTTAAAATATTAATATTAGATTGAGAAGAAAACATGTAATTTTTTAAACATTTCTTTCCGTAAATACCGCACAAGAGTGCCCGCTCCCAACTGTCCAGAGCCAGTGAGACTATGGCATCCCCAATCAGGGTATGTGGTGAGGGGAAGGAGATGGGGAAGATGAAGGTACCTGGCTATTCAGATCTGGTCACAAACACGGCTTACGCCAATTTCAATCAAGCAACGTTTCGATTCTGTATGGTGGCCTTTCACCAGGGCGATACTTAGAGTATCTACCACTCTAGAACGTGCCGCAAATATGGTATACGAGTGTATAATTTTATATTTATTAAATGTGTTATGACACATATTGACTGTATAAAAGTTATTTGCGCACGCCGGGTTTGAACCCGCGATCTTTGGATTCGTAGAAAAGAGAGAAAAGAGTCGCTTCAGACAAAAGTTTGCGATTGTAACTTTACGAATTTAATTCTAATTAAACCGCAGTTTTATAATATTGTGACTAGATCGGGCAGATACTTAGAGTTTGAACGTTTCTTTATATTAGTATTATACAGATGAAAAATACAGTGAAAATAATTTATTTATTATGAATTAAATAAACATTAAAGTTTTTGGGTGGTTGTATGGGCATACTCACGATCGAATTGTACATACCCCTCTTAACCTACTCTATTCTAACCTGAGGTTAGTGAGATAGTGGTATCTATCCAAGGCATTGTAGTCAGTTTTTGATGATTTTTACCTGACTCGGCGCACCTGGGCGTGGCTAAGACCAAGGCTAGGGTATTTATACATCCATTCATATCACATATCGACATAATATTTTTGTTTATTCTTACAACCACTTTTTCACAGTATTGATATCGACAAAAATATAGCATCTAACCTAAAACACCGTTTAGTTGTGTCAAGTTTAGTGGCATAATACAAAATGTGGGCGGAGACCCGCGGTGACCCAGGGGCCCAAGATCATTGTGACAGTACGTAGAAGTGAAATATTATATTTGTTGTGTCTTTCTCTCTCATGGTGTACGATGTAAAAACCCGGAGAAAGTGATTTATTGCAAGTTTGTATCGGTTGGGTAAAAATAATTAGCTCCCTCTCCATACATTGTTTCTCCAAGAATCTAACTAAAAAATTAACTACAACAGCATTACAGGCATTGATGACCTGCGTGGTCGAGTGGTAAGATGCCCGACTACGAATTCAGAGACCGCGGGTTCAAACCCGGCGTGCGCAAATTAATTTAATTAATGGATATATGTGTCATAACACATTTAATTCATGTGAAATAATATAATGTTTATTTTCGGCACGTTCCAGAGTGTTATATACTCTAAGCACCGCCCCGGCAAAAGACCACCATTCAGAATGATGGATTTTATGTCTGATAATTTCACGCGAGGCCGCCAACACAGGCTTCTGTTTCTTCTCAGGTGCAGAACCAACCAATGGTGATGCCCTTGGGAAGACTAACTAGGTTAATTAACTGCCTCGCAGGAAATTTGGATATTTTTCACACTAGCTACAACAAGTTTAAGCAAGAATTAACTATTCAGTTTTAACTTTATTATGTACTATTATATTGTGTTATTGTGATTAACTTTTTGTGTTCTTTTTATCGCTTTTGCATTATAATTGGTATAAAACTGTTTATGCAAAATAAAATAAAATAAATAGAATGGAAACGTTGCTTGAAATGGCTTTAGCCGTGTTTGGTGACCAGATCTGAATAGCTGAGTACTTCTCAACCATCCTCTTCCCCATCTCCTTCGCCTCCCCACTACCTTCAGCCTCACAACATACTCCAATTGGGAATGCGATAGTCTCACTGGCTCTAGACGGTTGGGAGCAGTTGGGAATTATCAAAAAATTATAAAAAAGGCATGAGACGATTTTCCCTCATATTTAAATGAATTCCATTAATAAGTTTAATAAAAAACCAAAGCATTATTATTATTTTGACAAATGGATACTTTGAAAGAAATAAAACGATTATTAGGTATTTCGCTATCTGTCGACGTTAGATTAGTTATGTGTTGTATTGTCAAAGCAACCATATATAATAATAACTTATTTATTATTAATAATTGTGCTTGGACAACAACAACAAACTTGAACCTTTGCTGGGAAACGAAACCTTCCGAAGAAAAATAATCCACAATAATTTGACTAAACATCGTGCAACTAATAAGTTACTAATTTATGTACCGCCGTATTACTTATTTATATAGCGCCTTTTTTATTCGAACTATCATCTAAAGGGCGCTTAACAAGGTAAAAAAACTGAGACTAAAATTATTAGAGTGGTACGCTCAGTATCGCCCTGGTGAAAGACCACCATTCAGAATCGAAAGGCTGCTTGAAATGGCTTTAGCCTTGTTTGTTGACCAGATTTGAATATCCAGGTACTTTCCAACCTTCCTCTTCCCCATCTCCTTCCCCTCCCCACTAAATTCAGCCTCACAACGTACCCCGATCGGGGATGTCACGGTTCCGCAAATGACAATTTTTGTTAGTACAATTATTTTTATTGTGAAATATCACCTAAGGTGCCTAACAAGGTTATAAAAAAACTGTGACTAACATTACCAGAGTGGTAGATACTAGAAACTCTAAGTATCGCCCTGGTGAAAGATCACCATTCAGAATCGAAACGTTGCTTGAAATGGCTTTAGCCTTGTTTGTTGACCAGATTTGAATATCCAGGTACCCTCCTCTTCACCATCTCTTTGCCCTCTTCACTAAGTTCAGCCTCACAACATTCCCTAATCGGGAATGCCATGGTTCTGCAAGTGACAATTTTAGTTTGTTTAATCCACGTGAATAACTCAGTATTTTTAGGATAGTCTAACAGTAGTTTTAAAGTAAAGTCTAGTTTAAGACGTTCTTGAAGTAATATTTAGTAAACATGGTAACCGTATATGTAATAAGTGGATAATTTTATAGCCGGACTAATCCGCGTCATTTATAAATATGTAAACACTCTCAATGCATTCCATAACGCCTTGGCTAAGTATTCTGAAGGTTAGATATACTAACTATAGGTAGTTATAAGTTAGACGGCATAGTAGAGGAAGACGTCACACTTAATGGCTTCCAAACCTACTTGACTGGTGCGATCCTGCGGGATAAAGATTGCCCTGATGATAGCCAACCTCCAATAGGAGAGATTATACATTATACTTCCAGAGTGGTAGATACTCTCAGTAAATAACATATGTTATTTCACATTAAATTTATAAAAAATAATATTTCCAAAACATTTCAGAATGGTAGATCGCTCTACTGAAAGACCACCATTCAGAATAGAAACATAGCTTTTTTATTTATTTATTCCTAATTTTGAAACTGTTAATTCGTGGTGGAATTCCATTTTAATGATTTATTAAAGAGAATTTATAACTTTATTCTACTTTTATTTTATGACTGGACCGGTTTCAGCCTAACTAGTCTGAAGATGGCCGTCATAGGCTGAAACCGGGCCAGTCATAAAATAAGAGTGGAATAAAGTTATAAATATGTTTTATTAAATCATTTATTTATTCATTTATAAATTAACGGACTAAAGTCCAATTACAAAAATTAGATATAAAACACGAAATGGAAAAAAAGAGCAACAGAGAAAGAATAGCACATACATAATAAATGCCTGAAATAGCTTTAGCCGTATTTGGTGACCATATCTGAATAGCCAAGTACTTCCTAACCTTACTCTTTCTCTTCTCCTTCCTTTTCCTAATGACTTCAACCTAACAACATACCCCTTATGGCATATTGGGGATGCCATAGTCATACTGGCTTCAGACAGTCGGGAGCAGATATAACTGTTGTGCGATATTAACATAAAAATATTTAATAAATAAATAAAAAAATATAAAGTAAATGTGCCATGAAAATTGTACCACAATAAATTACGGACTGAAAAGATGATTTGACTTAGCTGTAAAGGGATTGAACTAGGATGCCAGGATCTGAACCAAAGACTTTGAACTCCGCATTAAACTAGAATACAACATTTTCATAATACATTGTGAATCAAAGGTAACATTGTAGATGTTTCATTATTTCGAATTCGTGAGGCCAATAATTTTATTACGGATAAATAAATTTTACGCAAAATCCACAGAAATTATTGTTTGAATCGGTTTCATTTTCTCAAACCAACATAAAACACAACAGAAACATAAAATTATAGATTAAACATAAATTATGAAAAATGGTATTACCTTTCTTTAATAACTTTTTAACAACAATAAAATGTCACTCAAATCAATTACGCGTAATCTTATTTCGACAAAGTTTCGTAAAACGCTTTTAAACAATTGATTTTATGCAAAAAAAAACACACGAAACACTTCGATTTTAACACAAAAATTCACTATACACAAAACTTGTAAAAAAATATTGAAAACTTATATTTATTTAATTATTATTGCAATTTTTTTCATCAATTTTTAAACAAAGTTCACTGACAAACTTGAATGAAACTGTCACAATTATAAGGATTCTTAAATAATTTTATTCAAATCTAATTGTTATTAATTTTTGTACGAAACAGCTGTGGTTTTTTGGCCTAGGCGAGACAACCGTCGCCGTTCGAGGGTATAAGGCCGACTGAGCGACTCTCTTGTGACAATAAGTAAGCAAACGCTTTGGAAATAATCAGCGAGCGACGTTACTAGACCTATTTCATTGCGTCTCTATCGGATCGATCACTGTATTTTCCATCTAAATTTTCTTCAGTTGTGCAATATAGTTGTGAACGATGAATACTTGGAGCAAGTGGATGAGCTTGTGTATTTGGGAAGTACGTTCTAGAGAGATGGAACGGCTGATAACGACATTGAAAGAAGGGTGAATGCAGGAAACTCCATTCATAGAGGATTGAACGCGGTGATCGTTAGTAAAAAAAATGTCCAGCGAGGCATAGAACTGGCAGAAGAAGGTTGAAAGTAGATTGAATGTTGCAGAAATTAAATCGCTGAGCGTGTGTGTGTAAAACCATGTATGACAGTATAACAAATGTAAAGATACAGAAATGATCAGGGCTGATGTAAACGCAATGAAGAAGGTTGAGAAAGAGACGCATAGATGGTTTGGACATGTAGAGTGGATGAATGGAGAAAGAAGTGTAAGGAGGATAGTAGAAGGAGTCGGGGGCGCCCGAGGAAGACATGATACGACCAAGTGAATCAAACACTTGAGTCGGGTATTGCAAAAGTCAGAATAATAGAAAAGTATGTATGAGACGATCCGTTAATGAGAATGAAGACAAGACAGAATTGTATGGCGGTTCATCCTCTCTGCCTACACCTCCAGAAAAACGGCTCGATGATTAGTTTATTGTATTGATTAATTATTGATCCGAGTCAAGAATACGAATTAGTGTCAAGAATGGCGTTTAATTGTTTGATATTCGTTAATTATTACGGGTACTTAGGTCACATTTAAGTGCGAAAGATTATTTCACATAGGAGCAAATAATATTTTATTGTTTATGACCAACTACGACTATTGATTGAAATTATCAATTTTTAGAAATAATCTTTTAAAATCCCTACCTACCTAAAGAAGTACCTTTTTATTTTTTATATTAAATACCGCACAAGAGTCCCAACTGCTCCCAACCGTCTAGAGCCAGTAAGACTATGGCATCCCCAATCGGGAGGCTGAAGGTAGAGGGGAGGGGAAGGAGACGGGGAAGAGTTTGAGGAAGAAGGTTGGGAAACACCTCCCCCTCCCTATAATATATTTTAGCAGACATTATTCTATATTTTAAATGAAACTGTTAGTTTTCCTTGTCAAATCAAGTTGCATCCCGTGATTTTTCACGGTTAACTAGTAAATAAACAAACATGAATCACAACTTTAATAAAAGTATTATAAAATGTATAATAATGTGATAACTTGTGTACCATGGCAGAATTCAAACAAGCCCAAAAAGTGCTTCTCACTATGTTCACTATCTCAGTATGACACAGTTTATCTGGAGGCAGTCTGCTTGCGGGAGTGGATGTATTTGTAAGGATATACCGCCGCCACGCGTTGAACTCTCAAAGTATTATTTTAATTAAAATCATAACTTTATTTGCAAATGTGTGATAAAGTAAATTAAACACCATTTGTTTGTTCATTCATTCTAGCATTTAAAATAAAAACATGTGTTTGCGGCGAGTACACCCATATTTGATTCGTGCTAAGCAATCAATTAGGTATGCATTTTCTTTGAGTCACCTGATGTTTTAAAAGTTAAGTAATTGTTTCGTCGAATTTATTGGAAAAAACTGCAATGTTTTGTGAATGCTTCACGAACTGCTAGTTCTTTAAAATGAACACTTCGCAGTGGACACTTCAATTGAAGTCGAACCCGCCAAAAAGAGATTTTAAATCGAAAAGTACTAGCAAATCAACAAAAATTCCTCTCCAAAAAAAACACTAGTCGGTAGAGATTTGAAATCGTAAAGTACTAGCAAATTGACAAAAATTCCTCCCCAAAAAGCACTAGTCGGTAGAGATTTCACATCAAAAAGTGCTAGTAAATCAACAAAAATTCCTCTCTTAAAAAGCACTAGTCGGTAGAGATTTGAAACCTACAAGTATTAGCAAATTGAAAAAAATTCCTCCCCAAAAAGCACAAGTCGGTAGAGATTTGAAATCACAAAAAGTGCTAGCAAATCAACAAACATTCCTCTCCGAAAAAAAGCACTAGTCGGTAGAGATTTGAAATCGAAAAGCACTAGCAAATCGACAAAAAATTCTCCCAAAAAAAGTATTAGCAAATCAAAAAAACAAATGGAACTGGGAAAGAACCAGTTGGAGTAGTTTTTTGAAGTCGAACTTCAATTGAAGTACTTAAAATGAAGTACTTCTTTGAACTGCTGCAAAATGAAGTAGTTCTTTGTAGTAGTTCGCACGGACCGGTCACAACGCTAATATTATGCATCAACTTAATGTTTTGAAGTCAATGTTAACATTTACACAGTTCAAAATAATAGTTTTAAATTATGAGATGGAGTTTAATTTTTGTTTTGTACAAACATTATCTACGTTTGGCTAAACAACGACAAATGTAACGCAGCTAAATCTTTCGCCAATGTAAAGTTTTACCTCTCGACTCAATAACCTTTTAAGGAAGCTGGCTTATACTTTGTTTCTATTATACTTTGTTCATACCTTAGAGCAATAATATACCAGGAGGGATAGCTTTGCGAAACAGTGTAGTCAGGACTGTTGATTTTTCCCTGACTCGGGCGCGGATAGGGTTTTCATGGACACACTTTTTACATCCATTCATAGCACATGTCGACATAATGTTTTGTTTTGTATTGACCGGTCGGTAGCTGAGTGGAGAACGTGTCGGATTCCCACCCGGGCGTCGTGCGTTCAATTCCTCTGCTGGCTAAGTCCTCCATCATTGCACAAGCAACATCTTCCGCTTTTTATGATGGCAGTAAAAGTTTTTCAAATATTGTCAGGTTATTCGTAACCCGGGAATGTTTGTCTTACTTAAAAAAAAAAATGTTTTGTTTGTTTGTAAAACCACTTTTCACAGTATTGTTATCAACAAAAATATAGGATATAACCTTAAAAACCGTTGAGTTATGCCGCATAGCAAAACGTAGTGGGCGGAGTCACCGGACCTGCGGAAAACGGAAAACATGCTTACATACCTAAAAGTGGTGCGATATTATGTGACAACTTGTCTTGTCTCTTTCTCTCTCACGGTTAACGACGTAAAAACCGAGAGAAAGTGATTTTTCGTAAATATGTATAGGTTGGCTAAAAATATTTAGCTCTCTCTCCATATATATTCATACTCCAAGGTACATACTTTGTTTATACTTCGTTTATACTTTGTTTGTACTGTGTTCATACTTTTTTATACATTTTTTTATACTTTGTGTGGAACGAAAATCCACCACCACGTGTTGACAGTGAAAAGTTACAAGACATAATACCTAACTTTACCCTTACACGTGCGGTTTGATCAACTGCACGTGCATTAAATGAAATTTAAAAGGCAATGCGAGCTAGATATAGTTAAAACACAACTTAAACTCGTTTCAATTTAAAAAGTCATAAGCATAACTCATTAAAGTGGCATGAACTCTTTGCATATTGACTAATATGACTTCATATTTTTTGTAATACCTCGCGAATTTCCAATTTCGAGCCAAGGGATAATGGAATCCTTATTTGGGGAATGTTGTGAGGGAAGGATTTGGTGAAGAGAATGGTCAAAACAATGAAACTTTATTTTGGTTCATACTATTTCTAAATGAAAAAAAAAAACAAAAATCAAGTATTTAAAGAAATGAAAAAATAACTTTGTTTATGACCAAGAATATAATTTTTTTTTGACCGACCGGTTTTGCTTAGCCTAAGCATCATCAGAATACAAAATCAAACTAAACAAAAAATAAAAAGTGTGCGGTTATATATACATACACAGGAAACCAAATTATAAAATAAAATAACAAAACGATAAGAAAATAATATGATAACATTTGAATTATAACAAAAGAACAGAGAGAAAGAGACATATAATTGAAAGAGGCCCAACTCAAACGTCAACTGAGAAGGTGATTAAAGAATAATGATAAATTTATAATTTATAAAAGTATAAAGGAAATATATTTAATATTGGACTAATGGACAAACTTTGCTTTCTACGAAAAAAAAAATAACAATAATAATAAAATATTTTTTGAATCGAAATGGAACTGCGAACAAAACGCTATTACGAAGTTATGTGTTTTAGCAGCCGCTTTCTCTGTGATAGTCCGACATTACCGCCGACTGGCGGCGGGCAAACAAAGACGTTTTGACAGTTGATGCATTTCGTCGACGATATTTTTATTAAAATATTAATTATTGCAATAATATCAATAATCTTCAACGTAACAATGAAACAGAAAAAATAACGGTGCCGACCGAAACTCGAACTCGGAACCTCTACTCTATCCGGGAGTATCGCTTCTGCTAATTGAGCCACCGAGACCTTACGAGAAACCGGAATTTTTAATCGATCTCATTTTTCAAATTTTTTTCGATTTAGCTGCCATCTTTGTTTATTTTTTATTAACTGTTTTTTTTTATTATATTAGTTACTTTGTACATTCAAGTTTACAAGTAGCTATTTTTTTATTTGTTTTACTTTATAATATTTTAACGTGTATACTGCTTATTATTTTTATTTAATTTTTACTGGCTATTTTCAATTTATTGATGGATATAATTTTGATGGTTTCCGGCAGCGCATTATACGATTTCATTCCTTTATATAGTAAGCTGTTTCGGGTGTTGGCTTTATTCTTTTCTGGTAGTCTAATTTCTTTGCATGCCCTTGTATTATACTTGTAAATATCAACATTGTAGATAATTTTTTCAGAAAAATATTTTGGTAACAAGTTGTTCTTCATTTTATGTTTAAACATCAATGTGTTTAATATTAGCATCTGTTTTACTGTTAGCCAATTTAGTTTAGTTTCGTGTTGGTGCCCCCCCCGTTTGAGATGACCTGCGTGGTCAAGTGGTAAGACGTTTGACTACGAATCCAGTGGTCGCGGGTTCAAGCCCGGCGTGCGCAAACAAATATTATTTCATCATTATGTGTCATGACCAATGACGTTACATAAATAGACACGTTGTAGCCTTAGAATATTTAGACAAAATGTGGATAGCAAAACACACACCTTACCAGTAAATTCATCATTCAAATATCGGTCATGTATGACAAAGATAGATATTCATAGAATATATCGTCGTCATACAAGCAAAATTGACTAACTGCAAAAACGCAACTACACAGGGGAGCAGTTTTTGTGTTATTCTTCGCCTATATAATCGGATATTCAATTCTATCAACCAATTATTTTACTCATAATAGATTTAACATTGTTGAATAAATGTGCATTAGAAAATTTGGAAATAAATACTCCAAATCGTGTGAATTTATTTTTAAAATACTTGGTCAATTTTGCCTGTAGAGAAACATTCATATTGCGTAAATGATCATTCGCTCAAAGTGTGGACGCAATTGTGTGTTTCAAATTTCTAGTACCCAAAGCTGAAATGAAATATTGTTTTAAATATTTTTTAAACAATTTTAATAATAAATTGATAAACCAAATATTAATAATTTTGTATTTTGAATGGTAACACAATTTTTCGTTTCGTTTTTGACCTCGAATACGAATATTTTTTTGAATTCGTCACTGTGACTATACTTATACAGAACGATTCCAGGTTGATCTTTCCCGTACCTCGTGCATTTCATTCGCAGCCATGATACTTTTTCTCTGTTTTCATTTAGAGTTCGATTTTTTATAACCTTTTCTGTCAAACTTTTTAAATAAAAAAAATAAATGTTCCCCAATCGTTTCTTTGCGATCTTGCAGCTTAAAAAATATTTATCCAGTCGTTTACACAGTAGACATTTACAAACTTTTTAGATGACTCAATAGCGCTATGCATGGAGTCTACTTCCATGTAAGAATGTCCAGGTTCTACGAAATTATGCTGGATTGCCTGAGTGTTTGATGTCTTCTCCAGATACAATAGGAGAGAAGTTATATACTGGTTGCAGTTTTGCCCTGAGCAAGTATCCTCGTATGTTGATATCTCTGACATTGTCTCATCGAGGAATTGTATCCACAAGAGCTGAGCCGATCTCGGAACTGCCACGTTGCTCATTGATTTCAGTCCAAACGTAGCAAAAAACTTCATAAATTGAGAAATTATTAGTGCACAGTTTACGACTATACTTAATACATTTGAGAGACCTTTGAAGACGGAATTTGTAGCACTTTTTGCAGGTCAAAAGTGGCAAATTTTAAATTAAGCACCTGTTGAAGCACGAAGTTTGTCTGCAGCTTTTGCTACATTGACCTCATTTCATCTCCTTATGTGCTGACTGTGTCAACTGTCATGATTATTTTTGCCATCGGCAGTAGCGTCGTTGCACATTAAACACTAGTCCTTTGTAGTATAAAAAAGATAGGTTAAATTCGTTTCCGAAAATCCCTCTGAATATTATTTCAGAAACGAGATAAATTTTATTTTCATTAATGCACTTTTCTTTATTAAGTACATACATTTTTGAAATGGACAGGGTAGAATCCAACTTTTACGAATGAGATTTCTAGATGTAACATACGTTATTATAAAATCCTTTTGCCTTGATAACTCAAGGCTAGTGAATTTTTTACATATAATCACCATCTACTCTTCAGAAAAAAATAAGTTGCATTTTAATTTGCATCTACTGTAGTCAATCATCTTTGGTTTTTTGCAAAACGTATTCTGTTTTGTTGTACAATAAGGCAATGAGGCATTTTTATTTTCCTTCAATACATTACGTTGCCACATTACTAGCATATGTTTTTCCCGTCCTTTAGTTCGTTTTTTCTTGGCTGCAGGTGTTGCATCTGTGGAAAATTTAAACTGATGATTGAAATGATTTTGATAGGACACCGAGTGCATCAAAGTCACTTCCGCACCTAAAATAACTAAAAAATATCAAATATAATTGTACGCTTAAATGAAATATAATTAGCAAGTCAAACCTCTAATTTAAAAGCGTTAAATAACACCATAAAAAGTTTTCGAATATTAAAAAAAAAAAAACTTGTGGATGTCTTGAGATATCAATCAACCAAATTAATCTATTTTTTCTATTCATCTTGACACTCAATAAGGCTCGAAATAACAAATTTCAGAACTAAATAACCTAAACAGACTATGACAATGCGACTAACTACAGAATCACGCGTAAAAGCATACTGCGAAAATTGACCAACTGCCATTTATAAAGCCCGGATCTACAGGCAAAATTGACTATTGTCATTGGTCAGTTTTGCTTGTACAAGAAAGCTCGTTTTTGTAAATAGTCATTTTTACCATCTGTGTAACTTTTTTATACAATGTCGAATGAAGGTGGCAATTTTTTTTTATTACCATAATGCTTTTTCAATAGCACTCGGTCGGTTTTCTAATTTTCGGCGTTTTTGCAATTGGTCACTTTTGCTAGTATGCCGACGATATGTGTATGAACGAAACAGATCCGAAGTTCGGATCGCGTTCCATACTTGCTTGAAACGACTTTAAGCGAAGCGTGGCCGTTTAGTACTAAAAACTAGTAATTTAGGCCTAAACACCGATCACACCAACTAGCGTGATTATTGCTTGCCACTTTGAGAGCGCTACAACGTGTCTATATATATGTAACATTGGTCATAACACATTTAATTCATATATTATAAAGTAATATTCAGTATATTTGGTGCACGTTCCAGAGTGGTAGGTACTCTAAGTATAGCCTTGGTGAGTGTTTGGTGACCAGATCTAAATAGCCAGGTACTTCCCAACCTTCCTCTTTTCCTCCCCACTACCTTCAGCCTCACAACATACCCCGGTTGGGGATACCATATTTTCACAGGCTCTAGACGGTTGGGAGCAGTTGGGAATTTTGTGCGGTATTAAGTATAAAAAATAAATTTAAAAAGATTTAAAATCGTGCATCTACCTACATAGCAAATTTAAGGCTTTATTCTCAGTATGCAATTATCGAGTCATTGTTCCCTTTTCAAATCGGTATCAGTCATTAATTTTTTGTTTTAGTTTTTCGAAGACCAAAATGAAGTTTCCTAAAATTATAATAATGACGGGGCCAGCTGATTTATACAAAATTTGATTTGCTGTTTTTTTACTGTTCACATTTAAAATTATTAGATTTTCTTCTTCTTGGTATTTTTTAAAAAGTGAAAACCGCATAACAGTCTTAACTGCTCCCAACCGTCTAGAGGCAGCGAGACTATGAGACTCAGGGTAGTGGGGAGGGGAAGGAGATGTGAAAGAGGAAGATTGGGAAGTACCTGGCTCTTCAGATCTGGTCAAAAACACGGATAAAGCCATTTCAATCAAGCAACGTTTCGATTCTGAATGGTGGTCTTTCACAAGGGCGAAGCTATGAGTATCTACCACTCTGGAACATGCCACAAATATACTTTGTATTATTGTAGTGGGGGAGAGAGGGTTAAGGTCGTAGTGGAATAATTTTGAGGGTATTCAGCCAGATGAAGACATCGGAAATCACTTGGTTCAGCATAGATGTGCCTCCGGGAAGCTGGGGAAATGGAAATTTTTCTACAATATGTTCTGCTGTTGGTATTATATTTATCTACATGCACACGATGCAGAGTCCTAAAAGTCCCATCCTTAGAGTATATAGAGGGGTATCTACCCAAGGCAGTGTAGTCAGTTTTTGATGATTTTTACCTGACTCGGCGGACCTGGGCGTGCTTAAGACTAAGGCTAGGGTATTTATACATCCATTCATATCACATATCGACATAACGTTTTTGTTTATTCGTATAACCACTTTTTCACAGTATTGATTTCAACAAAAATATAGCATCTAACCTAAAACACCGTTCAGTTGTGTCAAGTTTAGTGGCATAATAAAAAATGTGGGCGGAGTCCCGCAGTGACCCAGGAGCCCAAGATCATTGTGACAGTGCGTAGAAGCGGAGTATTATATTTGTTGTCTCTTACTCTCTCTCATGGTGAAAAACCCGGAGAAAGAAATTTATCGCAAGTTTGTATCGGTTGAGTAAAAATAATTAGTTCTCTCTCCATACATTGTTTCTCCAAGGTCCCATCACATATGAATGCACAGCGAATGTGAGTGCATCGCATGCAGTTTTATTAGGCCCACGTCTTCCGAGGGAAAGGTAAAATCCTGTCGAATTAAAAGTTTTTTTTGATATGAAATGTACGGATTTAGTTCGAATTAAGAAATTAGAATTAGAGAGGCATTTTTTACTTTGTGTTTTATTCGGTATCTGCCAATAATTTTCGTCGCTAATTTCTAGGATTTTGCAACGGTGTTACCCAAGCTGGCGGCGTTTTTAATGGTTGGAATCCTAACAAATTTAAATATTGGCTAACCATCACGCCGTTACGCCGCAGGAGTAGGCAGAGGATACCCGTCACACAGCTCTGTCTTGGCACACACTTCTTGCTTCATTCAAATTCAAACACACTATTCTGTTATGCTGGCTCTTGACATGACCCGACCCAATTATTTGATTCACTCGATCGTGCCATGGCTTTTGCGGGCTTCCCTGACTTCTTTTAACATTCACTTTGACGTCATATATCTGTGTGCGAAAGGAAGAACGGAATGAGTAAAAAAAATAACTTTGAGTTGAGTATGCAGAATTGTTTTTTAGATATATAGCTAGCAAGGAAAAATGAAACGTGTCAGAAAATAATATAATTTGCTATTATTTTTTGAAAAGGGATATGTGACATATGACATGATTACATACAAAAAAGTCCTTGCACTCTTTTCTTTATTTATCCACTCCAAATGTCAAAAACATTTAAGCGCCTTTTACTTATTCATTACGCTTACATCAGCCGGATGTCCACATTTTCAACCCGGTAATACATGGTTTTACCACACATACGTCTCAGAAAACAGATTTCCACAGCAATCGGTCTACTTTCATCCTTACTCTACCAGCTCCATGCCTCATTGCTACACATCAAGCCTGGTATCAGAACTCCACTGTGGACTGCTGGCTTCGCTTCTTTGTACATTTTTTTTTATTACCGCCAACCTACAGTAATATTTTGCATATTATTCTCTTACTAGCTGATAAAAACCCGCTACCGCGCGGTTTAGTCACGACAAACACATCGAAAGAAACATAGTGAGTAAATCGCGAAGGACCCTAATCGGAAGAAAATATCAAACTTTTTTACGTATGTGCAATTTTTCCATCGAACGTGGCAGAAGACGGCTTACGGTATTAATACTATCAGATACTCACGACCGCTTTTACCGATGTAAAGTGACGGAGAATTAAATCAAGAAAAGATCTACTGATAGTGGAAAGCTTAGCAAATGATTAATCAATTTGATTTTACCATCTTAACTGAGCGTTCGCGCAATTCCGTTATTTTTTTAAAGCGATTTCTGCACAAGTGTCACAACTGCTCGCAACCGTTTGGAGCCAGTGGGACTATGACATCCCCAATCGGGGTATGTTGTGATGCTGAAGGTAGTGGGGAGGAGAAGAAGATGGGAAAGAAGTACCTAGCTATTCAGATTTGGTCAACAGACACGATTCTGAAGGGCGATTCTTATAGTATCTACTACTCTGGAACATGACGCAACCATACCATGTATTATTTTATATTTATTTAATGTGATCAAAAAATTATAAATTAAATTAAATTTATATGCGCACGCCGGGATTTGAGCCAGCAACCTCTGGGTTCGGTGCCATCACAGAGATATTAATAATATTACAAAAAAACTTTTTTGCATTCAATTAACATAAATTAGATACTTATTGTGAATGGATGTTAATTTTACAATCTAAATGGCATTTAAAAAAATGTTTACTTTTTATCACATAATTTGCATAATTTGCAAAAACCACGAGAATGGCATTCAAACATACTAATTGTTCCCTGACCGAAAATTAAAACGGTGACATAGAAATTGTTTGCTTAGTCTAATTTAAACTTTGAGGTTGTTTTTTTCCATCTTTAATACTCGCATAACTTGTTGTGTAACCCTAAAAAGACCGTCAACATCGTATTCAAACACAATGAGGAGCCACAAAATATTCCACCAATCTGGCTAGAAGGAAATAAACTGCTTGTGGCCTCACAGGTTAAATACCTGGGACATATCCTTATAGAAGATTCGAACTGTATTGAAGATATGGAACGACAAAGACGAGCTATAAATATACTTGCCGGAATGCTCTCAAGGCAGTTCTACCACTGTAGTGACGATGTCAGGAAACTGCTCTTTAAGACGTACTGCACTGCCCAATATACATCTGAGCTGTGGACACAATACCCAGCAGCGCAATGGAACAAGTCGAGGGTTTGCCACAACCTCCGAGCAATAATATACAGGACGGATAGTATTGGGAAAGAGTGTAGTCAGGATTGTTGATTTTTTCCCGACTCGGGCGTGGCTAGGGTTTTCATGGACACACTTTATTACATCCATTCATAGCACATATCGACAAAACGTTGCGATTATTTGTATAACCACTTTTTCACACTATTTTTATCAACAAAAATAAAGGATATAACCTCAAAAACCGTTGAGTTATGCCTTATAACAAAACGTAGAGGGCGGAGTTGCCGGAGACGCGGTAGATGGAAAACATGCATACATACCTATATATTATAAGTGGTGCGATATTATGTGACAACTTTTCTTGTCTCTTTCTCTCTCACGGTTTGCGACGTTAAAACCCGGAGAAAGTGATTCATCGTAAATTTGTAGAGGTTGGGTAAAAATATTTAGCTCTCTCTCCATACATATATTATTACTCCAAGGCTACAACAATGTTTATAGGCAACTTTTGCAACTTCCAAGGTTCTGCAGTGCCCCTACAATGTTCACCAAAGGGAGGGTGCACTCATTCCCTGCCCTACTTCGCCACCGACTAGCCAGCTTCTGGGGCAGGACTCGGCTGCATCTGAGTGGCTCTGCTCTCCCCTCAACAAGCGATAGATGCAGATGATGCGGAGACCACCTTAAAATACGCTCGATTAATGTTGCATATATGTACTACAATTTTTACTTGTGTTTGGTGTGTTTTTATTTTTTGTATTGTTAATTATGGAATATTAATATATTGTACTATACCTGCATACCTTTTAGAATAAAATTATTTCTACTATATTTAATGTTTCGCCGAATTCCCTTGGTAGGTAATAGTGGACTAATTCCTTTTATATAGTTCCAGAAGGGTGTTTAGATACGTCTCCTGGTTCCCCAATATGGTATCAAACTTCTGTGGGACATAAACCCCGGTGGGTGGTTAGTGGGTGTTTTTTTATCGGTTTCGCATTTCTTACAGCCATTAGTGCTTTTCTCTTCCAACAGCTGCATGCATCTGCTGAGATGGCAGTGTATTTTTAATATTCTTACTAGCTCCATCTGTGAGCCTTTTCCTTCTTTCAATAGAGTGCCTGCATTGGCAGTATTGGCACCATATACGATGGTATTTTGTCATGGTGTTTCGTCATTCTCTTGGAACTTTCAACTCCCGACAGCTAAATTTGTCTCCTGAGTTGGTAGTTTTTTTGTTTTTTAGAGATGATACCGCACAAGAGTCGCAACTGCTCCCATCCGTCTAGAGCCAGCGAGACTATAGCTGGATTCACACTAACGTCCGGATCCGCTCAGTGAGGATATTGTTCTGCATGAGAGCTTATTGATATGGTATGAATATCAATCAAGAAGTATGTGCCAAGACAAAGTTGTGTGGCAGTATATCCTTCTGCCCACCATTGTGATATTTAACTACTTAGTTAGGTAAATAATTATTTTGATGTGTAAAAATATTTACATCGCAGATTTTTTTTAATCGAAAATTATTTTTTTATCACTAAACAATATTTTTAATAATTAAATATAAAAAAAATCTGCGATGTAAGTATTTTTACACATCAAAATAATTATTTAACTAACTAAGTAGTTAAATATCACAAGGGTGGGCAGAAGGATATACTGCCACACAACTTTGTCTTGGCACATACTCCTTGATTGATATTCATACCATATCAATAAGCTCTCATGCGGAACAATATCGTCACTGCGCGGATCCGGACGTTGGTGTGAATCCAGCTTATGGCATCCCCAATTGGGGTATGTTGTGAGGTTGAAGGTAGTGGGAAGAGGAAGGAGATGGGAAAGAGGAAGGTTTGGGAAGTACCTGGCTATTCAGTTCTGGTCACCAAACACGGCCGAAGCAATTTCAAGCTACGTTTCGATTCTGAATGGTGGTCTTTCACCAGGGCGATACTTATAGTATCTACCACTCTGTAACGTACCGCAAATAAACTTTTTCTTATTTTGTACGAATGAAATGTGTTATGACACATATTAATTAAATAAAAGGTATCGGCGCACGCCGGGTTTGAACCCGCGACCTTAGGTTTCGTAGCGTCTTACCACTCGACCATGAAGGCCGTCGGAGTGTATTTTGAATAGTTTTCATTTTTTTTTTAATTTTAACCTCCATATTTGTTTGTTTTTATATTCGTTTTATTTTATCTTTTCTTTCTCCGTTTTTATTATTATTTACATTTATAAGATCCAACTTACTTTATTTCTTGTTTAAGTCTTCTTAAATATTTATTATTGAAATGTTTATCTTATTATATTATTTGTGTACATTGCGCCAGTCTCGACATGGATCAATCACTTATATTTTACCAAGATATAAAATAAAAACAATTTTGAAAAGTTGCATTAGAAGTAAGCCTTAGTATAGGTCAGATCCATTTTAATCTATGTCATGATCTTTAAGCAATTTTAATGATTATTTCTCTATTTTATTTACATTATTTTATGTGTTCTTTCTTTGATTTTATTACTTCGCTAACATTTTAAAAATTATAATTTTTATGTAGTTTTATTTAATTTCATCTTTGAATATACTTTTAATTTGTTTAACTTGGTGTTTCTTAGAAATTAAATTAATAAATATCATTGAAATTAGAGTTAACTTTAGAGAATCAATGCTTTCTTAAAATATTTAAATAATATCTAACAATATAATATTTAACAACACAAATATGAATAAGTCGAGTGGTAAGACGCCCTACTACGAATCCAGAGGTCGCGGGTTCGAACCCGGCGTGGGCAAATAATTTTTATTTAATTAATATGTTTCATAACACATTTAATTGATTTAAAATAAAATACAGTATATTTGCGGCACGTTCCAGGGTGGTAGATACTCTTTAGTATCGCCCTGGTGAAAGACCACCATTCAGAATTGAAACGTTGCTTGAAATGGCTTTAGCCGTGTTTGGTGGCCAGATCTGACTAGCCAGGTACTTCCTAACCTTCCCCTTCCTCATCTTCTTCCTCTCACTACTTCAGCCTCACAACATACCCCTATTGGGGATGCCATAGTCTCACTGGCTCTAGACGGTTGGGAGCAGTTGAGACTCTTGTGCGGTATTCATATAAAAAAGCCAGAAAATAAAAAGACAATGGTCACAACCATATATATTTTATTATTTCCTTTTTAATTTTACTATTAACATGTTGATTTATTTTATTTTTTTCTACTTTGCTTAAAATATAATAAATGTATTACTAACGACACTTATAGAAACTTCACTGTGAATGCAACAAACTAATCACGTAATATGTAAAAAGGAATAAAATAAATAAAAAAATGGAAAATGTATTAAAAACCCACGAAACATTCAATCAAAAAAATCGCGTGAAAAAAATTGCCAATGGTAAACAGTTCTTGAGTTCAAAATCCACGTGACCATTTTGTCAAAGGCTTGTTTCCTAACCAATTGAAATGTGTAAACATCGTATCACGGGGAAAACCTCCAACAACAAAAACGCCAACAGAATAACAAACAAAACGTAGGTATTACAAAAAATGGTAGTTAATAACCTTATACGCACTGGCCACAAATATTCGCGTGAATGACAGCCGAAACAGGTTATTTTTTTAATATTTCGGCAATTTAAATCACTTTATTAAGTGGCAATAATATTTCGATTTCACGATGCGGGAACTACCTTTTTTATACTGTTACGTGTTCGCAATACTCGTGATCTTTTGTTGTACCTAATAAATCGTATTTTTTATCCTCTTCGTTATGTACTTTATTACAGCGTAATTTCCACAAAATATTTCTCTAACCTACAAACAATTGTAGTGCTTTCTCTATTTCCAGTGTTTCGTGACTCGTTTTTCCTCTTAAATTCCTTTTTTTGCAACTCAATAATTCAACCGTGTTAAAAAATATTCTCTTGTACCCAACAACTTCCAGTTTATTTTCTGTAAAAAGGTGTTTCCCACAACAAAAATCAATAATATATATTTTTTAAAATTCCAAAAATCTTTCTTTTTTTTTAATAATATTCATAATTTTCAATGAAAATATAAGATCGATTTTTATGCCACTTTCTAATAAGGTCCCAACGGCCCAATTGGTTAGGACGTTACTCCCGGATAGAGTAGATGTTTGTGTTTTAGATTATTGATATTATTCAAATAGTTTTAAAAAAACAGAAGCATTAATGCATTAAAGTTATTTCCAATTTCAATAATTAAATATTATGTTTCATATCTACTGTACTTACAAAAAATATTTTTCTAATATCCAGCTAATGTTGAATGATTGTTTTTTTCATTCAAACATTGCCATGTTACGAGTAAGCTGACAATATTTCAATTTATTCTATTTTTAAATTAAACATGTAAATTTGTCCAGTAGTTCAATATTAGGTATATTTCCTGTAAAACTCATAAAATGTATCATTATTCTGTAATCATCTTCTCAGTTGACGTTTTGTCTCTTTCAATTCATAAAGTCTTTCTCTATGTTCCTTTGTTATAATTTTAACATTATTCTATTGTTTTATGATTGTTTTGTTATTTTATTTTATATTTTGTTCTCCCTCTGTATGTATATATAACGCAAACTTTGCATTTTTCGTTTAGTTTACTTTTGTACCCTGATGATGATTAGGCTAAGCGAAACCGGTCGGTCATAAAAATTAAAATTATACTCGTGATCTTATAAGAAATTATTTTTTTAATATCTTTGAATTTATTCTCCTTACGACCATCATTATATGGTGAAAAATGTTGCTTGTGCAATGCTGGATAACTTCGCTAGCAAAGGATTGAACCCGCGCCGCCTGTGTAGGAACCCGATGATTTGGACCACTCGGCCACTGAACTAAGAATTTGTGTAATAAATATAATAATTGATAATTAATTTAAAGTTATTAAATAAATTAAGTATTAATTTTTAAAAAAAATCTACCAAGTATCCGAGGAAACCGGTTGCTTTACGAATGATACTCAATGGAGTTCTCATCGGAATCAATTTAACAAAAACAAGGCTGTATATAAATGGAATAATTTAAATAAATACCATAATTTTGCCAATATCATGTTCATTGAGTGCAAAACTGTATCATTCAAGTTTCTAAACTATAAATAAATAAAATAATTGTGTTTATCTGAAGTGACCTGCCAGGTAAGTATTCCATCGTGTACTATCTCTGTACATAATATGAAAAAATATAAATATTCCATAGATTATAGCGTCGCCGGGAAGGCAAAAGGGCTAAAGTGCCATTTTGGTAAGTTAACACCAGAGCAGTTTAAAGTTTTGTTGTTTGTTTTACAATAACATTTATAAGTCTTCAGTACCCAATTGGATTTTGAAAAAAAAAGTTAAATCAATGCTCTTACTGAGTTACCTTAATCGAAGAAAGCTAAAAAAAGATCCAAGCTTGTGTCGCTTGAGTCAAGCTTTCTCCTAAATGGTAAACATATTTTAAATGGTTGAACGGTCACAAAAGTCTTCAGAATCAAACGAGAGTCAGAGCATTCGATAGGGACAAAAAAACCTGTTCAAAACTACATATTCAACTATTTTTTTACTAGTGTCGCTTAAGTCCTTTTGCATTTCTAGCGACGATATGTAGTTATCAATAAGATAGAGTCTAGAAATTAAAATTTCTACAGTGCCCTTGGGGTGATTTTTCACATAAACCGAATTAATTTTAAAAATTGTCAAAATATTTTTATCATTATATATAGCAATTGTTTTAAGGTAATAAATGAACAGGCATTTATATTTCCTAAAAAATGTTACATTGTGAAGGTTTCCGAAAAACAAAAGAAAACTATGTCAACATCATTTATCATGTGCGTTCGTTATTTTTGCACGTCCCGCTTTTGTTCATGCACTTTGTTTTATTTGTGCATCATAATCTTAGAGTAACGTAGAGACCTAACATTGCGAAATTTTGTCCGCACTTTTTGACCAAGGATTGACCAAGGGAGGTATGACGTATATGCTTCCAGCCAATCGGATGCGAAGAAAACCGTAAAGATAAACATTATTCTGTCTTTATCTGTTTGCCAACAATTTAGCGTTAGTATCATGAGAAAGAAAGAGACCGGGATACTTTCAGAAGCCGTACAATATGGGTATTCCCCACTGTAATGGTTTCTTATGTGACAGCTAGTAAATATCTCTAAGTTAAAAATATTACGAATCCACTAAAACTCATTTCAAACGGAAGTTTATTATATTGGAACGAATAGTCCAAAGATTAATTACATATTGGTGTAAGTTACTAGTTGTTTTGTAGGTTAGAATGTTAAATATTTGAGATCTAACTAAAAAAGACGATTTTTATGGTACATACGTGTGAAAACTGTTTGTTTTTGGTCCTTTTGTACTTCGATTGAAGCAACCAAGTATAGCACATATGGCCATGATGTTTTGCTAGATATCGGACAAAAAATAACTCAAGTTTTTAACTATTTACGCACTTTTGACAGTCCGTTCGCCTGACACTCCAAACCAGAATGAAGCTCGTACAGATCAAATATTGCGGACATGGTATTCAGCACGCCCCAAATCGTGTATTGGTTTCAACAATTGTTTGTCTCTTTTTCTCATATGCGTATAGAACCGAGCATAAAGAGAGAGCTATATTTTGCGAGTTTGTCAACGATTTGTCACAAATTAGTACGGTCTCTTTATATTGTTACTCTAAGATCATAATCATTTCAAAGGTGTTAATTAATTACCAGGCATCGAACTATATGCATTTTCATATTTGCATATGCATAATGCATTTTTTAGCCTTTTCGTCATCAATATATATTTTAGCAATTTTATTCTTCAAATATATGAGCTGTCGAAATTAGAGATGGTATTTATATTTTTATCCCCGGTTACTTTTTCCCGGTGACATTGTCACTGGATTGTCTGATATTTTTGGAATTATGTTCCGTAAAACTATGACCTTTATTTTGTATATTCATTCCAATCCTGCTGATTTCTGACAGTATGGAAGATCTACGTATGTATGCAGAATGAGTTAATGATGAATGTTTGTGTATTTAGGAAGTATGTTCTAGAGAGATGGAAAGGCTAATAAGGATATTGAAAGAGGGGTAAATGCAGGAAACTCCATTGGAGGACTGAACGCTGTTGGCGCAAATAAGAAATTGTCCAATGAAGCGAAGCTAGCAGTCCACAATGGAGTGCTTCTACCAACCCTGATGTATGGCAGTGAAGCATGGAACTGGCAGATGAAGGATGAAAGTAGACTGAATGCTGTAAAAATGAGATCGTTGAGACGTATGTGCGGTAAAATCACGTATGACCGTGTTAAAAATGTGGATATCCAGAAAGAATAGAATCAAGAAAGAGACGCTTAGATGGTTTGGGTATGTAGAGCAAACGAACGAAGAAAGGAATGTGAAAAGATTATGTGATGCGAAAGTGAATGGAAGAAGAAGTCGGGGACGCCCGAGGAAGACATGGCACGATCAAATACTTAAATCGGGTCATGTGAAGAGTCAAAATAACAGAAGTGTATGTATGAGACGATGTACGAATGTGAATGAAGCAAGGAGTGAGTGCCGAGACAGAGTTGTATGGCGGTCCGTCCTCTCTGCCTACCTCGGCGGAGAAACGGTTTGATGGTTAGTTAGTTCATTATTTAAGCTCAAGTAATGTTCAGATCAGTTCTGCTGGTATTAAAACTAAAATAAATAAATAAAATTAAGGAGCATATTCATCTGTAGGAAGGTACATTTACTTAGAGGAGATACATGGATTATTCATTTAGTAGCGACGACTTAACCATCTTGAGATTAATTGAATTTGCAGTAAATCTGTCGGTGTGAGTTTGCCAGTGCCATCGACTTTCTTCATATTTTTCCATAATAGTAATGAACTCGAGGAAACCTTTCGTAGTTATCAAAACAAATAATTGTGTCAACGTACAGTTGAACATTTCCAATCGTGTAAAACGGTACGAAGACAATTAATTAATTGATTACTGCGCCTCGCACACCTACCCAAATCCGGCAGATAAAAGCAGATAACACCGCATTTATCGAAACCAAACTGCTTTTTAAAGATAAAAAAACTACACATTGGTACCCGTTTATTGATTTTTTATAAAAAGTTGAAATAACAATTTTTTCTCTTCTTGATTTTTTTTACTCTTACAAGCATATATCTCTGTAGTTAGATTCCTCTTCCGCATTTAATTTAGTCTGAATCATTGCTTTCCGTCTTCTTTTGTATTCATCTCCCTCCCAGTCAACATTATCACTATATATACTAAGTAGTGTGCAGAGAGTGAATAAACACCCATTCAACTATAGATCTAGGTAAAGCCTTGATGGGAAGAAGGCTTCGATACCAGGAAAGCCAAGTCATGGTTAGAATACATCGTTTTATAAGTATTATCAACATTATCACTAAATATACTAAGTAGTGTGCAGAGAGTGAATACACACCCATTCAACTATAGATCTAGGTAAAGCCTTGATGGGAAGAAGGCTTAGATACCAGGCAAGCCAAGTTATGCTTAGAAGACATCGTCAAATAACCAATTATTAGGAATAAAGTAAAATACGGTATATAGCATGATAGGCCCATGACCTAAATGCTTACGTGAAGAATGCAGACCATCCCCTTATCAATACTATTACAAATTAAAAATGAAGAACATGGTTTTTATCTCTCTTGGGTCCTCCATCTATATTCGCTATCAGCTCCTGACTCGCTTCTAAGCTGGCCTTTTCCATAACTTATCATAAAAATGTCTCTCATAGTAGAATTTCTTCTTGTTGATTACATTTCATCCACCTTCAAAGTCTCTCAAATAATTAATGTTAGAACCTTAGATGAATTAAATTATGTAGATACGTTACTGAGACAACGCGCGTAACTGCGCGAAACTAAGCCAACGTGGCATACCTGAGATTTACTGCGTTTGGTCTCGCACAAACATTCGTTTGACGAACAAGCTGTCACCAGCTGCCACAAACGCATCGCTGTAAGCTCTTTTCTGAGATAAAATACCTTCATGTGCTTTTGACAAGTGTAAAAATCATTCGGGAACAAAAAACAAATCTCATGGAGTTTCTTTTCATGCGAAGTACACACAAATCACTTATTATTTCAATTAATACAATTATTCACAAACCAAATGTATAAGTGAGATAGCGAATGCAGAAATACATAAGTGTGTGGAAGACAACCTAGCGACAGTACACGAGTACGTCGCATGTTACTTCGCTCGTAAGTTCGTTAGGGAAGAGAGGACTTGTAACGCGGAGAATGTAACGCGGACGTTCATATAGCTATCTCATACATACACACATATTCTGCTTGGTATGGCTATCCTTTTCATGCTTTCAGAGCATGCCATATTTATCGTTCAATTTGTATGAATATGACGTGTCTTATATTTTATGTCTATGGTTAGAACAAGAGTTTTTTGTGGATAACAGACTGCGTCCATTTAAACATGTAACAAAAATTTAAGAATATTCGTATACCTTTTGAAACCTTCAAGGTTTATATGAAAGGTATCAATAGCCCATGATATGTTATTTAGTAGCACCATACCCCGTAGCATGGTGTGCTGAGCCAACACGCCTGTTCTGCCATGTGGAATACATAGCAGATCATGGTGTCGCCCATGGCAGTTGTTACAACTTATAGCATTCCAGGAGGTATGGAATAAAAAGTGTTAATTTTATAGTCTGTTACGGCAAGGACCCCACTCCTTCTCGAGCAAATCTTCATGATGCAATAATCGTGGCTACTTACCGTGCATTCATATTCATATGAGAATGCAATAAATCTGTATTTTTTTTGGTGCGGGACCCAAACAGCAGAAGCGTACTCTAATGTCTCTAGGGATCGCGTTTTTCTTAAACCTCTTGATATGTGATCTTCGCCTCACGTTTTTAACTGAAATTCACCATTACTAGCTGCATATAAGTCTTCATCATCGATTATGAATAATTACTGGCTTGTTATGCTATAACAAGGTTATTTACCTTATATCTCTAGAATTAGCTCTTGATAAGCCTAAACACGAGTTTCACCGACACCTGGTGCTTCTCTTTTGTTTATCCTCTATCTATTCTTTCACTTTATTCCTTCTGAAGTCGTCACGATTTGACTTCTATGTTTCCCGTTTATTTATTATGTTGTTGAATTAGATTGGATGTAAGTGTTGTTATATACTTTATACGAACACTTAATACAGATACATAGAGCATATATTATTTTAATTGCAAAAGCCAAATCTTATTTTTAAAATACATCTTTGTCCACGGCATTCATCATCTGGGGTTCTTTGTTTTTTCCACTCCGGATTATCGCTGTGCTCCAAGCACTTTTATTTGAAGTGCAAATATCTCAAAGGTGTTAATCAAATATAAAACACATTTCTCCAAAGTCTAATTTCAAACTTTTCCTAAAGATTTTTCCCTCCAATAATCCATTTATGAATACAACGGCTATGAGGCTGATTTCTTGCCGTCACAAAATTAACGGCTCCATAATTAGCGGCATTTTTCTTACATTCGATCGGTTTCAGCTTTTTAACAAATCGTAATCAGCTGAAAAGTATTACGGTCATGTTTTCATGCTTGTCAGCTGATCACAATGTTTTTAAAAATTGAAACGGGCATAGGATCGACCCATAACGGGGACAATTAAAATGTTTAAAAAAAATTACGCTAATCGTTGAATTGTAACGATGTCGAATCATAGATGAATGAAATAATGTAGATACGTTACCGAGACAACGCGCCTGAATGTGGTAAACTGAGTCTGAGAGACATACCTGAGATTTACACACAAGCTGTCACGGGAAAACGGGAGCTCTTCAACTGAAATAATGTGAGATAGCGAATGCAGATATACACAGGTGTGTGGAAGACAACCGTTTCCGTACGTCGTACTCTACTTGACTAGTCGCTCAGTGAGTTCGTCGGAAAGAGAGATTATAACAGTAACGCGGGACGTTCATATGGCTATCTCATCCGTACACACATATTCTGTTAGTATTGCTATCCTTTTCATAAGCGTTATGAGCCTTGAAACTTAAATCCAGACCGTGCCACATTTATCGTTCGATTTGTATGAATATGACGTGTCTTGTATTTTATGTCTATGTGACGAATATTTGAAACATCTCAACCTTCATTGGAACATGTTCAATGACACTACCTACCCCATTGTCGTAACAATATATTGTGTTAGATTTGTTCTTAAAGTCCTACGAAACGCATTGGTCTTGAAAGGAAAAACTGTAGAACTATATAAATATAGGATATCAACACCATAAATACATGTGTATTTGACGGTAATAAAATCAAATATTATATATATATATATATATATATATATATATATATATATATATATATATATATATATATATATACATATATCAATATAATATACATACTTTCCTTTCTGAGTACGTGCGAGTGTTAACTTTTCAAATTTGGAACCGACGGATGTGTTCAGAAAATTATCAAATTAAAAAATAATCTTCTAAAATCCTTACCTACCTAATAAAGTAACTACCTATAATATATTTTTTCTTCGTAAGTCAAGTTACATCCCGTGATATTTCACGAGTAACAACTAGTATAACCTCAGAGAAAGAATATATATGGAGAGAGAGCTAAATATTTTTACCCAACCTATACATATTTACGATAAATCACTTTCTCCGGGTTTTTACGTCGCAAACCGTGAGAGAGAAAGAGATAAGGCAAGTGCTCACATAATAAAGCACCACTTTTCGGTACTTTACCATATTTTCCGTCTTCCGCGTCTACGGCTACTCCGCCCACTTCGTTTTGTTATGCGACATAACAGGACATAACTGAACGTTTTTTCAGGTTATATCCTATATTTTTGTTGATAGCAATACTGTGAAAAAGTGGTTATTCAAATAAATAAAACCATTATGTCAATATGTTTAATTTAAAAAAAAAAAAATTCTATATGGATACCGCACAAGAGTCTCAACTGCTCTCAACCGTCTAGAGCCAGTGCGACTATGGCATCCCCAAATAGGGTATGTTGTGAGGCTGAAGGTACTGGTAAGGGGAATGAGATTAGGAAGAGGAAGATTAAGAAGTACCTGGCTATTCAGATCTGGTCACCAAACACGGCTAAAGCCATTTCAAGCAACGTTTCAATTCTGAATGGTGGTCTTTCACCAGGGCGATACTTAGAGTATCTACCACTCTGGAACATGCCGCAATTTTTTTTATTATTTCATATGAATTAAATGTGTTATGACACATATTGATTAAATAAAAGTTATTGGCGCACGCCGGGTTTGAACCCGCGACCTTTGGATTCGTAGTCGAGCGTCTTATCACTCGACTATGGAAGCCGTTATCTGTTCGTCTTCTGTTATGAATGGATGTATAAATACCCTAGCCCTAGCCACGCCGGAGTCAGGAAAAAATCAACAATCCTGACTACACAAGCGCTCCCTCCTGGTATATTATTAATCTGAGAGGATAACCATGTTTATTCAATCTCCTCTTTGTTCAATATTCCATTAATTTATTTATTTGAAATTTAAATACATTTTATAGATACAAAGGTTGGCTAATTACCATAAGGTATTCCTTCCAACGAACCTAGATTCTTAGTAGAAATCAAACAAAATTGATGCAACGCATCTTAATATTCCTTTGTATTAACTTTATTTTTCATTATATCGTTTATCCCTTGTCGTTCTACGGCCAAATCGCTCACATAGATTCCTTTTTTTAAATAAAAAATATTTTTGAAAAATTCTCTCTCAGTGTAGATTCAAATCTCTCACCGCCCTACCGCGTAGGTTTTAATAATACTTGTCAAATTTATATAGCGTCATTTCTGGGAGATATCACCTCAAAATTCAATATTATTTTTTAAAAGCCTAAACAAAGTTTTCATGCGCTCACCACCTTTTTACCATGAGCTCTTCAACAAGATTTGTGAAGGGTCGAAATTTCAATGTACCCACCCGTAAGTCAAAGTTTTTTATGTTTATTTGAAACCTGATAAGCGAACCCTTTTTAATAATTCGCCTTTAAAAAAGGTACAAACTGCGCGAAACTCGTTCTCCAACCCGTGTCAACTGCAGCTGTTTTCATTTGAGATTATCTGCTGAATTTAATACCGACCGGTTTGGTTTTCGAATATTTTTTGACGCAATAAAAAAATACATTTCTTTTCATTCAGTACGTAAGTACCATGTCCGTGGATTTTAAAGTTATTTTTGTGTGGTGAAACCTTTTTTATGTGAAAACCACCGCACGAGTCGCAACTGTGTTTTGATTATGGCATTCCTGATCGGGGTATATTGTGCGACTGAAGGGAGTGAGTAGGGGAAGGAGATAGCTAAGAATAAGGTTGAAAAATATCTGGCTATTCAGGTCTGGTCTACAAACATATCTAAAGCCATTTCAAGCAACGTTTCGATTCTGAACGGTGCCAAGTATATATCTGAAATGTGTGAAGTAATAAATTTTAATCAAATAAAATTTATTTTCTCACGCCGTGCCTCGAACCAGTGACCTGCGGATACAAAGCCGAGGATCTTAACCGCTCGGCAACGGAAGTTTGAAAAAAATTATCGTGAATATCGCACAAGAGTCCCAAGTTCTCTTAACTGCTTTTTTTATATGAATACCGCACTAGAGTCTCAACTCTCCCAACCGTCTAGAGCCAGTGAGAGTATGGCATCCCCAAATAGAGTATGTCGTTAGACTGGATGTAGTGAGGAGGGGGAGGAGATTGGGAAGTCGGAAGTTGGGAAGTACTTGACTATTCAGATCTGGTCACCAAACACGGCTAAAACCATTTCAGAAATTTCGACTCTGAATGGTGGTCTTTCACCAGGGCGATACTTAGAGTATCTACCACTCTGAGCCAGTGGGACTATGGCATCCACAATTGGGGTATGTTGTGAGGCTGAAGGTAGTGGAGAGAAAAAAGGATATTGGGAAGATCAAGGTTAGGAAGTACCTGGCTATTCAGATCTGGACAACAAACACATCTGAAGCCATTTAAAGCAACGTTTCGACTCTGAATGGTGGTCTTTTACCAGGACGATATTTAGAGTATCTACCACTCTGGAACGTGCTGCAAAGATACTATATATTGATTTATATAATCATATATTATGTGTTATGGTACACAGTAATTAAATAAAACGTATTTGCACATGCTGGGTTTGAATCCGCGACCTCTGGATCCGGATTCGAGCGTCTTACCACTCGACCATGGAGGTCGTCAAGAAGGGTGCGGTATTCTGCCACCCACTTCTTCAGATTGCCAAGGGGTTGTTTTGAAAACTCTGTAATTTTATGGTTATTTGTGTTTCCGATGACATTGACTGATATCGAAGAAAGATTCAGTCTGATTCTCTCTCCTATTTGACGTGACTTCTTATAACATAATTTTATAACACTTAAGGTTCTTAAAAAAAAGGTTTTAATTTTATTTTACGGAGACTAGAGAAAAACGTACCTCCCCATTGTAAATTATCGCATAGTTCGATCAGCTCGTAGGGTGAAGATTACTCCGATATTAGCCAGCATCCGATACGAGAGGGCACCATGATAGAAATAAGGTAGGTACATATTTCACAAAAACAGAAATTCACGAAGGACGCTTCTGACACAGCTGATAGACACTACAGTGTTTTACGGCCTTTCCCATTTAAAAATGCAAATAAAATTGACGGAAATTAAAAAAATAGAAAAAAATGTGTCAGGGTTGTCACTCAATTAACACTTAGCTTCGATAAAAATAATTGCCAGCATCTGATACGAGAGGGCACCAGGATATAAATAAGGTAGGTACATATTTCACAAAAACAGAAATTCACGAAGGACGCTTCTGACACAGCTGATAGACATTACAGTGTTTTATGGCCTTTCCCATTCAAAAATGCACATAAAAATGGCGAAAATTAAAAAAATAGAACAAAATGTGTCAGGGTTGCCACTCAATTAACACTTAGCTTTGATAAAAATAATGGCCGGCACAATAATCCAAACTTTACGACCCGCAGCAGGTTTGTTATCTCCCCACTGATTTTTCTATAGTTAGAAAGACGATTGTTAGAATTCTTTTGTTCTAGTTTGATAAAACGACAAAACGTCACCGTTCTAGACAAGAAGTCAATTGTGTATTTTAAAATTAATTGCAAACCAAAAGAAACTTACTCACAAAGTCGGTAGATTACAAGGTGTTTGCATGCTTTTATATTTCTTCACCAATTGATTTACGTGTTTTTTTTTTTTTTATTGAACGAATGAAAAATATAGAAAAAATAAATTGTATAAGACCACAAATAGTTGTTTTTTTTTTGACCGACTGGTTTCGCTTAGCCCAAGCATCATTTCAATGCGGATACTGTGTGTGGTGCCGTGCGGTCGGTATGCAGCTCCCCATCTGAAGTATACGAGTATTATCCCGTGCCGTAATTTGGTATTTTCACAATCGGGGGATACTTAAAGATAGTTGAAATATTTAAAGATAGTTTTTCTGCATCAGGGTACAAAATTAAACTTAAAAAAAACATTATTTGTGAATATAAATATATATATTTATCCATACAGAAGAAAAACAAAATATAAAATAAAATGGCAGAACAATGAAAAAAAATAAACTAACATTTCATTATATTAAGAAATAAAATAAATTATTGAAAGTAAATTTATTTTAAGTTCTTATTCCAGGGTGGACAATACACAACCTTCCATATTAAAGACATGCAATATCTATTTGTTCATGTACTATGTATGTTAACACAAATAGATAATTTATAAACTATAAGTAGTAATTTCCTTTGTGAGTACGTACGACCGTACTAGTCAGGACTTTTTAAACTGATGCTGAATTGAAATTATCAAATTCAATATATCAAACGTATAATGTATTTGAGCAGACTTTATTCTATTTTTAAAATTGGTCGATTAAAGAACTAATATTTTTTCAGAGAAGTCAAGTTACATCCTGTTATTTTTCACGGGTAACACAACTAGTTAATAAATAAAGGTTTAATGCGTAAACCAAATAATCTTTAAAGTAAAGTAAATGGAGAATATAGTTTTACGGAATGCAATTATGACTATTAATTAATTAACTATAAATTACCGACAAAAAATTGTGCAAACTTCACGTTCACCGTTCCAAAGTTTTTATTCCAATTCCAAACATTTTTTTTTTTTTGTTTTTTTTTAATTTATGATCTACTTACTTGCAAAATAGGTTTTAAAATCCTACACAATTTAGTTTATTTAATATAACCGAACAACTACAGTTCCAAGTACTTGATGAACTTTTGTGACGCGGAAAGAAATTAAAGACGTAAAAGAGAAAGGGCAGGGAATGATGGCTAAAGCCCTTTCAAGCAACATGGACAAAAATATTCCCAGTTTAGCCCCGGAGAGTTTTTCTTGCTTCAGGAAATAGGCTTTCACGATAAGTTTAATTAATGTTTTATCGATTTTCCGGTAGTTTGACTTGATTTATAAAAATCTAAGCATTTCAATGCAATAACTTTGGCATTCCGCCCGTATCTGGTATCTGCACATTAAATGCTCGCTTTTAAAATAGTAATTACTAATACTGACGTCATAGATGCACGCCGCGATTGTCACGGACGAGATGGACAACGGTGACGTCACTTGATGCAAAATCCCTTGGCGTCACTTGAAAGTTTAAAAAAAATGGCTCGGTGATGCGTGACACTAAAGAAAATCAAGACCGAAACTTTCTGGTGGTGGTTTTGATGGTATGGAGGACAAGAAATAATATGCTATTGTTTCCAAAGAGTACCTCCAGTCAATATATTTTTAAACAATATTCACCGTCTAACTGAACTCGGAACCTCTACTCTATCTGGGAGTAAGGTACTGACTGCTATTCAAACAATTGGTTTATTGTATTGGTACCACGAGCTAGTTGCACCTTGTCCGCTAGACATGGCTTCAGAGATTCTTCTTAGTATTAACCTCTCAAAAATACTCATTCACATTACCTTTTCTTAGTTAGCGCTCAGAATTCTAAGACATAACTTATCACTAGCAATACTGCAACACTTCAAAGTACACCCATCTGAGATATTTTCCCAGGATCTTCTATTATCATAAATGTGCAATGTGCTTTTTTCTATACTGAACTGGGTATCATTTATAACAATGGTTTTTGATAAGCCTATTTTTACTGGGAGGAGTTCACATCTCCAGGCAGCTTCTGCATCCTATGGATCGACCCTTTCATTGCAACAAATGATCGTTTTGATATTTTAATCAATTATCGCTGATTTTTAATATCCGCCAAACTTTAAAATCATTATAACGACACGTGGATTGACAGTGACGCATGTCGCTTCAAATATTGGGCAAAGACTATCTTGGACGCTTAGATGGTTTGGGCATGTAGAGCGAATGAACGAAGAAAGGAGTGTAAAAAGAATATATGATGCGAAAGTGAATGGAAGAAGAAGTCGAGGATGCCCGAGAAAGACATGGCACGATCAAGTAAATCAAATACTTGAATCGGGTCGTGTGAAGAGTCAGAATAACAGAAGAGTATGTATGAGACGATGTATGAATGTAAATGAAGCAAGAAGTGTGTGCCAAGACAGAGTTGTCTGGCGGTCCGTCCTCTCTGCCTACCCCTGCGGAGAAACGGCGTGATGGTTAGTTAGTTAGTTAGTTAGACTATCAAATGCCGTCCACAGAAACTTGGGTTTTCAGCTGCAGGTGGTCAATTTATTAGACATCTCTTTACTAGACACTTAACCGCAAGAGAACGTTAGTCATACATTATTTAATTGATCAATTGAGTGATTGCATAGCGTCAAAAATAAAAAAATTGTTTCTATATTCACCTTACAACTGAATACTGTAAAAACGTTAAGTCTTAGTTTTCCGTAAAAACGTTACAAAGTAAAACTTTGTTTTTTTAATATACTTTTTTTTTTACTCTCAAGTGACGCCAAGTGATTTTGCATCGAGTGACGTCACCGTTGTAAATATTTCCGTGACGGTCGCGATGTGCATCCCGGGTGGAATCCATGACGTCAAAACTTGTCCGAAGCATTTAGATGCTGGGTCTTTAATGAATATATTAATTGCACTGATATCCATACATGGTTATTTACATACAATTCTGCTACCTATCTCGGAACAGACATCGTCTAATTAGGCGAGTAACGTGATATTTATACGAACAAGAAACATCGACAAAGAATGTGTATGCATCGATGACTAGGAGAAATTTAAATAATAAACACCCAGGTGTTCGCCAATGAAAGAAAAATACAATAATGTAGAATTTATAATCAGAATCAATGTTTATTGATCTAAATTCAAATATTTAGTTCAAGTCGTAATTTTTAAACTCAATTTCCTTATTTTAATAACTAACTCCTACTTGTAATTTAAAAAATAAACATATCACACAAATAAGGTTGATCCAATTGTATTTTCTCGCCTTTCATGCTAGGGATGTTCGTGTGTTATGGCGGACTGTCATAGTAACATAAAACATTCATATAGATAGCGTAAATCTGATAGTATTAATACGCTAAGCCGTCTTCTGTATACGATGTGGGGCGCTAATTTCTGCTAAAACCATACTGGTAATGTTCGCTCATACGTGAAAATGTTTGAAATTTCATTCCGATAACTCAACTTAACGATTTACTGTCCATGTCCCTTTTGACATGTGTGTCAAGACTAAACCAGTTTCAATTAATATTCTGAATGGTGGTCTTTCATCTGGGCGATACTTGGAGTACCACTTAATAATGCACATATCGTTTCTGAAAAGGCAAAAGGACTTAAGTGGCACTAATGAGTTAAATAAATACGCAGTTTTGATCTGATTTTTCTTCTGCATCGAATGCTCTGACTCTCGTTTTGTATTAATACCTACCACCAGATGTGCAAATATTATTGTGCATAACATGATGTCGTAATGGATGCCAGTAAAATAAGCATTTGTCAGGTTTTATATGTTATTCATAATTCTAATTTTTTAATTGTGATTCCCACTCCAAAGTCACAACGGCCGACATGGAGCCGGTGTGGTTATGGTTTGAGATGGAAGCAAAAATGCTTGGGACGGACATAGAGTGAGGTTGGTAGTTACCTAATTAGTCGACGATATAGTTATTCGTTCAATGCACGCATCGTTCTTGTAAAATGATCAAATAACCGAAATATGTAAACGCTACTGACGTCATAGTTACCGTCCGGGACGTCGTCGCACGGAAAGATTGACATCCAATGTTGGAATGTGACGTCACGTTTGAAAAAAAACTAGCTTTGATAAAATTACGTCATAAGTTAGACGGTAGATATTATATAGTTTAAAAAATTGACTGTCTAACTAACCATCACGCCGTTTCCCGGCAGGGGTAGGCAGAGAAGACGGAACGCCACACAACTCTGTCTTGGCACACACTCTTTGCTTCGTTTACATTCATACGTCGTCTTATACATACTCTTTTGTTATGCTGACTTTTTACATGGCCCGGTTCAAGTATATGATTCACTTGATCGTGCCATGTCTTCATCGGACGTCCGCGACTTCTTCTTCCATTTACTTGCACAACATATATTATTTTCACAATCTATATTTCTTTGACTGGCATTATTCAATGTTGCGCGTCTGTTTAAAATGTAATGATGTGTCATTCGTAAGTGGTTAAATTTTTGCATGGAAGGAAAAACCGGAGCAAATAGTCATTAATTTCAGTCGCGTCTTCGAATCGAGTTAGAATAACGGATGATGCTTTGTTCTACGAGAATAAGATTAATTGTAAGGCATTAAAAAACACTTTTAAAATAAACGGTACACCTCGTTACGTAAACTGTTAGTGATGTAATTACCGTCATTATTATTTTAATCTGTTGAAGATATGTCGGGGGTCCAATTTGTCCCCAACAACACAATGCCGGGCAGGTCAAAAGGCACTGAACCATCCGAACCTCTGAACAAATGTGTATTGTTACATCATCGTCATCATCATTTTCTTCCGGTTATCCAACTACGGCCTCCGTGGTTGAGTGGTAAGACGCTTGACTACGAGTCAAAAGGTCGCGAGTCCAAGCCCGGGTAAATAATTTGTATTTAATTAACATACGAGGTCGAAACACATTTAATTCATATAAAGCAGTCATTCCCAATGTGGTCTATATCGACCCAGGGGTCGATTCCAACCTGCAAGGGATCCACATCAATGAAAAAAAAAATTGAGGATGCACCAGGCGTAAATGGGGGTCCATGAGAGTGGATTCCATTAAGGCAGGCCGTCACCAAAATGTTGGTTAATCTTTTAGGGAGAATATTTTGTCGATTTGCTAGTACTTTTCGATTTCAAATATCTACCGACTAGTGCTTTTTTTTTGGAGAGAGTTTTTTGTTGATTTGCTAGCACTTTTCAATTTGAGATCTCTACCGACTAGTACTATTTTTTGGCGAGTTCAACTTCAATTGAAGTGTTCACCGCGAAGGGTTCATTTCAAAGAACTAGCAGTTCCTGAACCGTTCACAAAACTTTCAAGTTTTTCCCAACGCTAATCAATATTAGGAAAGCAGGGGGTCTATACAAAACAGAAAAAATCGGCAAGTGGTCTACGGGACAAAAAAGTTTGGGTACCTCTGATATAAAGTACAAAAAAGAAATGAAAAAAGATCACGATTTTTTTATTTTTTTATAACCAACCGGTTTTGCTTAGCCTAAGTATCATCAGGGTACAAAATTAAACTAAATAAAAATACTAAAGCTTGCCGTTATTTTTATTTATTTAGCAAGATCTCATAAAAACAGTTGTTCACCAAATACATTAAGAGATGAATGATATAAAAATATTGTAGATACATGCATAGTGTAAAAAAATAAATTAAACATTTATGTACATCTGACATATATACAAGAATCCAAATTATATATCCAAAGGAGTCATATAAGTACAAACTGAAGTAGTGTGACGCACTATATATGATATAATAACGCAAATAAGGTTAGCATTGAAAAACAAAAAAAAGATAAGATATAAGAGAGGTTCATATATAAATACAGAGCGAGAAAATATACACAATAACTAAACAATAGAATAAAATTTGAATTATAAAAAAGGAACAGAGAGAAAGAGACAGATTGTATACTGTTTTGTTTTTGTTCGGTTTAATTTTTTATCCTGATGATACTTATGCTAAGCGAAACCGATCGTTCATACAAATTAAAATAATATTCGTGGTCTTTTACAAATTTATTAAATTTAACCACAAAGTAATTGCTTTTTTCGAAAATATAATGTAAAATATATGTGCGGCACGTTCTAGAACAGTAGATACTCTAAGTATCGCCCTGTTGAAAGACCAGCATTCAGATTCGAAACCTTGCTTGATTGAAATAGCTTTAGCCATGTTTGTGAACAGATCTGAAAAGCCAGGTACTTCCCAACCTTCCTCTTCCCCATCTCCTTACCCTCCCCAATACCAATATACCCCGATTGGGGATGCCATGGTCTCACTGGCTCTAGACGGTTGTGAGCAGTTGGAATTCTTGTGCGGTATTCACTATAAAAAAATCCAAGTTGGTCGAAGACCCACTTTAGCAAAGCGCCCCCAGGATTACCTGTCGGGCTACTTCTACAGCCTCAGTCCATTGCAGATTAGTTTAAGACGGATAAATAAATGTTAAAACATATATATTTATATATATGTATTTTTTACAATAACTCTACACAGGAGGCCTTGTGGGAAATAATTTCCCTCAGGGCCTTTGTCATCTTTGGGGATGCTGTGTGGGGGGTCTTTTTGAGGAACGGAAGGAGTGAACTTGGGTCTTGAAGAGACCATCTTGAAGGAGGGAGGAAACCCAGAGGCCGTCAAATCGTTCCACAGCCGAGCTGTTGAACATAAGAACGAGTAGTAAAAGCGACCCGTTCTCATGTATTGAATGTCAACCGTATACAAATGTTGGGTGCGCGTTTGGCGTTTCCCGACTATGCACCGGTGCCGAAGGGATCAATGATACAAGTTCCTCGGAGCATCTTCCATTGAAATACCTGTAGAACAAGGACAGCATTCCCACCTGACGTCTGTGCTCCAAAGTTTGCAATCCGTTTTTTAAGATAGGAGAATCTATCAAACGGACCGCCCGTTTCTGCACAGAGTCAAGGGTCCTTTTCAGGTATTTAGGGGCTCCAGACCAGAGGTGGTTGCCAAATTCAACAGTGGGGTGTACTTACAATTTGTACAGGGTCAGCAGTTGTGTACTATTGAAGTATCTGCGGGCCCTGTACAACACGCCCAACTTCTGAGAGGCTAACTTTACTCTGGCTTCCATGGAGCTCCGGTGCCTTAACTGGTCACTTAAGGTTACACCAATCATTTCAATGGAAGGTTCGTTGGGAAGATTACTTCCGTTGAAGGAGACTAACTTGTCATTTGGATCCTAGATATGTACGTTCTACTAAACTCTTTCTTCTTTGTATGGTGGAGGAGATTTGATAAAAATATGGTGGGACGCTGCGGTTTTTCAGTCAGTCAACGACATCGGGAGGCTCTTGGTCCAGCACAGATATGCCTCCGGAGAACTGGTGGGGTGGACATTATTTTATGATATATTCTTTTGTATGGAGTGGCGTGCACAGAGTTTTTGATCAGGGTAGGCAGTAGGAAAAACAGCCGATCAATTAATAATAGAGACAGGTAGTAACAAATGTCACTGATTGCTATTAAATTTGTTCTGTAAAAGCCCTGCCTTAGACACTGTGTCGGACGTACATGGTCCACGACAAATGTGTAGCGTTAAGATTATTTATATTATTTAGAAATGTTAATTAATCATTGTAAATGTGTATTTCTCCCGGCTTGATAAGCCCGATTGACGTAAAGCAATCAGCCCTTCGGGGTAGGTCGGCCAGACTAAGGAAACAAGAAGCGGGATGACGGGCGCGTAGCGCGGTCCGATCCCAGCCGGCGTAACGATTCTTGCGCGAGCGGGTCCGGGAGAAAAATTAATCTTTCTAACCCTTTCACGGGGGCCAGGTTAATCACCCGGCCAAATAAAATATACCGGGGAGATAACTCGGCCCCCAGCTACACAACTGTTGTAATTTCATATATGTAAATGTTAGTATAAGTTAGTTATTAAGAGTTTAGCCCCAAAAAACCGGGCATTATTTGCAAACTGTATTTTTAATCTGTATTTCTGAAATTAATAAAAATGATGGAAGAGTATGGAGAAGTTGAGGTTAAAGGTGATGCTTAGGAGAGGGGGATAAATTAATTAAATCTATCCCACAAAATTGCCATCGACCCGGAAAGAGAGAGAAAGGGGGAAACAAAATTCCCCCATACAAATCTCCCAAATCCGTGGTCGCGCTCTGGAGCGCAATATTAATTGCGCAAAAACCAGAGGAAGGCAGATCACCAGCATCCTCCGCCAGCATCATCTACCTTGACTTCTCTCCGCTTGACATCGCCTACAACTTGACTCCTGCCTTTTCTTCTGACCATCGCCTGCCCCCCTGGACCGCCTGACTACATCTCTCTCTGGACCAGACCCGCAGCATCTTCACTTGAAAGCCGAGGCCCTACAAGTTGACCCCGTCGTCTCCCTTACAACGAGACGACCCCTTGGAGCACTTCGCAGATCGGGACCGCTACCCATTACAGTTTACTTGTGTACCTGATTACGTCGGGTACAGACACTAACAAAGATACTAACACCAACGAGTCACATGAACGCGCAACATCTCATCTAGTGAATATAGAATAATCTAGTCTGACGTTAGCGGCGTTTGAGCATATATAGTTACTGCTTTTGACACGTAGTAAGAAGTTCGGCGAGGCGCTTGCGGCGGTCCGATTAGCTATTTTTTAAAGTGTAGATTTATTTTTTGCAATTATTTCTCTGCTTGTATGTATTTGTCCACATTCACTCTACTCGGAATCTCTCAGTCCTCATTTGTGTGTCATATTCACACAATGACCGACTGTGACTGCACTGGATGGGGTTTCGTGAGGCCTCCGCCTTTCGAGGAAGAAAGAACCGTTGTTTGGTGCAATGACAACAGCAAAGAGGTCGTTTTCAGGTCCCCGAAGCAAGTGAATTTTCCTTTAAAAAAATACAATATAACCTGATCAATTATGGTTCCTCGGCGGAATAAAACTCTTCACCATAATATGGTTTAATTTACGTATTTTTTTAGTTTTTCAACGTCTATGCATGCTTTAGTATTGTGGAAAATATTTCGCCCAACACTCTTAGATTTTCTCATTTTTTATCGCATTAAATCGTTAAAACAAAAACCAAAAAATATACAAATATAAAAAATGAAAACCACTTTTTTAATGTATAAACCAACCGGTTTCGGTTTAATCTGAAATACAGTATTTACTGTAGTACTGTTTATTTTTAGAAATAAAATGGTGTTCAAACTTTTTTTTATGAACATGAAATAATAATTTTGTATAAGACCGCAGATTTTTTTATTATTTTGATTTAACGACCGGTTTCGCTTAGCCTAAACATCATCAGGGTACAAAATTATACTAAACAAAACATGCAAAGTGTGCGGTAATATAAAAATACAGATGGAGAACACAATATAAAATAAAATAAGAGAACATCCTTAGACATATTTTTTTTTAATTCAATTTATAATTATTTTTAACCACAAAGTAATTGCATCCTGTAAAAGTTTCAAAATTGAATAGTTCACTAACTACAGTTATGGGTAGGTACCTTCGTAAACAATTTATAATCTACAATTTTGCCGTTTAATTTGAGCCACCCGGTACGGCGACAAGAAATTACCTAATGACGTTGTGTTTCGATACGATTTGTGTCTTTATTTTGTAATTGACATTTTTCAAGATAATTAGCCCATTAACAATTGAAAATATTTCCTCAAAATAATTTTCCTAAGACTTTATGTTTGAGTTTACTTTTAAAAATGGATGCGTATTTAATGTTTTGGAATTTAGACAAACAAGAAACTATCAGCATGACAATCTTCGCCCTGCAGACTTCTGCCCAGAGTAAATGCGGAACTGCATTCGCATCTACCAGTCACGTAAGTTAAGCCATGAGTTACGGCGTCTAACTCTGCCATAACTTACGTCAATTTTCACTTAGCTTGTCAGGTTGGTATATTGTTTTAATAATAATAATAATATTTGGATAATTTGTACAGCGCCGTTTTTGTGAAAAATCACCTCAAGGACGCTGTACAAATCTTAATTTCTACTTAATATTAATTCTTAGTTTATATAAATATACAGCAATATACTTACCTAGTAGGTCACTTCTGGCAGGACACAATCACCATATCATAATAACTTAAAATTTAGCTGATTCTTACATATATATATATATTTTTTTTTTTATTTTTTTTTTTATTTCTTTATTATTATTTTTTCATTTTTAGGGCATGAGGGCAAATTTAAAATAAAATATATCGGAGGTATTTTTAATTTTTCGTAGTGAAGAACAGATAATGGTGATAATCTTCTAATGAATTTAAGGAATGAGCGTCTGAAAAGTTTTCTTGGTTCTATTGGGCTTGTTACATCTTGATTATGGATATGATTTTCTGAAAAAATGAGTTTTGAGTTTGGCTCTGAACTCTGTCGAGTCTTTTATTACTTTCAGATCATGTGGTAGTGTATTCCAGGCTTTAGGACCTGACACTCCGAAGGCGCGCTCTCCGAACTTAGTGTCTGGTGTGCGCTTTGGTTCTTTCAACCTTCCGATAGCCGATGACATTGCCGATCTAAGAGTTGACTGTCGCGAATTGGAATCTTCAGGAATACACAATTCCGATAAATAATCCGGAGCCATTCCGTTAATTGATTTGAAAACCATCCAGCAAAGCTTAAACTAGATTATTTCGGGACATTTAAGCCAGTGAAGATTTTTGAGGTGCTCTGAGATATGGGAATATTTTGATACGCCGGTGATAAGTCTTGCCGCGGCGTTGAAGACTAGTTGCAGTTTGTTAATTTGATATTTAGGAAGACTAGCGTATATTCCGTTGCAGTAATCTAAACGCGAAACGACGTACGAGTTTACAAGTAGTTTGGTTGCCTCTGTTGGCAGGTTTCTTCGCACTGATTTTATTTGTCTTAGTTGATAGTTGCTCACAGTCCTGTTAATTTGTCGCCTTTATAATGTTACCAGGATATCGACTTATTTTTTAGAACTAATGGATTCAGCAGTTGACGACCATTCAATGTAGAATCTTTAACTGAATGCGAAATCAGACAGTTCACTCGGGAGAACGTTCACTCGAGTGAACGTTCATTTTAGTTTCATTCCATGTTTACACAGCACACACATAATAATATAGAAATGAACGTTCATTCGTTCTTTTCCTCGACGATTCGTTTGATTTGTGATAATTTGGTTTAAGAATTGATAAAAAGCAAGCAAAGAAAACTAGACTGTGGTAGGTGAGATCATGTATTTTAAGTAGCGTTGTGACCGCTCCGTAAGAACTACTTCAAAAAACTACTTCCTTTGACGGCAGTTCCCACTTCCTTCATTGTTTATTGAACAAATGCTTCAATTGAAGTTGGTAGTTCCCTTGTAGTTCCACTCGCACGATCCATGCTCATTTGTGGTTTACTTCGAACTTTAATTTTAGTTATTAGTTATTAGTAATAATGAATAATAATAATAACAGCTATATCTGATGACTTTTTTACAAAAATATAATTTGCATAATAAAATTGATTAACTTAAAAAATATAATACAGTGAAAAATAAAAATAATTTTGTGTCATTTGCCTGCAACACTGTTTTTGATAATTATGTTTTATTTGTTTGGCCACCATGTCATTATTGTTGTATGCATCAGGTGTCAATTACCTAGGCACAATGTTGCGCGTAGTGCAGCCTTTGTGTATTATACTGTTAATTACAATATTATAATGTATGCTGTGAACATATTAATTTTGAAATATGTACACTCATCTCTCTATTTGATACATCATCTCATACTCTTCTGATATACTGACTCTCGACATAACTCTACTCAAGTTTTTTTCCTCCAGCGTCCCTCACTTCTACCTTCAAATATATATATATATATATATATATATATATATATATATATATATATATATATATATATATATATATATATATATATATATATATATATATATATATATATATATATATTTATATATATGTATATATATATATATATGTATCTGGGGGTTAATGCCAGAAGTGCCTATGTCAATTATGTGAATTATTCAGGAAATGCGATTGTTTGTCAATTTGTAGATGTGAAAATGGTGAAAAATTATTATTCCTTTCACATTAGATAGGCTACAATTTTACATTTCTTGAGGAGCTAACACAGGCAAATGTAGCACTAAAGTAAGGGACACCTTAGTATACTTTTTGGTAATCTGATATAGGCACTTCTAGCAATAACCCCCAGATAGTCGCTGTAAAGGCAAAAGGGCTTAAGCGACCCTTTAGTAAAAAATGAGTTAAATATGCAGTTCGATTTGTTTTTTTTATCTGCATCGAAAGCTCTGACTCTCGTTTGATTCTGAAAATTTATGTGGCCCTTCAGTCATCTTACATATATATTTACCATTTGGGAGAAGGCTCGGCTCAAGCGACACAAGTTTGGGACTTTTAGCTTTTTGTCGCTTCATGTAACTCAGTGAGAGCATTGAGTTAATTTTGTTTTTTTAAATCCAACCAGGTACTGAAGACTATGAATTTTATTGTAAAAAAAACTTTTAAGTGCTCTCGCTCTGGTGTAAACTTTACAAATTGGCGTTTTAGCCCTTTTGCCTTTCCGGAGATGATATTCATTATTTTTTCAAAATGAAGTCAAACATAAGCAGGTTACGAATAACCTGACAATATTAGAAAACCTTCTACTACTATAATTAAAAATATAAAATGTTGCTTATGATATACTAGGTATTTTACTTTCCAGACTTTACTTGTCTGGATGACACTCGGCTACTAACTTGTTAACCTAACCTACTATGTCCAGGGTATAAGAAAGTGGTTCAACATAACATCATCTATGGTAAATTGTTGACGAAAAGACGGGCTAGGCTGGGTACGAACGTTAACAAGCAAATAATTCAACACTTATTTTATTGAAATATGTTTTCTTTCTATATTTAAACAATACTTTATTTTAATATAAAACTCTTACCAGATTAAGTAGTTAGTCAAAATAATAACATTATTATCTACCAACATCAATACAATTTCTTCAGTGGTTTGGTAAAACACATTTGGCTTATATTTGGAGTTTGATAAACATAATACGTAACAGATATTTTTCTCCTAATATTTCTTCACCCTTTTTATATTAGGAGTAAAAAGCTTTCAGTGCTATTTTCTACCTAATAAAAAAGACGCCAGGAGTTTTCTCATTCTGAACACAAGCCGCGATTCACAGTTTAATATGTACAACCATGATTAACCAATTAGTGCTAATAATTTGAAGAGCTTTTAATATAAAAAATCGTAAAACTGGAACAGTTCCGTCGGGCTCTGGACATGCAGCAAAAATTGGAAAAACCGACCACTAAGAAGTAAGGAGGCTTCTCGAAATAAATCAGGAGTATGAAAAGCCTAAACATAGGTGATGGAATAATGTGGAGTAAAACACCATAGTCTAAGGCGAAAGGAACTGAAGAAAAACACTAGGACACTGTCAGAAGCTGGACACGCACCAAAGAAGGATATTTAAAGAAAACCGACCACCAAAGATTGTGTTCAAAACAAACCCCCAGGACGAAAAAAGGCTTAAGCTTCGGTAGCTAGGTGGTGTGGAGACAAACACCACAGCCTTAGGTAAAAAAAAACTTCAGGGAAACAGCAGAGACTGACAGTAGTGGAAGAGTTTCCTGAAGGCAGCCAAGACTCTCCAAGGGTTGTAGCGCTGATGATGTATGCATGTGTATTTACAGTTTTTAAGATGTGCGCTCGTTTCCATTACTTAACTACCTAACAAAGCGCATGTTTTTTAAATCAACTTCTCTTCATTCGTGTGTATTAAATAGTCTTATTCTTCATCTATACATTTTTTCTCTTCTATAATCTGTTCTTCTTCGTCTTCCACCACTCCTCCTTGCTTGACATACGCCTCTTTCGCCACCCTCCTCAGGTTGAGGGTCATCTCCACTCCCGTCTCTTTAACCATCTTGGACAGGTGGCTATCGGGGTTCTTGAGGAGAATGTGTGGATGGGCGAATTCTGCAGTCATCCCTGTATCCATGACCAGCACTCGGTCGGAGTCCATGATCGTGTTGAGGCGGTGGGCTATTGTTAGCACTGTGCACGAGGCGAATTTCTCGCGGATGGTTTGCTGGATGAACGAATCAGTCCTGGAAAAGAAGTAAAACATTTAAAGAAATGAAAAAATAACTTTGTATAAGACTACAGATATAATTTCAATTTGTATGAACGACTGGTTTCAGCATTATCAGGGTATAAAATTAAAGTGTGCGGTTATATATACATACAGAGGGAGAATGAAAAAATATAAAATAAAATAACAAAACGGTGAGAAAACAATGGAATAACATTTAAATTATAACAGAGAGAAAGAGATGGATAATATAAAACGAAAGAGACAAAAGTCAACTTATAAGTTGATTAAAGAATAATGATTCATTTTATGAGCCTACGGGAAATATACCTAATATTGGACTACTGGAAAAATTTACCTAATTAATAAAAATATGACCATTAATGGCTTTCTTTATTTCTCGTGCTTCTAAATTATTCAAAATGTTGCCATGACCATTTTTGTTGAGAATATGAGCACAGGTGCTTTTATTGAAGGTATGATCAATACGATGATTAGCGAATTCAGAAAAACCGTGGTTATTTAAACATCTTAGATTTGATTCTAACATTGACATTACGGGTTGTTTTACCAATATAAAATGCAGAAAAATCACTACAAACTACTTTATGAATTCCCGTAAATTATAAAATATAAATAAAACATTATAAATAAGTAATACATTTGGTTAGTAAGCGAAGGGTGACAGAACATTTATATTTTGCAGGTCATATTCTAATTATTCTTCAATGAAACTGTCAGAAGTGTGGTAATTATCGCTTCCATTTGCAGATGGCCGCGGCTGGTCAACACGCGACGGCCATTTGCCATCTCAATTCCCCGCTTCGCGCAAGCGCAAGCCTGTCACCCGTAACCATTGCACACATCGCAAAGTAATAAAAGATTTATTTTAAACCGCGCTCGTACCCTCCACAACTTGCACAAACATTCTGTCTCAACATATAATTCGATGTTTCAATGTTGAATCAACGCCGTATAAATAAATAAAATAAACGGTATTTTTTTACTCTAGAAGAAACTCAGAGCAATAATATACAAGAGAGAGCGCTGCTGTAGTACATTTTGATGAGTTTTGCCGGACTCGGCTAGACCTGGGCGTGGCTAGGGTATTTATACATCCATTCATAACACATGTCGACATAACGTTTTTGTTTATTCGTAAAACCATTTTTTCACAGTATTGTTACAAACAAAAATATATCATATAACCTAAAAAAACCGTTGACTTATGTCCATTTATGTCGCATATGAAAACGGGTGGGCGGAGTCAACGGAGACGCGGGACACGAAGAACATCCTTATAGTACTTTAAAGCAGTGTGTTAATTTGGAAAAATTTGCTGTCTCTTTCTTTCTGATGGTGTACGACGTAGAAACCCGGAGAAAGTGATTTATCCTAAATGTGTATAGGTTGGGTAAAAAGAATTAGCTCTCTCTCCATATATTATTACTCCAAGAGTAGAAAATATGTGTAATACTTAAGGGTCAGCACCCAAAAACACACACTGCTTGGCTTTCTAGCACAAGCAAAACTACAAATTATTTATCTGTTAATTGTATACGGGTAATTAGAAAATTTTGATAAGGTTTCTAGTGAATACATTTCTTTAACAGTAATCTTTTAAATTGTTTTTAAAATGCAAACTGGAATTTTAGATAAAACGTTCAACAATGCATTTGCTGGTTTTCAAACTGCACCTTTTACTGACATTTTGTTATATTTTTTATAGAATTTAAAGGGTGACAGTTAAAAGATTGTATTCATTGTAAACATTTTTCTAACTACCCATAGAGAATTTGCAAATAAATCATTTTTTAGTAGTGCTTGCATTAGAATGCTACAAAGTAACGTTTAGCGGCATTCTTGGGTGCCTACCCTTAAGTAAGATACATATTTTGTGACACATCATGTACCTAACGGTCCCATGATAATGCACTTGTATATTTAGGAGACATTAGGAGGTACTAGGTAATAGGGTAGGGAAAGGAAAAGGGGAAGAAACAATGTTGACAAATACCTATCTGATGGGGAGTGGAACTATGGTAACCTCAATATTGAAAAATTAAGAAATTAAAGACAACAAAACGTTTTTATTAACATTTGGCCAGCAAAAATGGGTAAATCTTTTGAATCGATAACAATTAGGAATCTGAGAGGACTTTCGTATCGTGAAAACTATTTTTCATATTATATTAAATACCCCCTTTATTTCCGTCCAAATTCCATATTTTTTCCTCCCTAACCTTGATAAGTTGGCTTAAATAAAAGATTGCAAAAAGCACAAAAAATACAGTCTACAAAATTTCACTTAAAGTACTTGTATATAAACATATGCAAAAAAGCCTTACAGTAGCAAAAGGCAGCCCGCTCACCGGGTAGAAAAGATTATCTCTTCATTAATGCATCTCTAACCACAGTTGACACAGAAAGAGGGACAAATATTCCCTAGCACTGTTCGAAATTTCTACAATACGATATATATACTCGTATATATATAAATATATATTATATTTGTGAAAAATTGGGTGAATGTATTTAGAGTTAAATTAAAAGTAACTTTAAAACTTTATGCTTTTTGTATTGATGTTAATTATTGAAATAATTTTAAATGAAGTACGAAATCGATTAAAATGCCGGTTTCTAATAAGGCCTCGGTAGTAATTAGCAGAGGCGTTACTCCCGGAGAGGTAGAGGTTCCGAGTTCGAGACTCGGTCGTAACCGTTATTCTTTTTAATTTCTGGCTTTTTCTGTTTCGTATTCGCGTTGAAGATTATCGATATTATATCAATAAATGTATTTAGTTTTATTTATTTACACTCGGCTGAGATTTGATCCCGTGACAAGTGGACTCTGACCCGACACTCGTTATCCCTCTAACTTTTATCTACAAGCATTTTTCTATCAATGTTAATTTAACATTAAGTGTTACATTGACAGCCAGGTGCACCAATCTATACATTATGGAAGAGCTAGGCATCCAAATAGGCAATCAACTGTCTGCCTACAACATATCCTAAAACACTTTGAACACGTTGCTCGCCAAACTTAAAACTTGAACCTGGAGAAGATTATGATCACTGGCAAAGGGAAGGTAGGAGAAGCAGAGGAAGAGATCACCGATTCGTTGGAAGGAGAGAGACGGAGATAGAGCTAAATATTTGTACCCAACCTATTCAAATTTACGATAAATTACTTTCTCCTGGATTTTACATCGCAAACTGTGAGAGAGAAAGAGACAAGACAAGTTGTCACATAATATCGCACCACTTTTAGATATATAAGCATGTTTTCCGTCTCCCGCGTCTCGGGCTACGCCCACTACTTTTGTTATTCGACATAACTCAACGGTTTTTGAGGTTATCTCCTATATTTTTGTTGATAACAATACTGTAAAAAAGTGGTTATACAATTAAACAAAACATTATGTCGACATGTGCTTTGAATGGATGTAAAAAGGTGTGTCCATAAAAACCCTAGCCATGCCCGAATCAGGAAAAAATCGACAATCCTTACTACACCGTTTTGCAAAGTTATCCCTCCTGGTATATTATTATTCTGAGATCACACGCAACTGAAATGTCAGCACCCTCAACAGGCAACAACTTAAAAAGAAGTTACATTGACATAGATTAATTTGTACATGTTCTATTCCATCTTCTTCCAAGTTTAATCTTGAAAAAACAAGTTGTACCAACAGTAGTTCGTGAGAATGTTCACAATTGATTTGCTTTAATTGATTCATAATTGAGCTAACAGATGTCATGACTGCTGCGTGAAACAAATGACTTAACTTTTACAATATCCATTCTTCATCACGATAAAATGTTGCCAAACGAGATGTAGAAAACGTTGGAGAATGCCCTCGAAGCTCGAAAAGGCTGTCACGCGTAGTAAATTAGAAAATCTAGACCTAAATAATTACAATACTAAAAAAATTAATATATATTTCGTTATTATAATGTTAAAAAATTGTAATATTAAGTATTGTATGGCGCTGTTTATTTCTTTTTTTTTTAATAGAGTGGTACGAAATAATGTACTAGTATAATATTTTACTTCCATTTCAAATATGGAATAGTTTCGCTGAAATACATTTTGTCTAGGTAGGTACTTTATTAGGTAGGTAGGTATTTTAAAATATTTTTTTAAATTTGATATTTTCAATTAACACCAGTTTCAAATTTGAAAACTTCACCATGTAGTTAATTTTCTGTGCATATTGGCAATCTTAACGTCAAACGATATTTGTTGCATTTGCGCACCAATATTTTGAATAACATAAAGAACATTCCTGCAAAATATCTTTTTCAAAAATTGTTCATTTTTTACACTTTTACCGCCCGACATAATTGTTTGGTCATCGGTTTTATTATCGATACGATTGTTTCAAATAGCCTTCCCTTCATCGCAGATTTTCGCCAATTTTAGCAAAGTGGGATTTTCTCAAAACGTGAAAATCTTGTGTTCTAGCTATAGTGGATATAATATATTTTGCGAAGGTGAATGGAAGAAGAAGTCGGGGGTGCCGAGGAAGACATGGCACGATCAAGTGAGTCAAATACTTGAATCGGACCATGTGAAGAGTCAGAATAACAGAAGAGTATGTATGAATGTGAATGAAGCAAGGAGGGAAAATGAATGTGAAAAGAATATATGACGCGTAAGTGAATGGAAGAAGAAGTCGGGGACGCCTGAGGAAGACATAGCACGCTCAAGTGAATCAAATACTTGAATCGGGCTATATGAAGAGTCAGAATAACAGAATAATGTGTATGAGACGATGTATGAATGTGAATGGAGCAAGGAGTGTGTGCCAAGACAGAGTTGTATGGCGGTCCGTCCTCTCTGCCTATCCTTGCGGGGAAACGGCGTGATGGTAAGTTGATGTAAAATAAATTATCAAATTAAAAAAACATTATCTTCTGCATTAGACGTTCTCTCATTTCTGAAAATCGTGATCTGCACTTCAATTGCCCTCGTGAACCTGGAACCTCCATTCTCCACGGTCCTGCGTTGCATGAAGAGTCACAGACACTTAAGTTCTAGACGTTTGTGACACTTGATCAGTCCAACGCACCGATGACCTTCCTCTGCTTCTCCTGTCTTCTACATAGCCAGTGAGCAAGAGCTTCTCGTTCGAGTCGTTATTAGGTCCGTCTTCAGACACCTGAAGGAATTCGCTAACTGTGCACTCACTGTGGATCCACGTTCGCTGTGGCCTCATCGAGCACCAGGATCTGGTTATTTGTGAGGATGGCCCGCGCCAGGCAGACCAGCTGCCTCTGGCCCAGGCTGAAGTTGGCTCCTCCCTCAGACACCTTGAATTCCAGAGAGCTGATAGCCTCCTTTAACTCCACCTGGCAAAGATAAAAAAAAATTAACCATACTTTTTAACCAAATTTTAAATTTGATCAAAATAAACAGCAGATTCAAACAGTATTACAAAGAAAACCTCATTGTTACAAAGTTAACTAACTAACTAACTAACTAACCATCACGCCGTTTCCCCGCAAGGGTAGGCAGAGAGGACGGACCGCCATACAACTCTGTCTTGGCACACACTTCTTGCTTCATTTACATTCATACATCGTCTCATACATACTCTTCTGTTATTCTGACTCTTAACACGACCCGATTCAAGTATTTGATTTACTTGATCGTGCCATGTCTTTCTCGGGCGTCCTCGACTTCTTCTTCCATTCACTTTCGCATCATATATTCTTTTCACACTCCTTTCTTCGTTCATTCGCTCTACATGCCCAAACCATCTAAGCGTCCCTTTCTTAATCCTATCCATTACACTCACATCAGCCTTGCATTCTTTCCGGATATCCACATTTGTAATACGGTCATACATGGTTTTACCGCACATCCGTCTCAAAGATCTCATTTCCACAGCATTCAGTCTACTTTCATCCTTCCTCTGCCAGTTCCATGCCTCACTGCCATACATCAGGGTTGGTATAAGCACTCCATTGTGGACTGCTAGCTTCGCTTCTTTGGACAATTTCTTATTTGCCCCAACAGCGTTCAGTCCTCCATTAATGGAGTTTCCTGCATTCACCCTTCTTTCAATATCCTTATCAGCCTTTCCGTCTCTTGTAAACATACTTCCTAAATACACGAACTCATCCACTTGCTCCAAGTATTCATCATTCACAACTATATTGCACGCTGTTCTCGTACTCTCTCTTTCAAACACCATCACTTTGGACTTACTTACATTCATCATCAACTCATTTTGCATACATACTTGGTTCATCCTAGACACGAGAAACTGTAGATCTTCCATATTGTCAGCAATCAGCACCGCATCATCCGCATACAATAGGCAACATACTTTCACATTGTTCATTTTCGCGCCCAAGCCCACACCTTTCAATTCTTGCATACAATTATCCATGTACAAATTGTTACAAAGTTAATAAAAAAATAACAACAAGCGACTCATGCACCACGTTTTTGTAGAAGTAACCTAACTTTAAACTAGAAGAGTTCTTGTTTTGATGATGAGGTGTGGAAAGACGGTCACGAAGATCAAGCCTTCGGGAGGTTATAAAAAAATACTATTTTGATTTTGTATATTTATGAGATATTTTGTCTAGGTTTTCAGAATAACTTACAGCTTCTAGCGCCCTCCAGAGCGAAGCATCGTCATATTTTCCGAAGGGGTCCAGGTTGTATCTCACTGTGGCGGAGAACAGAACTGGCTCCTGGGGAATTATTGATATCCTGGAGCGGAGATCCTGTAAAAGATAAATATATTAAAAAATATATATATATGCCTTTAATAATGTTAAAAACTTTCATGATTTGTATATATTTGATAAGAGTGCAAAGTATATCAATTACCTGTTTTGCAATATCTCTAGTCTCCACGTCGTCTATCAGAATTCCTCCTTCGATCTTGGCTAGTCTGAACAATGCGGAAATTAGTGAAGACTTTCCTGCACCGGTTCGACCAACTATCCCAACCTGCAATGAAACATATTTATCAGTTACATGGCATACAATATATCCAATGTCCATTAAGCTTTTAATAAGGTTTCGCCTCGTTAGTGGTAATACTAACCTTCCATCCCTTATGGACCTTAATGTTGAGGTCCTTGAGAACAGGATCAGCTTCCTTGCTGTACCGCAGGAACGTGTGGTCAAACTGGATGGCTCCTTCTTTAGGCCACTTTTCTGGGGTGGGCTTTTCTGAAAAGTTATGATACCGTGAAAAAATGGGTTACTTGACACCAAACGACACAAAATTCTATTTGTTATATCAAACAATAAAAAACTAAAACCACTTTTATGGCGCCAATGTCTCGCTGGATGGAAATCACTAAAAATGGTCGTAGAAGTCCTGTATAGTTATACTGTAGAACTTTACAGGACACTGTAACCTTAGCAGTTACACGCAGCTATTGGGAGTGGAAAGCATGGTAACTGTACGTAATATGGATGCAAATATGAAAAAACCTTCCTGCACCAATGGTATTAATGTCCCGCCTTGATAAGAAGAAGGCTCAGATACCTGGAGAGTTATACTGTGGAACCAGGAGACATGGCAAAACAGCCAATGACAATCCTGATAAATTCCATCAAAGGGACTGTGCTACTGTTAAAAATACAAGGTGAGAGAGAGTAATGATCCTATGGCCAGAGTTTTTACGGAAGTTATGCAGTCAGTATACCAATTACAATGTAAATAAATACCTCCTTTCTCCAGTCCTTCTTCTTGCTCAATCTTATTGTAATGAAGGATCCTCTCCACGCTTGTCATCTGTGAAACTATCTCCGCCGACTGCCTCACACCAAACTGCAGCATACCGCACAGAATCAGAGACTGGGAGATGGCCAAGCCCACATTACCAGAGAGAGCGTTATCTGCAAAATAGAGAAAGGGTACACGTCCACATTTCTATTTCATTCAACTATAATATATGACTTGGTTAAGACATTTGAAGCAGTTGCCTCGGTTTGAATAAGTGCTTAATTACGATTGTGAAGAGTGGTTTCTAAACGTAAAGAGAAGAAATAAAATAAGCAATCCTCAAACGAAAAATGTTTAGACCTAAGCTAGAAAAAAGATCATCCAAAATTAAAATGATCCAAAAACTCCGGACTATAATTCAGCATGAAACCATAGTGAGATACTCTAAATCCCATAGAGTGAAATTGACTGGCCACGTGGAAAACATGTCAGATGACATACAGGACACCAAAAATCATGACTAAGTGGATGCCCCAATAATATAGCCAGAGACCGACCGTGGAAGAGGTGGACTAACTGTGGAAGAAGAATGAAAAAGCATCAGAAGGCCTCAGGACTGGAGAAAAATTGCAAGGGTCCAATGCCGGTGCAGAACATTTGTGGAGAAGCCCAAATCCCAACCTCACTGGGATTGAACGCCGTGGTAATTGTCGGATACACAATCACAAAGTTCATCCATTGGATAGAAGGGAAGAAAAATGCATTGTACCAATTTTTTATTTTTTATTTTGGGCTAACTTACCGTTTTGGAAAATAATGAAAGAGAACGACACGACAGCCAGGAATATGGTGCAAATGGTGTCCAACCAGAATCCCAAGTGACTGCTACAAGCAATGTACTGGTACCAAGCTGAAGTGTGTAAATCCTACAAACAGATTAATTACAAAGTATTGTTTAAATTTTGCAACAACATCAAGCATTATTAATTTACATGCATTAGAAAAACTCCTCTCCAACCGAAATTTAAATCCGAGATCTACTCTAAGCTGTGAACTTGACACAATATCGTTAACGGAAAGGCTAAAAGGCTGAAGCGCCATTTGGGAAGTTTATACCAGAGTACGCAAGTTTTATTTTGTTTTACAATCAAATTCAAAAGTATGCCGTGCCTGCTTTAATTTTAAAAACAAACTCAGGTAACTCAATACTTTCACTGAGTTACCTGAAGCGAAAAATAGCTTAAAAAATCCCAAACATGCGTCGCTTGAGTCAAGCCTTCTCCCAAATGGTAAATATATTTTAGATGGCTGAAGGGCCACAATGGTTTTCAGAATCAAACGAAAATCAGAGCTTATGATTCAGAAATAAAAACTGCATATTTAACTTATTTTTTACGAAAGTGTCGCTTAAGCCCTTTCCTGCTACGATATGGTTTTCAAAATATGGGTATTCACAAATCACAGAGACCCTTATTGTGATTTCAATAATTTTGTGGTTAAAATCAAAACAATTTATACAACGATGTTGGAAAAAAATCTACATTCCATCAACAGCAAAGTTTGCTACAAAAATATTTATTTCTAGTGAAGCAATATTTCAGCATGTATTTAATTTCCTTCATCTTATCTTAATGAATAATTTAAATTTATATGTACATAGTAATTTATTGTCGTCTTCCAGTTCAGAAGTCAAACACCCAAGTAAATTCAATTACCTACCTCAAAAAAATACATGTGTTCGTACACCCACTAACCACATTTTACCTCTGCATTAGTAATCAAATAATTACCAGCTGTTTTGAAAGCAACGACTTAAATATTTGTTTTGCCAATGCAAAATAAATATAATTAAGAACGTGGTTAAAGAACTTGGAATTTAGTGATTTGTACACATTATACAGGTTATGTATAACAATGCTTAATATCTAGTTCATTACTATTTGCTAAACAAAAATATTTGGCAGTCAACCAATTCAATTAATCGAATATTAAGTTTTAGGAATTTTTATAAAATTATGGATATTTTTAAATTTTGCGCGTACAATAATTTTACGTAATATTTTGGCTTCGTTTTTGATTCTAGTATTTTGTTTTTGGTTTTTGCGTTCGAAAAAACTAATAACACGCAAATATTTGTGTTGGTGGCAGAAGGTGTTGACGAATATATCTGTTTGCGAAAGGAAGAACGGAATAAGTAAAAAAAACGCAGGTTTTCGGGAGAGCCAAAACAAAATTTATAAATCTATTTTTTTTCATGTCCTTTTTGAAAAATAATCGCACATTATTTTATTTTTTGCATCATCTCATTTATTCTTGCTATATATGTATCTAAGGAACAATTCTGCATACTTAACTCAAAACTTTTTTTTACTCATTCTTTTCTTTCTTTGGCACACAGATATATTTATTAATGAACATTTGTATTTCCCGAAAACAAACAAGGTTCCTGCTTGTAATAAAAACTCACCCAAAAATGTTTTATTATTGCATTTACCTCGAAATTTCAGACATGAAAAGCTGTGCGAAATCCATGTCACCTGTACTCATCGTTAAAAGGTTTGTTGTTTCATACAATTGGATATTTTTTATAAACTAACTGACTATTGTCCAATTACAAACAAAACACAAAAAGAGAAAAAAGAGCAACAGAGAAAGAACGGTATATTATACTTAATATTAAATGAGGCAATGACAAAAATAGGACAAAATATACATAAGAAAGAACATTCAAATCAAAGCCAAGGTCAAGTCAAAGTTTTGGTAGAGTCGTAAAGAATGACAAAAATCATTTAGACTGGTACTAAAAGTTTCAAGACCATGGCTTGAGTTAACAAGTCTCGACATTCTGGACAGTGGAGAATGATACCCATTATTATTGAGTGATGATTGAGGAACTGCAATACATTGAGTCTATGGCAAGGAATGTTGGACTGGATGAGTTGCAACAAAGAATGTGAGTCAATTATATAAATAATCATTTGAAAATGCAAATTAAATAAAAGTCTTTCTTTATTTTCTCAATAGTTAAAATTAATAAGCTATTATTTTCAATTCAGACAGACAAATATATTTTTTTTAAATTAAGAATAGAGGGTTAAGTATATATTAATTTACTGCCTTTTGTTTACTTTGGCAACATTATTCAATTGTTTTGATATTACGCGAACGCTCAGTTGACAGATGTTGGTAAAATTAAATTGGTTGATCATTTGCTAAGATTTCCGCTATCAGTCGATTTTTACTCAACATAATTCTTGATCAATTTATATTCGTAAAAGTCGTCGTAACTTTAAAAGAATAAACGTAATAATAATGGAGGACTGAACATGGTAGTTGCTAATTAAAAGCTGACCAAAGTAGCAAAGCCTCCAGTCCTCAATGGAGTGCTGATAGCAACCTGGTTAGGTATGAAACAGGATAGAAATAGGATCCCTGCGGAAAACCTCTTATTACAGCATACCAAATGTAGAGAAAATAATGGAAAACTGATGTAAGCGTAATGAACAAGGTTGAGAAATGGACACAGATGATTTGGACATGTAGAGCGGATGAATGGTAGAAGGAGTCAGGGACGCCCGAGGAAGACATGACACGACCATGCGAATCAAATTTTTAAGCCGGGTCGTGTGAGAGTCAGAATAATAGAAGAGTATGCATGAGATGTTGCATGAGTGTGAATGAAGCACGGGGTATGTGTCAAGACAGATAGTTATGCGACTGTCCATCCTCTCACGTGATGGTTAATTAGTTAGTTAACAATAAGATTCAAGTGCTGTGTTCAGGTACCTGGTGAGTGTCAAAGTCGTGTGCCAGTCGTTTAGACGCTCCAGATGCTCTGATGGTAGTGATTCCGTTCAAGGAAGCTGACACGTGGGAGAACACTGGACTTCTTGCTGCAAAAACCAATAAGATCAACGTTACACCCTTTTGAAATTATTATTAGTATTATTTAGAACAGCCCAACTCTTTTTTATTGCAATTGTTTCAAATCGTTGCCGTTTTATTTAAAGCGGCAATATAGTGAAATGGTTAGCTAGATAGGAACTTGGATAAGAAACGTGAAGGTAAGGATTCAAAAAATTATCGCTTTAAAATCTAACAGTAATACTTACTGATTCCTTCAAGCCTCTTGATGTCCTGAGCAGTGCTGAGGTACAGTAGGAAGATGATGTAGAATAGCACCAAGATGATCAGCACTGGCAGGAGCATCCACACGTTGGAGACGGTGACGAGGAACAGGATGCTGACCATCACCAGGAGAATTTGAACTGCTTCTATGGTGGCTCTTGGGAGAAGCTCGTCCACCGCGCCGATATCCTTGGAGAAACGGTTGAGGATACGACCTGAAAGGGAAAAAGACAATATTTTGCTGGTGTAGAGCCCCTAGCACGAAACATCGATAAAGATTTAATCGATAATTTGGAATCGTTCTTGCCTTATTCAGTCGATGTAAACTGTCATTTGTTGGGAACGATTCTAAATTACCAGCACTTTCAATTAAATCTATTTCGATGTTTCGTGCTAGGGCCCTGGAATATTCATTGCTTTATAATAATTTAAATAAGCCTTTCTATCAGCAAAATATTGAGTCGATTGACGCCAGATTAATGGAAAGGTAATGATTAGACATTGGACTATACTCGTATATATTTGAGCCTTTGTGATCAATAGTGTATACTCTCCAGCTTGTTTTTGTCATTAGTGTATATATTTAAGTCATTTATTCCTATGGGCATATTCTTTCATGCTTATTTCTGTATGGAATGTAATCCCCTCTCCCTATATCCCATGAAAAAAACGAATATGCCCACCCCAAATGAAATCAAATGAGAAAAATCGTATCAATTCTTCAAACATGCATTTTTTTACATATTCGTATGTATTATTGTATATATGTTAGGCAAACACATATTTTTATTTATTTATATTGCATATTTGCATGCATATTTCGGCACTTTAGTGCATTTAATCCGATGTCTAATAAAGAATGGTGAGCTGAGGTTAATGTTGAAATTCGAGTGGACTCCCTTTTTTATATAACACTGTCATTTTCATATCTACCCTCTCATCAAGACCCATGTCCAATATTTTCGAAAGACGAAATTCCACATCAAAAATTATGCTGAGAACACCGAATGGATCGGTCCAACTATCCAAAGTAATGCGACTTTCCTCTGGCACTTTCTATTTTGCCAGTATTCAATCAATCCACGTTAATTTTTTTGTTTCAACCAGCAAAATGTCCAATTTTTCTTAGAATGTATTAAATATGTAAATACCTGATGGATTGGTATCAAAGAATCTCATGACGCCTCCCAAAATCTTGTGGAACATCTGATCGTGGAGGTTCTTAGACGCGTTCATGCAGACCTTGAAGAACAGCGTGCTTCTCGACAGTGTCAGGATCACGCACGACAAAATCAGGATCGTGTAGATGTACAGATACTCAGACGTAGAAAACAGTCCTATCTTGTCGCTGATGTTGAAGGCGGTGTCTTGGTACGCTTGGCTCGCGTTCAGCCGGACGACGGAGTAGAGGGTGTCGTTGGAGAGGAACTCCGTGACGGCCTCGTAGTCCGCATACGCATCTGTGTCGTTGAGTTTGCGGCTTTCGAGGCGTTGCATGACGGGGTATTCTACCATCGCAAGTGACGCTCTTTCCTTGTATTTTGACTCCTCGAGATTCTGCTGGTTGGTCCTGAAAAAAACGTTATTTTGAGTTGTTTACGTTCAATCAATTCAGCGCAGGATCTGCCATACGTTCAAATAAAAAATGAGAAATAACGCAATCTGTAATTAGGTCAAAATCATCCCTAATTCTTTTTTTTTAAATACCCATTATTGGAGTAAGTTATTGGCCCCAACAATTTTAACGCTGCCAGGATGGACTCCCTCTTGATGGCCTTTTGCAGACATGATACCTAATATCCCCTCAATAATATTTTTTACATGTATAATTTTTTTTTTTTGATCTTATGAATTTATTTTTACTATGACCGGTCGGTAGCTGAGTGGACAAACGCGTCGGATTCCCACCCGGGCGTCGTGCGTTCAATTCTTCTGCTAGATAAGACCTCCGTCATTGCACAAGCAGCATTTTCCGCTAATTATTATGATAGTAGAAATTTTTCAAATATTGTCAGGTTATTCGTAACCCGGGAGTGCTTGTCTTTCTTAAAAAAAAAAAATTATGTCACTGTCATAATAATTGAAAACTTGATAAGAATGGTTTTTCTGCAGGAAAAAGTCGTGAAGATATCTCGTTTTCCTTTACTAAAGCTAATTTTTTAAACTACTTAAATTGTCATCGCCTTAATACAGGCAATTTAAAAGCATCGATGAATTGAATTTGCTTCCAAATAACTCAACCCACATAATTCTTTTTTTTACAGAACATAGCTTAGAAAGCATAGCATAGAAACATAGCATAGCATAGAAACATAGCATAGCAAACATAGCATAGAAAATCATATCCATAATCAAGATGTAACAAGCCCAATAGAACCAAGAAAACTTTTCAGACTCTCATTCCTTAAATTCATTAGAAGATTTTCACTATTATCTGTTCTTCACTACGAAAAATTAAAAAAATTAAAAATACCTCCGATACACTTTATTTTAAATTTGCCCTCATGCCCTAAAAATGAAAAATAATTATAAAGAACTAAAAAAAAAAAAAAAAAAAACAAAAATAAAAAAAAATAAAAAAATTTAAGTTATTCTAAATTTTAAGTTATCATGATATGGTGATTGTGTCCTGCCAGAGTGACCTGCCAGGTAAGTATGATGCTGTATATTTATATAAACTAGGAATTAATACTAAGTAGAAATTAAGATTTGTACAGCGCCTTTGAGGTGATTTTTCACAAAAACGGCGCTATACAAATTATCCAAATATTATTATTACTATAGCTTAAATGGTGATATTTATTGTAGCCCTGTCGTTAAATATTGGCAGTACAGCTAATACTTTAAATATATCAACATTTCCAGATAGTTTATTAAAAATCTATGAAAAAATACGTTTAAAATTACTCCTTTAAAGTAACAGATATACAAACGAAGTATTTTATAATATTGTGATGGTTGAAGGAAAATATAGGCCATGCTACCACCACCACCCGGTGGCGTAAACATAATTTTTATTCGGGGTAGGCAGTAGGAAAAACAGCGTATTAATTTACGTTTAAAAAATGCCCCCCGTGCAAGTAATAAAAATAAAAAGAAAACCAAGATAACATTTACTTTTACCTTTATTTTCTAAGTAGCCGTAATGATTCATAGAGATACCAAAAGATGGCACTAATTGCCGTATTAGTAATGGCAGTGGTAGCACTGCAAAGCACTGCATTTTTGACACTAACACAAACAAGTCGTCCCTTGAAGTGAATTCGCACACATATGTAACCTTGTGTAGAATAAAGCTAACATTTGAATATGACGCATGCGTTAAAATGGGCGTACTTAGTTTCTGCCTTTGACATGTGACCATAGGGTGGCTGATGTGGCTCTATGATTCGTAGTTAGTAGTAATTTTTTTGGATTGATAGTAATATAGAGTAGGCAGTGCTTATGTGGCTATATAGAAGGTACGCCCCTGCGAACACTACATAAAAACACAAATAAACATATAATAATAAGCACAGAAAAATATACTCGTCAATAAATTGCAACCCGTGACCGACGGCTGCCCAGGTATCATGACGACTTTCTGATACATGCGTTGTTTGTGAGAAAGAGGAGAACAACGGAGCTTTCAGACGTATAATAAATAATAAGCATGATGGTTATATGACTATATGACTGAAGAAAGGGGAATGTACGACAGTATTAGTAAAATTTCCTCACCAATACGTGACCCAGAAATCACAAGCCGTGGCCGACAGCTGTCCCAGTATCATGACGAAGATCATGGTCGACACGAAGCAGCGGGAGCCACCGTTCTTCCAATACTTCCAGAAAGTGCTCATCTTCATCCCGCCGGACAGCTGCTCCTCGCCCTCCAGCTCTTCAGCTTCCTCTTCGTCTTCTTCCGGCAGCTCTGAATCGACAGAGGACTGGAAGAAAAAAATTGTAATTTTGTAATTTCTCTGCAAGGAGATATTTCTAAGACGCTGGTGTAAAAACTAACAACTCGCCACTGGCCTTACCGTAGAAACTTCCGACGCCTTCCTGTGCCGCTTGCCGCCCGGTTTCGTTTCCTCGCCCTCGTGAGCGTCCTTGCTCTCCTGCATCGCGGCCAGGAGGCTGGCGAAGTCCTGCCCCGAGGAGGCCAGCTCGTCGTATGTCCCGACGTTCTCTATGCTGCCCTGGGATCAAAAAAGACGTATGTTATTTCGTATTGACGAAGGCTACCAAATTGCAACGCCAGGGAAGATGTGATTAACTAAACGGAATGAAGGGATTAAATTGCAAATTCCAGCACAAACAGGAAAAGTTGGAAAACTATTTAATATGAGCATAAAATGTTAAGTAAATATCTGTGAAAGTACATCAGATATGATTAACTTAATGGAAAACTAAGAATCGTTTGACCGTATTATAAATGTGGAGATCCGGAAAGAATGCAAGGCTGAAGTAAGCGTAATGAATAGGATCAAGAAAGGGACGCTTATATGGTTTGGGCATGTAGAGCGAATGAACGAAGAAAGTGTGAAAAGAATATATGATGTGAAAGTAAATGGAAGCATAAGTCGAGGACGCCCGAGAAAGACATGGCGCGATCAAGTAAATCAAATGCTTGAATCGGGTCGTGTGAAGAGTCAGAATAACAGAAGAGTGTGTATGAGACGATATATGAATGTGAATGAAGCAAGGAGTGGGTGCTAAGACAGAGTTATATAGACGGTCCGTCCTCTCTACCTCTGCCTACCCCTGCGGCGAAACGGCGTGATGGTTAGTTAGTTAGTTAGAGAACTAAGAAAGTCTAGCATTGTCAGAGTGAACGGACTGGTCGGTAGCTGAGTGGACAAACGCATCGGATTCCCACCGGACGTCGTGGGTTCAATTCCTCTGATGGCTAAGTCCTCCGTCATTCCAAGCAACATTTTTCGCTTATTGTGATGGTAGTAGGAGTTTTTCAAATATTGTGATATAAAATTATTCGTAGCCAGGAAATATTTGTCTTTCTTTAAAAATCAAATTGAACGTATGCTATACGAGTGCTCCTGCGCTCTAATGGTAAAAAAATATATATCAAAACTTAATAAGCCATGAATTCGAAAGTCTAATTGAACGAGAAACGATCGAAAAAATATTTTACGTCTCAAAGAGTGCGATGGGCTATCCATGTGGAAATAATGCTAGGTAACATTGAAAATTATGACCAATCAGAAGTCCAAATGAATGCGATCCAGAGACAGACCGAGGAAAAAGTAGACTGACTCCTCAACAGAAGTTTAGAGTTTAGATACAGTCGATTTCAGAATTGGGTGTACCTGCGGTTCCAATTACCGGTGACCGGCGAGGAACCGGTTGTTTATCCTGTTTATTTTGTAACCGGTTCCTGTAGCCAGGAAAGTTCCACGAAGGAGATTTTTTTCTAAAAGTACTAGCAAATCGACAGTCGAGTCGACCTCGAAAAAAAGTACTAGTCGGTAGAGATTTGAAAATGAAAAGAACTGGAACTGGTTCCTCGCAAAAAAAAAAAATCGTGGAGGGCGGGGGGTTGCTAGCAAAATTGTGAGAACGAGAAGAACTGGAACTGGAACTGGAACTAGAACTGGAACTAGAACTAGAACTGGAACTGGAACTGGAACTGGAACTGGAACTGGAACTGGAACTGGAACTGGAACTGGAACTGGAACTGGAATTGGAACTGGAACTGGAACTGGAACCGGAACCGGTTATTTTTCGCCAAATGATTTTTCATGGGGGAGTTGCTAGCAATTTCCAAAACAACAATGATGTCCGCAGCCTTCAGGTAGTGCAGCTGGTGGGTGACCAGGATGGTGGTGCGCCCCTTGAGGTAGCGCCCGATGCACTCGGCAAACAGGTGTCTGCCCACGTGGGCGTCCACAGCGGACAGGGGGTCGTCCAAAAGGTACACGTCGGCCTGGAAGTAAAACAAATGTTCGAAATACAAATAATGCAGTGAGACATGTAATTGACGGTGGAAATACGAAAATAAACTGGGTAAAAGTATAATAAACTAAATAATAATACACAACCTCAGAGCAAGAATATATATGGAGAGACAGCTAAATATTTTTTACCCGACTCATACAAATTTACGATAAATCACTTTCTCCGGGTTTTTACGTCGTAAACCAACAGAGAGAAAGAGACAAGACAAGCTCGCACATTCGGTATGTCAGCATGTTTTTCGTCTCCCGCATCTCCGGCGACTCCGTCCACTACGTTTTGTTATGCGACATATCAGGACAAAACTCAACGGTTTTTTAGGTTATATCCTATATTTTTGTTTTTAACAGTACTGCGAAAAGTGGTTTTACCAATTGACAAAAACATTATGTCGACACGTGCTATGAACGGATGTATAAATACCCTAGACCTAGTCCTAGCCACGCCCGAGTCAGGCGAAAATCTTCAATAGTGACTACAGAAGCGTTCCCTTCTGTATATTATTGCTCTGAGAACACAACCATAACTGGAGTCAGAATACAGAGAATAATTATTTGAAGTAGTTATGCAGAAAGCGTCCAACCCACAATTTGCAAAAATCGAGTTTTACATGTTTTCCTATAGATTATATCTGCTGAAAACATCCAAGCTCCAAATGCAATAGATTTTTGGTAATTATTTTTTTTACTAACGCACGTGCAGATATGATTGAAATTGAAGTTTAAAAACATTATAAAATGTAGGATAACATGAGTTTTTTTTTAAAAACACATTGATACATTTTAGATTACCTATTTATAATAATGCTAAAAAGAAAAAAAAACACTGATATTCACTTTACAAATGCCGATTCCGCATATTAATGTTTTTTACCGTCATATTTACAAACGCCTTTTTTACAGTTTCATCCTTTTGGGGTTGAATGCTTCCTGCATAACTACGTCCAATTAAGAGTGATTACAATAAATAAGTTAACATTGTAATATCCTCCCTGATTTGGTAGAAAACGTGAACTTATAAACTTCTCGCAAATGAACTTAAGATTTGGAGTAAATGCTCTGTGTTGACCTGTCTGTAGACGGCCCTAGCCAGGTTTATTCTGGCTCTTTGTCCCCCTGACAGGGAGACTCCTCTCTCTCCCACCAGGGTCTGGTCTCCGCGAGGAAACTGCTGGAAATCCTTTTCCAAAGCACACACGCGAACAACCTGTAACATAAGCAAAACAATGTGTCATTTGCCCACATACCTACCCAATAATAATTATCAACAAATGGGACCCGAAGAAAGACCTTGCGGTAACCTTTTAGGGTTTAATAGAAGTAGGATATTCCAATAGCGTATTTAAATGGAAAAGTCAAGTTCACCTAGTAAAATGGATTAGGGGTAGCTGAATTTCACTCTGTGAAGAAACGAAAGAGCTTCAGTGGAAAATAAAGCAAGTTTGTGATACAATTTTGCAAAAGACTGGCATAGTTATTACCACCAAAAATATTTTAATTAATTGAAATAATACAGGAAAAGAGGGTAGAGTAGGGGTTCAATAACCTTTGACATTATTCATGAAAACAGAAAAAAGCTGGAATATAATGAAATTTCTGCTTATACTCAAAAACACAGCACAATTGATTTTAACCCCGAATATATTGGCTTTGATTTACATTTTCCGTAGGACCTTTTTCCTGTATTCTTTGTGAAGCATTCATAGCATGTATTTGTAATTTTATTATTTATTATTCTTAAATCACCTTCTCAGTTGACGTTTTGTCTCTTTCAATTCATATTATCTGTTTCTTTATCTCGGTTCCACTGTCATAATTTAAATGCTATTCTATTGTTTTCTCATTGTTTTGTTATTTTATTTTATATTTGGTTTTCCCTCTGTATGTATGTATTACCCCACACTTTATATTTTTTGTTTAGTTTAATATTGTACCCTGATGATGCTAAGGCCAAACGAAACCGGTCGGTCATAAAAATTAAAATAATATCCGTAGTCTTATACAAAGTTATTTTTTCAATTCTTCAAATGTGTTATTTTGTTCGCTAAAACAGCTATAAAGTTAATTCAACAAGTAACATACTTAATCCAAATGAAATGTGATATGCAATACCTACCGGAAAAACTTTGCGCTAGTGAGTTTAATGCTGCTCGTATTGTTTTATTTTATTATTTGATTTTCGATAAAATAAACAAGTGAAAATTAATTGACAAAATCAAAAGGTAAAATGACAAGTTAAATTCAATAATCATCTGAAAAAGTGGTGCACGAGTCTTGAGTAATAATGAAATGAAAACATTCATAGCTTTAATAACATTATATTTGTCTTATTATTATTAGAAGATACACAAAGTAGCAAAGTTTAATGATGCTGTGTAAATTAAAATAATTTTAACGTGATAACAATTAATTATAATGTTTATTTTTAAATTAGCTTATCTATTATATATGAGAGGGCTTGGCATATTTGTCTTTGGGTTAAATGTTTTCAAGTTACGCACGGAGGCAATAAACTAAATTATTTCAGAATAAATCGAACAAATACTTCATTATAATCACGTTTTATTTTTAACTGTCTACCGGTTTTAAAACTTCCTGATAAAGGTGTTTTTCGAAAGTGATAAACATTTTAAATAAACGTAATCGCTTTTTAATAACACAAACTCATTTCACTTTATGGAAAATGTTTAAGTACCTTAAAAAAAAAAGAGTTTATTAAACAGTGGAGAAATATATAACGGGTACATAATGGGATCCCTGGGGAACGCCTGTGTTAGTTGTATACCTCTCTGTATCGCTTGTGGTCGTAAGGCAGACCAAAGAGGATGTTGTTCCTGACGGTTGCCACGAACAGCCAGGCTTCTTGGCTGGCGAAAGAGATGGTGCCTTGGACATTGACGGTGCCAGACATTGCGGGGAGCTCCTTTAGCAGAAGTTGTAGCATAGAACTCTGAAAATAAACAGAAAATAATTGGTATTAAATTAGAAATAACTTTAAAGCTTTATGCTCTTTATTTTAATATTAATTGTTGAAATAACATCAATAATTTTCAACGTAAATATGAAACTCTCGGCAGCCTATACCCGAAGAAATTGAAAAATAATATTAATAGTTTTCAATGAAGTATGAGATCGATTAAAATGTCAGTTTCTAATAAGGCCTCCGTAGTTCGATTGGCAGAAACGTTACCCCCGGATATAGTAGAGGTTCCGAGCTCGAGTCTCAGTTGCGACCGTTATTCTTTTTAGTCTTTTGCATTTCTGTTTCATATTCACGTTAAAGATTATTGATGTTATTTACATAAGAAAATAATTGACCTAAAAATAGAATTTTTTGAGCATTTAATAAAGCTCCTAAAATTGTGCCCCTTTAAGGTGAAACATCGTTCCGTTTGAACTTCTGAACTTGGTAGGGAACAAATATTTTTAAGAAAAAATATTCGATTTTCAGCTTCATAGAAAATTCAAACACCACTCGATAGTTTACTTGATTGAAATAGAATCAACAGTCACTTTCAAATGAGAGAGACTGACTTGATTTCCAATTTTGGGTGGGCGAGGACCTCCTTACGTTTTTTCCGGTTTCTTCTCATATCGTATCCAATCTCCGCTTTGTAGGTTGCGATCCGCAATAACTGTGCGTAATAAATATTGCGAGGCGGAATAACACCACACCAATTACAAAAGTTTTGAAATCATGAAACAAGTAGGAACCTTCAAGAATTGGTCCAATGTTGAAGACATTTGAAGTCCAAAGTCTGATGAAGAAGAAAAAAAATACTTTGATGGTCGGCTTACCTTTCCGGAGCCCACAGAGCCGATGAAGGCACAAAGTTTCCCTTTGGGAATCTTGATATTGATTCCGTCAAGAGACAGGGCGGATTTATCTGAGGTCCAACTCGCCTTCAGGTCCTTGATGACCACAGCCAGTTCACCATTGGCTTCTGCTTCGAGATTGAAATCTTGCATGTCGTAAGCTAAAAATATGAACAAATCAATAAATAAAATATGAAAGAAATACTAAAAAAAATGGCGCAGTCGTAGTTGTTGTACGCATAATATGATGCACACATGTTAAAGAACAACGTCCTCTCCCTCAGTTCCCCGGTATAGTTCTTTTGTACTGAAACAAGTGACTCTCAAAGCCGTCGACTGGTTGATTAACCTCAAAATCTCACTATGACCTCCACAAACTCCTACTCTACCATACAAAGAAGATGTTTAGTATGAATAAATTAAAATGTCTTGATATTAGGCAAGTGAGTACAAATGGACGCCATAATGTTCGCAAAGCGAAAATAATTATATATGTCTGCTGTATATTCTCACATACTATTCGAAGACGAAGTACTCAGTGCAACGACCAATAAACCGTTTTCGTCAGAAATATTCAATTGCGCATTGTACTGAAGACAATGACCTCTACCTGAGACAGGGGTAAGAACAATATACATACCCATCAGAATACCGCCGATAACTTTATTTAAAAAATATCGAAAAAAGAACAACACAATGTTAGCTCTTATAATCTGAAGAGGTTAAGAGTGCTAGTCACAACAACGCAAAAAAAATTCACGTCAGCGTCGGCAATAATCATTGCGCATTGTTCTGGAAAGCAATGACCGCCACTCAGGACAGTGTCAAGGGTAATTATTTATCTACGATCAGTATACCGCCTTGCTGACAACTTCATCTTTAGAATGCCACATACTATGTTCATAATATGTAGATTACTTTTACGGTGGGTTTACTTTATTTACATAAACCTAAAGATTCAATGAAAATAATGTCAGTTAGTCCTACATTGAATTGAATTCCTTTATAAATAGAATTTTATACCAGAATTAGAGAATCCATTCCCTCCAATTTTTTTCTTGCTATATCCAATATCGTCTTCATCATTCTTCGAGTATCTTCCGTTGACTCTTCCCTTCTCAGTGTTTGACTTTGGCTCCATCAGACGGAGGTCTGGTCTCTCCTCCAGAATCAGGAAGTCTTCCAACCTCTTGACGGTGACCAGACACTCTGCTGCTGAGGATATGCTCATGGGGTAGATAATGGCCATGGTGGCTTGAAGCGTGTTGTAAAACTGGGCTAGAGAAAATACCTGAAAAACCAAAAAATTATACAAAGGAATTGAATTAAAAAAAAAAAAAATTGTTGTGAAATCACCAGGTATACATTGCCTGTTCAAAAGAAAAGGCGAATTTTGAATTTTCGCGGGCTGTGTACATTCGATTATCGATTTTTTTTTTGTTATGTTGGTACACGTATGTTTATCATATGTTAGCATTATCAGCCATTTGGGATAGGTGGTTTGTTTTTGACAACTGGAAAGGTTAGTCACGTTTTTGTGTGTTCTTCGATTTTTTACTTTTTGAAAAAATGGATCAAAGAATATGTATTAAATTTTGCGTTGAAAATGGAATAAAGTGCTCCAACGCACTTAAAATGTTGACTGTGGCATTCGGCGAGTCTACTTTGTCTCAAAAAGTGTTTATAAGTGGTACAAGCGCTTTACAGAAGGCCGAGAAGATGTTAATGACGATGAGCGTCCTGGAGTTGTGGAAAAACAAATCATGGATTTTATTCTTTGATCCATTTTTTTCAAAAGTAAAAAATCGAGAACACACAAAAACGTGACTAACCTTTCCAGTTTTCAAAAACAAACCACTTATCCAAAAGGGCTGATAATGCTAACATATGATAAACATATGTATACCAACATAACAACAAAAAAATTGATAGTCGAATGTACACAGCCCGCGAAAATTCAAAATTCACCTTTTCTTTTGAATAGGCCTCGTACGTGTACATGCCCATCTTCACTATTTAAATTAATGCTACTTGTGTTCAACCTTCCAGCCATCGTGCATAGGCATAACTTTATAATTACTTATATCCATAACATCTTAAACGTATCATACACGGATTCTCATCTTGTTTTGCTCGAGCTCCTCTGTCCTCAATTGAAAACACAAAATATAGTAACTTTTCACAATATAATATTACTCAACTGCAGGTCCGGCTCCACGGCATCTTTCGCCTTATGCAGTAAGTACCGATTGCACCCCCCCCCCAACCCCCCCTCTGGATTGCATCAATTTTAACGTACGACACACTATAGAAAAACAATCTCTACGTACAAGTAACTATTATGCAATTCGTACAAATCTGCCGTAACAAAAACTTGTTTCCACACATTTTCGGTAATCGTTGAATGCACAATCATGTTGCCAGCGCAATATAAAACATAAAAATATCCAATGATGTGGGTGATTTAAAAATTATTTAGATAAATTTTAATATGACTTAATATTTTAAGTAAATTTAAATAAGATCTTTACTTCACGGCGCCTGTATAAAGATGGCGCCTATGTTTTTGGCACAGTTTAAACGTATAGTGGATCCAGCGCTGCTCAACTGACTTTCATAGTTTTACCGAAAGGGCTATATTTATTTTTTGCTCATATTAAAAATGTTGAATTTCTTCTGTACGAGCTTAAAAAATTCTCTTCCTCGGCTGCCTCTTTAATATCAATTAACTAGTAGGCAGCTTATACAATGTTTTTCCGCTTTTATGTTTTAACTAGATAAGAAGCAATCTTGCCTGTCAATGCCGGAGCCTTTCTGCGGGTAATTTTGGCTCACTCCAACTAAAGTCCGTTTTTTGTTTTGAAAAACATTTTTCAGTGCGAAAGAATCGTCTAAAAGAATTAAACTTTAAATTTTATTACTTTCCAGTTCAAAACCGTCAAGTTCAAAAACCTTTATTTCGAAAACCAAACATCGAGAAGTTTAGTCGGTGAGATATTCACTTTTGTATGTTTCATAATCAAAAACAATATCAAGGTCCCTCGACAAGCAGCTGATGGGCCTAAATTATTTGACACGATATGTCACATCAAATCATAAATCTACTGTGCAAGAAACCCTCCCAGTTCAAACTGGTTTATTTGGACTACGAGGATTTATTTCTTCCTAATTAGTTGGTAGTGCCAGTATATATTTAAGTATTCGAATTGTGTAAATCAATGATAAACAGCGTCATAAAATCAATAAAGTTGACAACTTGTACAAATATTTTGACTCATACTTCTGTACGGATAGTAATTTCGGTGTTGGTCTAAGAGATCTATTTTCTGAATCGAAGTGCCTAAGGAAGTTGAGTGAAAAATATTATGACTTTAAAATTTTTTTTTTATTTTTATTTATTTAAAAAAGTAAGACAAACATTCCCGGGTTACGAATAACCTGACAATATTTGAAAAACTCCTACTGCCATCATAAAAAGCGGAAGATGTTGCTTGTGCAATGATGGAGGACTTAGCCAACAGAGGAATTGAACGCACGACGCCCGGGTGGGAATCCGACGCGTTCTCCACTCAGCTACCGACCGGTCAAATATGTGCATGTAGTTCAAAAAACACCGATTCTGAATGTATATATATTATTATTCTTAGAATTAATAAATGCCTCTTGAAAATTGGTTAAAACGACATAAAATAGAAACGCTTCATGATTAGTCGAACGAACTCCTGCGACAAATGTACCGTTTACGTACGATGTAATGCCGCCTTCATGGCGTTACACCATTTTTTACGTAAAACATCATTTCTTGGAATGATGATAAATTGCTGTAATGCTTGTATTTTTACACATCAGTGCGATGCAATAGTAATACGTATTATCTCCTAACATTTTATAAGGATTTGTTAAATTAAAAGCGGTAAAATTTAAGAAAAAACACAAACTAACAAAATACGCGACTGACAGCTGGATAACGACAGTTGCGATGCGTTTAAAAAATTCAAACTTTAAGAATTAATTTAACCATGAAAACGAACTTTTAAAAAAATACTGGTATTTAAGTTTGAATGTGGATATTGATAAAAAAAATGGAGTCGAATTCCTTATTAGGCTACAACATGTACCGCGTTGATTGCAACAAAGACGAACAGAATTTTAAAGAAGACAAAAACTAGGTGTTGTGATAAAATAAGAAATTGAACGAGGCTGAATAAACAATATTAGTAAGTAAATAATTGATCTCGAAAGTTCACTTGTTAGTATCAGGGTGTGTTTTACATGAACCGATAAGACAACTACTGTAAGGGCATATCATATAAATTGTATTATCATTGGACTATTGGAGTATGGCAATGAAAATACTAGAACATTAGACCTCTTTTATCAGGACGAAATACAAATTTACAAAATTTGAGAGTATTTGCTTTCAACCAGAGCTGGATCTCCCGTAGATGCAGATGGGATAGGTTAAGATTTTATTCCTTTCGGAGGTTGACTTTCATCAGGAAAAACTTCTCTCTGCAGGCTTCATCCTAGAACAACTCAACGGAACTCTTGTGGTATTTACATTCAATTTTTAACTTCGCCTACCTGAAAACCAACCCTTCCCCTCCGTGTATTTAGGAACGACTCTCACTGATGTATTTCTAGGGTAATGTGTTCACTTAAGATATGGAAGGTGATTTATTCAGCGGACACCACTGTTGTTAGATTCAGGAAGTTATAAATAGGTTGACTGAAGATTATATTGACTAGCAAAATAATCAAGGTCGTGTAATTGAGTTTTCGTTGCGGCGTAAAATGCTATAGGTGCATCCTTGTTATCGACGTCACATAACTTAACACAAACAAATGTTTGAATGCAATTCAAAACTCTAATCTAAAGGAGGGAGAATAGTGCATAGATCAGGGTGACGCTTTCGTCTTTGGCACTAGTCTTTTATCGTTAGAAATAATATTTGTTTGCAGCTATTATCTCGTGAAGAAACGCGCGTCTTACAAACTGAAGTAAATCAATTCGTATAGGAATGACCTATATGACGTATTGCCGCATATCATTAGGAAATTCCGAGAATCATTACTGTATGAAAAAATACATTTGATAGGATTTCTACGAAATACGAGTATGCGTCAGTATCGTCGCCAGCGAGTATCCAAGAGTATCGATTCTGCATATTTTCTATTAGTTTTTTCTTAAAACTATTATTGCATTTTGTGTTAAACTCTTAAATCACTTATTTATGCACTTTATATTTATATGAACGTGATTTTGTCATTTATAATAATAAATAAGCAAAGAGAAGAATCAAAGAAAAGAATTTTTAATTTTAAAAAGTTCTTTTGACCATGTTTGGTAAAACATGGAATACATAATTAAGAGCACAACAGTGCTTGCAGAAAGAAAAAAGAGCCGAAGTTATGGTAGAAAAACCTATCCAAGGTGAAAAAGCTAGCATTGCTGAAACGGCTTACTGTGGTCCAGGGGAAAGGGATTTTAAACAGATAATAACTGGAAAAAATAGACAGTGCGTGGAAAGTTATAATTATAAGAACTAATGATGAAGACCTCAAAGCTCTCTGACATTTACGGGAAATTTCGCGTCCAGTATCATTGCAAAAATGAATTTCAAAATCTAGAAAAGAGTCAGAATAACAGTAGAGTATGTATGAGACAATGTACGAATGCGAATGAAGTAAGATGTGTTTGCCAAGACAGAATTTTATGACGGTCCATTTTCTCTGCCTGCCCGTGCGGGGAAACGGCGCGATGGTTTAGTTAGTTTTTCTTTTTTTTCCTAAAATGTACAGTGTCTAAAATGAGATATAGTGTTATTTATTTTTCTTTCCTTATTAACCATCCAATGCCGATTAGAAAAATAATATGGAAAATTGTTGACAGAAACCAATAATGGATAGAAAACTGGAACTGTCGAAGGTGACATAATCTAACATTGCTGAAAGCCAAGCTGTTGGAAGCCAAGAAAAAAAAAAGATTAATAATAGATGTGAAATGACAATAAGAGATGATGGTGAAGTTTTCAAAGCTATCCGAATTATTAGTTATGGTAAAATATATCAATATGGCATCTTCTTTGTAAGCCTTTTGTCGCCCAGATTTGGACAACTGAAACCTTGTTTGTCTTTCGCGTCCCAGTAAGTCCACTAATGACATTGACATTCTAACAGTCACTTGCTAGCCGCCCCACGTGCTCAACGCGATTCCACTGCACCACAAGTGTCGAGGTTGTGATAGAAACGTCGTTTGCACTTGTATTGCAATCATTTACAAAAACGCAGTCACACATAAATCATTATTGTCAAAGATAGAAGAAAATAGTAAGGCCTAAACCTAAGTGGGTGAATGGTATGGAGGAAATCTTCACAGGAGGAAGTGAGGAAGAGAGGAAGAGAAAGAGAGAAAAGAGAAAAGAGAAAGAGAAAGAAAGAAAGAGAGAAAGAGAGAAAGAGAAAGAGAAGAGAAAGAGAGAAAAGAAAAACAGAAGACTGATAGGAGTGCAGGTATTTCTCGAAAGCGATCAAGACTACAAGAGCTATGACACAAATAATGTAACATATGTATTACATGTATAAAAACAATAATTAGATGCATTGCTTGGATTAACTTACAGTGGCAGAGGTGACCCTGTGTCCCAGAAGCGAATAAGCCAGCAAGGTGATGAACAAAGTGAACCGTTCAGTGAACACCATGAAAGCCATGAATATTCCGCGTAGGTACGAGGTGGACGTGATGGCCTTCAGTTCGTATGCCCGAGCCATTGACACGACCTTCTCGAATGGCATCTCCCAGGCGTACATCTTGATAACCTGGAATAAAGTTCATTTCTTTAAATTTGTGTGTTCCAGGTATTTTATGGATTTTCAGTGAAAATTTATTGATTTGTTAGACAATATGTTTATTATCTTATGCTGTCACGTTTTATTAACACCAATCAAACTGAGCGACTAAAACGCTGTAAAACGTAAATTTTCTTAGTGGTACGGTAAAGTTAAGGCGTTAAGGTATTTTTTAGAAAAAAATCAACGAATTTTACTCAATGAATTGAATATTAACAAGACAAAATAAAACAATTTTATTTTCAGATAAGCATTGATTGTCAGCCGCTATGACAGAGAAATCAAGTAACTTTTTTAGCAAATCTGTGTTAAAAAACTAAACAATTGATTTATTTTTAATTTAAATTTCAATTTCAATTTTAATTTCATTTTCATTTTCGTTTTCATTTTCATTTTCATTTTCATTTTCATTTTCAATTTTAATTTAAATTTCACTTTCAATTTCAATTTCAATATAACAGGGAAGTGCAAGAGTAATTATTTTCCCCTGAGTTTAACTTTGTCGTTTAAAAATAAGTTTTTGAATAGGTACACAATGAACGCGTACGCTCAACCAAAAATAAGTGATATTTTTGGATCGGTTTTGTTTAGTGAAAGGGGCTGTCGCTTTCAATCAAACAATATCGTCAAAAAGTAATAAATATCGATTAATAAAAATCATAAGGTTATGAAAGGATTTTGATTATTATTTGTAATTATATTAAAACATATATGTAATTTTCTTACTTGGATTCCAGAAATTATTTCACTCATAATTCGTACTCTGTCATCAGTCCTCACTGCTATCTTCTTCCTCAAGTTGGACGACAGCTTGCTCAGATAACCTGTTTTAAGTAAAAAGGGAAAATTACTAAAACTGAGTTAAGCCATTTGTGTGACGAAATTTCCTCGAACTCACCTTTATTGGCTCGTCTAAAGAAGCGAAAGAAGTTCAAAGATTCGAAACAAGACTGAAAATAAGAATATATGATCAAAATGCAAAATACATAAAATGACAGATACATAAAGAAGACTTCACAGGGGGGACTACTTGGAGTTCTAATCTTCCTTATTTTCTGTACAGTGTTGAAACATGGGGATACTCATGGAAATCTTGCGAAGGGAAAAATAAAAAGCCAGATATACCATGGACTGCCAGGCACACAAATCTATCGATTCTGGAAAAGATAGTCATTTAAAATTAGTTTTCAACCATTTGTCCACAATATATCCTGAGTTATTTTTGACACATCGTTTGCCCAACCAAAAACTCGAGACATTAGTTTTTTCTTCTGAAATAGCTTCTGTTAAAATGGAAAGCAGAATAAGTTTGCCGATACACTAAACTGATCATGTTTAAAATAAATCTGGAACATTGAAACTCATCGTTAGATAAGGAGTGTGAGAGTCACGGTATTCACCAACGAGGGAACGACGAAAAAACGATTTTTTCAATGTTTTCTATAAACTTTAAGAGTAAAGAAAAAAATCCAAATAAACGTATACTTACTTTGCACAGGAATAGTCTGCATGGTCAATACTGCTACTCCGATCAAGGCTGCAACATCAACTCTTGTATAGATCAGGTAACAGATCAGCATGATCTGGAAAGGCATGATCCACAAGTAGTGTAGGAAGATCAACACGCTGTCGAACCTGCTAACATCATTAGACATCAAGTTGACGAGCTGGCCTGCCGTGGTTTGGCCCAAAGATTTCCCACTGAGCCGAAGAACCTGCAAACAGATTAAAAAACAACTAAAATTGATATTTATTTCGTAGAATTTGCTTCTCGTACTTTGTATGTTTTCGTTTTTATCACAAATCATTATTTTGATTGATTTAAATTATAGATTACCATTATTTAAACTTTGCGAATTTACACCAACAACTTTTTTTGAAGTGTTTTTTTTTAATCGTTTGTAAAATATATAAAAAAAATAGTGGACCCAAGGATGATCCCTGGGGATTGCTCGAATAAACTCATAGAAGGTCTAGGTGGTAGATGTAAGCTAAGAGCGTATAATATGAACCTTACAATAGCGAAGATTCTTGAATTCAATTTTACCATTGCACTACTCCTGCATACCTTCTGAAATAAAACTTTATTATTATTATTAAAAAATACTATCAACACAACTGTTGCATTGAAATTTATCGTAAAGACAACTTTTGTGGGAGTATATTAGTATGTAATTATGTTGTATTTAGCAATAAAAATGCATATCTTAGAAGCATACTTGTTGGATCCGAAGCTGCGATAAAACACCGAATGTGTTTTCAGCTTCAGATGAATTTGGAAAATAGTGGAATGTAAACGATAAACCATTCTACTTGATGGAAGTGTCTAATTGCAGCGTGTGGAAATATTATAGATAGAAGGAAAAATGGGAAACCATTCACTCACCGATGTAGTTGAAGTTAAAAGTTCTTGAAGTATTCTTACACAGTTGTATTATTAACGAAAATAATATAGTACACTCAGTTAAGTCTTCTTAATTCACAACACCAGATTTATTTTATATTATATGGAGATCAAAACAACAAAAGGGCGAACAACCGAAAAAACAACGAGCAACACGTTTTTTTAACACCAAAAACTTCTGTTTGATTGTCAATTGAACATGGTATTGTTAAATACAAAATTCGATACGACTAAATGGTTGGGTAGGTAGGAGCTTGGATAAAAAACACAAAGGTAAGAACCTAACAAAATATCAATTTGAAATCCAACAATATTGATTGAACTAGTTGTGCAAATGTAAAAGAGCCATGCAGTTTGTTTGTCAAGTAAAACAATGCGTTTGACCAAAACACAATCGAAATTGAAACCCAGACTTTCGATGATAATGACAACAACAGCTAGACAGAATAAATACTAAACAATACTTAGCCATACGCACCTTCCTGTAGAGGAGCGAGCAGCACGCCACCCTCAGTCTCATCCCCAGCTGGCTCTGCCTCAAGTTGGTGTGGTGCTGGATGAAGACTGACAGCATGGAGAGACCCACTACGGCTCCCGCGTACCAGTAGGCCTGCTCGCGGGTGGCCGTGCTGCCGGCCGTGAAGTAGTCGATCAGGTAGGCCAGGGCGATGGGCTGGAATGCTCTGGAAAAGGTTTTCAGCTGAATTCACGAAGTATGGAATGTCGACCAGAGCTGAAGTCGTTGTTGACCGCTGATCAAGTTAGACTGTCTTGGGCTCAAATCCCGGCGAAAACAAACGCAAATGTGTATCGACTGTGTTTAGCTCAAAGCAGTAGCGGCTCGTGACTCTTTAGTGTGCTAGAGTGAAATATTGAAAAATACGACGTTATTGATGTTGATGATTGAGTAGGTAGGCCGTGCAGTGCACCACTAAAACTGAAAAACTTTAAAAAACTTAAAATTACTTTCAGCTTCAATCAAGCTTCATCATTAACATCGTATTTTTTAAATCTTAGCGAAAAAAGCGTTCTTTCACATTTCTTTTCGAGGAAATTTAGGCCTTAGTCATAACATAACGGTCATGCTGTTGTGCTTGATACCTGATCATACCTTGATCAAATGCTAAAACAGGTCGAGCATCGATGGTTAACGGGGGCAATTATTTGAAGCGGTACCGGTAAAAAAATAATAATGGCGCTACTCATCGATTTGCGACAGTGTTTCAAACCACTAGACTTAATTTTACATACTCTTCTGTTATTCTGATTCTTGACAAGGCCCGACTCAAGTATTTAATTCACTTGATCGTGCCATGTCTTCCTCGAGCGTCCTTGAATTTTTCTTCCATTCACTTTCGCGTCATATATTCTTTTCATACTCCTTTCGTCGTTCATTCGCTCTACATGCCTAAACCATCTAAGCGTACCTTTCTTGATTCTATTAATTACGATAACATCAGCCTTGTATTTTTTCCGGATATCCACATTTTATTACACGGTCATACGTGGTTTTATCGTACATACGCCTCAGGGATCTCATTTCTACAGCAGGCACCCTTTTAAAACAAATATAAGTGTGTATCGCACGTCGTTCCACAGTCAATCCTCACTAGCCCCCTGTTAAGATACTGAAACAATTCAGATGGCCATAGCAACCAGTCAAAGTAAAATAAACTCTGATAAATGTATGAAAAAATGAGTTATTTATGGAAAGCCATTTTTTTATCATAACAGTATATCCACCGGATTTTTTCCCTCCTTCTTTTAAAATAATGCATAGCTTCTACTATCTCTGTAAACTGCACAAGCGCATGTCCATGCAGAATAGCTAGGCTCTTCTCCATCCTCCATTTTCCCATTTCCTTCTCCTGCTCATGCTAGTCACCCTGATAACAGGGACCTCCTTTCATGCTGCAGAAAACTGTGACTTTTGACAACGACTGTCGTCAAAATTCACTATGAGATGGAGGTGTTCCCAAATGCTTGATAGACCTAAGAAAATATCCATAATACTACCTACTATGGCATTGATAAATAACTAGACCATTGCTTATCAAATATTACCAGCAAACTCAATAAAGACCTACACTACTTTATCAATGAATTTCAAACGCACTTATGTATACGAATTATCAACCTAAATTGAAACAAATTAAATGCTGTTGAACACTCATTACTGGTGGTCTCCCAACTGGAATATCCCGTACTCGTATCTTTAAATCTTGACCTCTGCTCGAACCCATCTCAGAGTTATATCAAATATCAGCAGCTAATGGCTGCGGCTGCATACGTAACATCAACCAGCGGTTAAACGCTGATCATGTGTTGACAACGCTCACCAATAATGATCATTGTGCTTCTAATAATTGTTCTAACAATTGCACAATTTGTTCAACTAATGCCTAACTAGCAAGAGTGGAAATTGAGATAATATTGTGTTGCATTTTGAACAATTATCTATCCAATTCTGTTAATTGTCCCCTAATCGGAGGAAATTAGTAAAACTAATTATATTTTCGTAGAAAGCAATCACTTTGTAGTTTGACATATTTAAATAAATAAATTAGTATAAGACTCTTTCAATTTATATTATCTTTCTCTCTGTTCCTTTGTTATAATTTAAATGTCATTTCAGTTTTCTCATTGTTCTGTTATTTTCTTTTATATTTTACTATCCCCTTGCACACTTTGTATTTTCGTTTAGTTTAATTTTGTACCCTGGTGATACTTAAGCTGAGCGAAACCGGTCGGTTAGATTTTTTAAATAATATACGTGGTTAAAGCGCCCTTGAGGTGATATCTCTTCTTAAATTAGCCTATTATAATTATTTTTATTTTAATACAAAGTTATTTTTTCATTCCTTATAACTAATAATTTTTAATTAGGTAACTCGAGTGAGTATTATACTTCTTAGTATTTTGGTAAATTAACAAATATTTTTAAGGTTGACATCAATGACTTACGAAATAACGATGATTCAATCAATGCATATTTTTTATGAGTTCTCAACAAAATATGAAAGAGAAGTTTTTTTTTTATTTTAAGGTTGCGACTGAGACTTGAACTCGGAACTTCTACTCTATCCGGGTAACGTCTTTGCCACTCGAGCTACCGAAACCTTTTTAAAATACTGGAAAAAATACACAATAATCGTTTTCAAAGAAAAATTAATTGATGAAAATGACATTATATGTATTTTAAAAATTGACGGTTTTCGTGTAGCTTAAAAAATCGCCGGCAAAAAAATAATTAACCAGAAAAATGCTTAATACATATTATGTGTTTTAGGTTTTAGTCCAGCACGTCTATATCATATGTTTAATGATTTATTTTTCATGTTTTACAGCCGTTTCTAAAATGAAACAATTATTTTGTTTATAATGGAAAATCCCTTATCTATGTATGCCATTGCGTTTTTTTTCGTAAATGTACGGTTGACCTGGTGAAAAGTAACTACACAAATCAATCTATTGTGGTATTTTCTTTCCTACTAAACTAAAAATACCATTCGAATTTTACCGCATTTCACTTGATTTATTTTTTCTAAACTCTCATAATGATTAAATTTAGTTGACCTGAATAGCCTTTAACAAGAAATATAGATTATTTAAATTATGCAATATCCAATGTGTATAATTATCCCAAAAAGAAAGCGGTGCCGTCAATAGAGACCGAAGTCAAATAACGATCTCCATGCGGGTCATTTTTTATCAAAACACGATAAAAAATATAATGTACATTCGTACCTACATGAATTTCTTTGGAGTTATTTAAAACAAAACAAAAAAATCTAAAGCACGCCAGAAAACAGCCGCATCACTTTCTTGCGCATTGCGATCATGTAACTATGTATCTTTATCACGAAAGAAGCTTTCACGCAAACAGTAACGTGGTGCACAATATATCGATAACTTGCCAAGACTAAAATATTGACCTGCAGAAGGTCAACACAACCTGACGAGGAAGCCTTAAAGTTTATCTGACATTTGAAAACCACCTGCAAATGAGGTATTTGACACCAAAATGACATTCCAGCATGTAAATTACTTACGCAACAGGGCATATAAACTAGTGGGCTTTGTCATTTTCAATTCTCACTCATTCCAAAACCCGCTAATATTTAGACAAGTGTCTTGGAGTCGAATTGTATAATCTGGACCGCGTAAGAATCTTCTTTCATTTTAAAGATTGTAAAAATTTACATTTTTGCGTCTCCGTGGAACGTATTCTTCTCATTGTATTCTAGGTAAGACTCACTATCATTCACTAACAATGTGTAAAACTTTTGTTTTGTTAAAATATATGTTTAGTAATTTTATTTAATTAGTCGTAAAGAATGACAAAAATCTGTTAAACTGGTACCAAAAATTTCAAGACCATGGCTTGAGTTAACAAGTCTCGACATTTTGGACAGTGGAGAATGATACCCATAATTAGTAGAGTGATTATTGAGGAACAGCAACTCATTGTTTCTGTGTCTACACTATTGAAAGTGTGGTTTCTATTTAGTATCTAAGCCAGATATCAAACAGAGAAATTGTGTAAGTCATTGTTTTCATCGTACTTATAAATTTTACTTTGCTTGTAAATCTTCCTGAACGGTAGCTCGTCACTTGTCACGGCGATAGCCCGAGATAGCCGGCGTATTTACCGTGTATTTACAGTGGCAATTTTAAGAATTATCCAGAGCCGCACGCGCTGGAAAAAAGATTGCTGCATAACTGAAGACGGTGAAAAGATTTCTATATTATTAAATTTAAAAAGGAAGGCAGCATTCCCGGGTAGCGAATAACTAAAATATATTTTAACCCTCCCTACTCACATTATAAAAAGCTGAATTTGTTGCTTGGATGGAGGACTTGGCTTGCAGAATGAACCCGCGATGCCTGGGTGCGAACACAAAGCTTTGAACCACTCGGCCACAATTCAGTAAAAAAGACATAGTACCCTTAAAAATCGAACAAATTCATATTCTATGAAATTGCGGAGCCTTTATTTACAGAAAAGAAATATAAAAAAAAATTAAAAAAACACAAGCCTAGAATATATATTTTGTATTTTATATATATGTATCGTCGCTGGAAAGGCAAAAGGGCTTAAGCGACACTTTGATCAAAAATGAGTTAAATATGCAGTTTTGATCAGTTCTTTTTTCTGCATCGAATACTCTGACTTTCGTCTGATTCTGAAGACTATTGTGGCCCTTCAGCCATCTAAAATATATTTACCATTTGGGAGAAGGCTTGCCTCAAGCGACACAAGTTTGGGACTTTTTTAGCTTTTTGTCGCTTCAGGTAACGCAGTGAGAGTATTAAATTTTCCGAATCAACCTTTTTTAAAATCCAACCAGGTACTGAATAATAACTAATTTTATTGTAAAACAGTAAAAACTTAAAAGTTCTGGTGTAAACTTCCCAAAATGGCGCTTCAACCCTTTTGCCTTTCTAGCGACGATATATATATATATAACACATAGTGCACATCTGTATCGTTCGTGCGTTGAATGAAGCAAAAATAGCATAACACTCGAAACGCCAGACTGCAAAATCAATGTTTGATGAACGGCTTGAAGAAGGGAATCTCTTAAATGTAATTTTCTAAGTGTGAGGTTTTCGTCATATTTTTGTACGATTTTTTTTTACACTAATTTTCAATGTTATACAATATGTTTTAGTGGCGTATTGGGTTTGATTCCGTCCTGTCACTGTGTACACAGAGTAGTTCATGAATGTTTCATTTAGATAGTAAATACACAAACATACCAAGTGAACTTGAATTGAGAGTTAACTGATTTTCGAAAGAATGTAATTCTTTTGTTATACATACGCAAAGTAATACCGACTGAGCGTCAGAAAGGAATTTTGGAAATTACTTAACAGTACTTTAATATCGTAGACTCGGAAACAAAGAATTGCTGTTCCTCAATCATTACTCTACTAATTATGGGTATCATTCTCCACTCTCCAGAATGTCGAGACTTGTTAACTTAAGTGATAGTCTTGTAATTTTTGGTACCAGTCTAAATGATTTTTGTCATTCTTTACAACTCTACCAAAACCTTAAATTGACCTTGGCTTTGACTTTAATGTTCTATCTAATGTATATTTTGTCATACTTTTGTCATTGCTTCATTTTTATATTATTTTTGGGCCATTCTTTCTCTGTTGCTCATTTTTCTCTTTTCGTGTGTGTATTTGGACAATAGTTTGTTGATTTTTAAATAAATAAATATCTTAAACTTTAGGCATATATTTTATCAATTTAAGCATTTTATATTTTGGCATGATAGTGCATGTTTTTGGCATTTTGATAGTGTATATAATCCGATGTCTACTAAAAACCAAATATAAATTGGACCTGGTAAGAACTCTAGACTCAGTGTTAGACTGTGCAGAAACGGGCGGTTTTTTTAATAGATTCTCCTATCTTAACAAACGGATTGCAATCTTTGGAGCACAGACGTCAGGTGGGAATGCTGTCCTTGTTCTACCGCTATTTCAACGGAAGATGTTTCGAGGAACTTGCGTCATTAGGCCGTTCGGCATCAGTGCACAGCTGAGAAACTCTGCAAACGCGCGCCTAACATTTGTACACGGTTGATATTCGATACGTGAGAACGGGTCGCTTCTACGACTCGTTCTTGAAGTCAACAGGTTGGCTGTGGAATGATTTTCCGGCCTCTGTGTATCCTTCCTCCTACAACAAGAGCCTCTTCCAGACCAAGGTTCCCTCCTTCCTTACAAAAAGACTTTCCACACAGCATCCCTAAAGATAACATAGGCCCTGGTGGCCCTAATTTTCCTCAGGGCCTCCTGTCTGGAGTTAATATAATATTAAAATAAAAAATGTTTAAAAGATATTATTAATTGATATTATTATTATATTACGGAAATAAGATGACATCAATACAAATCGACCGAGATCCTATTAAAAAAACTATTGCATCCAAAGACATTTTGAAATAATTGAATAGTTTTTTTGTCTTACTTGCAGAGCATACACTGGATGAATATGAGGACTCCATCCAGGATATAACTGGATATGAAGGTTCTCGTCAGGGCCTTCAGCAGAGAAGGCTTTCTCCCCGCTTTCTTGGCTTTTGCTAACTCCGTACACCAATTCCTGAAACAAACCAACACTATTACCATAAGTAGGATTACTATAGTACTTATACTATTTGGTAAAGATTGGCAAATTAAATGCTCTAGATTTAACGAGCCTTATTACCTTGCGTGCACCTAAATTCGCTCATTCAAAGGGTGCACAGACTAGGTAATAAAAATGGTTAAAAAAATTATTACCGTTACAACACTGTGTTTAAATTAAAACATAGCTTATTTTAATGGTTTTAATAGATTTATAAAGTTTTTTCATGTGCACCTTTTTATGTTCAACATAGATTATTTTATTGTTATTGTGTTATGTATTTAGAAATGTAAAACCTACACTGTGACTAGATTACGCTGTAACTACATACTTATATTTTAACTACCTAACAGTGGGGATGCTTGTGTAGACAGGATAGTCGATTTTTTCCTGACTCGGGCGTGGCTAGGGTTTCATGGGCATACATTTTTACATCCATTTATGGCATATGTCGACATAATGTTTTGTTTGTGTGTAAAACCACTTTTTAAAAGTATTGCTATCAACAAAAATATAGGATATAACCTCAAAAACCGTTGACTTATGTCGCATAATAAAATGTAGTGGGTGGAGTCGCCGGAGACGTGGGAGACGGAAAACATGCTAACATACCTAAAAGTGGTGAGATATTATATGACAAGTTGTCTTGTCTCTTTCTCTCTCACGGTTTACGACGTAAAAACCCGGAGAAAGTGATTTATCGTAATTTTTTGTAGGTTTGGTAAAAATATTTAGCTCTCTCTCCATATATATTCTTTATCCAAGGTCTATATATTCTGTGTTAATGATTACTTGCTACGGTATTAACCTAATTCACGATTTATAGTTAGGCAGGTAACATATTTTGTAAACAATTATCTTATACCTACTATAAAGTTCTCTGTAAATATGTAGTTAGATTTTACAATATCGATTTAGACCACAGGGCAGTGAACTTGTTTTCAATATTGCATCACATAAAACGAAATTAAATACAGGCTGGCGATAAACACTTCTGACGACAGACGAGATCTAATCGACCACTTAAAATTAGTTGGGCAACTAATATCGATATGCCTTTTTTCTAACAAACAACCCGAAGGTGCATTACTTCTTATCGGAAAGTTAAAATGACCATTAGCTGAAAACCTTATCTCCTAAGTAACATGTTTATTGTTTACCTGTTGTTTTACGCTGTCGAAATATCTGATGAACTATCAATAAAATATACATTTGACATTTCGAAGCCAGTACAGTATTTTAAATGCTTTTTTTATATTAAAGAAAAATATTTACTCTTTCATTGGCATATAAACTTACGGTGACGATTTAAACTGTGCATAATTTTGATTTGTTGCAAAAACGATAGACGTATGTGACGTTACGCCGGCCTACGTTTGTAGGCTATTCGGGGTTCCAATCTTAGATGAATTAAATTATGTAGATACGTTACTGAGACACCGCGCGTGACTGTACGAAGCTAAGCCAACGTGGCATACCTGAGATTTACTGCGTTTAGTCTCGCACAAACATTCGTTCGACGAACAAGCTGTCACCAGCTGCCACAAACGCATCGCTGTAAGCTCTTTTCTGAGATAAAATGCCTTCCTGTGATTTTAACAAGTGCAAAAATCATTCGGGAACAAAAAACAAATCTCATGGACTTTCTTTTCATGCGATGTACACACAAATCACTTATTATTTCAATTAATACAATTATTCAAATAAGTGAGATAGCGAATGCCGAAATACATAAGTGTGTGGAAGACAACATAGCGACAGTACACGAGTACGTCGCATGCTACTTCGCTCGTAAGTTCGTTAGGGAAGAGGGGGCTTGTAACGCGGAGAATGTAACGCGGACGTTCATATAGCTATCTCATTCATACACACACATTCTGCTTGGTATGGCTATCCTTTTCATGCTTTCAGAGCATGCCATATTTATCGTTCAATTTGTATGAATATGACGTGTCTATTTCGTATTTTATGTCCATGGTTCCAATGACAGTTGTGCTAGCAACTAGTAGCGGTGCCTACGTCGTAGTCGAATTCGAACGGTTTAGGAATTAGCGATTTGGTCTAGCCTTTTAAAATCAATAGTCATTTTGGAAATATTAAAGATAAAAATCATATAAATATTACAAATTAATAAAATTAACAAATTAATTGATGATGATGATTTTTAACTGGGGTACGGGCATCACAGACACAGTCGAGACAAACACAGCTCTACAAAAATGAAACTTGTTATTCGGCTACAGAAAACAAAATTCTAGCGAAATTGAACGAAAGGTTAATTTTTAATATAATAAAAATAACACACCGTAAAACTTATCGAATAACTGTAAAAACTTATCGAATAACTGTAAAAACTTATCGAATAACTGTAAAAACTTATCGAATAACTGTAAAAACTTATCGAATAACTGTAAAAACTTATCGAATAACTGTAAAAACTTATCGAATTTGATCACAGTAAACACTTGTTGTCCGTTTTTACTAAAAACAATAAGTAGGCGTAAACAATACAAAAAGCTATTTCTCAGTGACATTTCCGAAGAGTATCACTATCGGAAGTTTATACGTATACACCAATACACACAGTGTTCACATTAAAGACATTAAGTGTAAATCATTCAAAATTATGGGATTTATTCACAGAATATGTAAACCACTCAAGGATTCAATGAATGATAACCCTTTACAACGCCCTCATTAGAAGTAAACTGGAATATGAAAGCACTATTTGTAATTCCCATTACTACAAAAATGAAAACATTGTTGAATTTGTTCAAAACATGCTAAGAATGTTAGCTTTTAAATATGGTCTACATGACCATCTTAGATCATATGACGCACACCTTAAATACTTCAACATTAATTCACTTAAAACTAGAAGGAAAATAACTGATTTAATATGTTTACATAAAATATTTCACGGTCATCTCGATACTACAGTATGTCTTGGCAGTATTGAAATAAATGTACCTAATTCGTATTGTTTAAGAAGCCATAGCACAATCCACCTGAGTACATTTAGAAATAATATTGCCCACTTTAGCCCTCTGTCTCAAATGTGTCGACTGTATAATAAGATAGAGTGTACTAATGCAGACATTTTGGTCGATAATTTGCACAGTTTCAAAAGGAATATCTTGCTACTGCTTAGAAATATGTCACAATGATTGGGTTAATTATACTGTCCGTCACTTAGAGTATACAAGAGGTAGCCCAAGCCAAAGCCAGTGAAGTCAGTATTGGACTTGTTTTTGATGATTTTAACATGACTCGGCGCAAATGGGCGTGGCTAAGACCAAGGCTACGATATTTATACATCCATTCATATCACATATCGACATAATGTTTTTGTGTATTCGTATAGCCACTTTTTCACAGTATTTTTATCAACAAAAATATGGCATCTAACCTAAAAAACCGTTTAGTTGTGTCAAGTTTAGTGGCAAAATATAAAATGTGGGCGGAGTCCTGCCGTTAACCAGCGAAAATAACCAGCTTAAGAACATTACGACAGTATATAGAAGCCGTCCAAGAAATTTGTTGTCTCTTTCTCTCTCATGGTGTACGATGTAAAAACACGGAAACAGTGATTTATTACAATTTCGGATGGGTTGGGTAAAACAAATTAGCCATCCCTCCATATATTGTTCCTTCAAGGTCCGTCACTTTAGTCTCTCTTTGCGTGTGTTGCTTTTATTTGAAATATCTATCATTGATTGAGTTTTTGTAATTTTATATTTGTTGTATCGTTTGTATTCGTTTTTTTTTCTAATTGTACATTAACTGAGTGTTCATAACTGGGTTGTTCTCATGTAAATGAAAATATCTGTCAAAACCCAGTATAAATATTTAAATAAAAATCCTAACTATGATATGTGTTATTCGTGTCGTCTCTAATTGCGCGGCCTATGCCTACCTATTTGAGGCGTGGAACTAGCAGAGGAAGGATAAAAGTGGACTGAATGCTGTGGAAATGAGATCCTTGCAGCATATGTGTGGTAAAACCATGTATGGCCGTGTCAAAAATGTGGATATCCGAAAACAATGCACGGCTGATGTAAGCGTAATGATAAGAATCAAAAAAGAAATCCTTAGATGGTTTGGGCATATAGAGAGAATGAACGATGAAATGAAAGTGAAAAGAATATATGACGCGTAAGTGAATGGAAGAAGAAGTCGGGGACGCCCGAGGAAGACATGGCACGATCAAGTGAATCAAATACTTGAATTGGGTCATGTTAAGAGTCAGAATAACAAAAGAGTATGTATGAGACGATGTATGAATATGAATGAAGCAAGGAGTGTGTGCCAAGACAGAGTTGAATGGCGGTCCGTCCTCTCTGCTACCCCTGCGGTGAAACGGCGTGGTGGTTAGTTAGTTAGTTAGTTATACCTACCATTAAAGTTTTGTAAAAATCCTCTTAGCTTAGGTATTTTCATATTTTCGAGCGTATTGATCAGTTCTTCGATCTCGAATACTGAATGTACATTGAATCCAGAGTGATGGTACGTCTTACCATAACCCTCTTCTATCAGGACTGACACAAAAACCATTGATGCACAGGGAATCCAGGAGAAGACATCCTTTGAAAGTTTCTTTGGGAGGACTGAGACAGGTGTAACTCGATAGACCCAGAAAAAGACATACACCAACGTTATTGCTCAAATAGTAAGGTGGAGAGATTATATATTGCATGACCAAGATGTCAAGCGTTGGTTAAAAATGTGATATTATCTTATCATTGTTAACTTAGCTAACTTGCAAAATGGTTACATAACTAAATAAAGGTAAATATTTTTAATTATGAAAATTGTGCATTTATTCAAATATCTCGTTACAGTGTCGTTTATGGTGCGGAAATTAGATATACTTTAAATAATCATATTTAGTCGTATATAAGAGTAAATAAATCAATTTAGTAAAATAGCGAAATATGATATTTTCTAAGAGTAGGGAAGTAATAAACATTTTGTAATACTTAAAAGGGAGTATTCTCTTAATTAAATGTACAATGAATGAATAAAAGTCAAATAAAATAGTTAACCCGAGAGTGCTCGTTAATAACAGAGGAATAATATTATTATTCAAATTGGAATTTAAAAATACATTAATTAAAAAAAATTATATTTATCCAAGACGCCGTCCAGATATTCAACATGTGTTCGGGTAGAACTTTGAATATCATCAAAAGATGGCAGCCTAAAATCTGAAGAAATTCAAATATTAATAATTTCCAATAGAAGTATGAGATCGTTTGAAAATGCTGCTTTCTAATGAGGTATTGATGACTTCATTGGCAGAGTGTTACTCCCGGATAGAGAAGAGGTTCCGAGTTCGAGTATCGGTCATGACCATTGTTCTTTTTAAATTCTGACTTTTTTCTGTTTCATATTTGTGTTTTAGATTATTAATATTATTTAATCATTATTATCAACCCCTGAAAAATCACGGAATGTAACTGACTTCCAAATAAAAAATTACATTAGTTGCTTTCAAAAATATATAATAATGTGCTAAATAAAATATATTATAGATAGCTCTATCATATATCATTCCATTCTAAAATATTGGATTCTCTTGTTTAATTTAAATGTATTTATTATTCTTATGTTAGATCGTGTCACGTCGTTGGGTGTTCTAATCTACATTTTATCGTTTATTGCTAACAAATGTCCTCTTTTTTTTATTACTGTTAAGAATGGGAATTGCCCGAAGCCAGTGGGAATATGGCATTCTCAAATTGGGTATGTCGTGAGGCTGAAAGCGATGGAAATAAATACCTGACTTTTCAGATATATATTTTACGTGAATACCGCACAAGAGTCTCAACTGCTCCCAACCGTCTAGAGCCAGTGAGACTATGGCATTCCCGATAAGGTTATGCTGTGAGGCTGAAGGCAGTTTGGAGGGAAGAAGATGAGGAAGGGGAAGGTTGAAAAGTACCTGGCTATTCAGATCTGGTCACCAAATACGGCTAAAGCCATTTCAAGCAACGTTTCAATTCACCAGGGCGATATTTAAAGTATCACTACACATGAAGCAATTTTTTCCTGAGTAAGAAAAATATTATTGGTAATTCAGCGTTTTATTTCTGAATGGTGATGTCGTTACCAAACTCTCACTTCGTCGAACAATCAAGTTTATCCTCCCCCCCCCATTTTCCTTCCGCCTCACAAATTTCTACCCGAATATTTAAGGACACAGTCTCACTGGTTTCCGAGAGTTAGAATTAAGTTAGGTTAGGTTTTTTTTTGAGTACTTACTTTTCCAATTTATTTGAGAGTCCTTCGGATTGGTCAGACTGCAGAGGCTGACATAGATCCTGCGTTGTGAGGTCCTTTTTCGTCCCTTTTCTGAACAATGGCATTAACCATAGAAACATACAGACGGAAAACCAACTCGCTCTCTCTTTTGAATTTGTCTTTCTTTCGATTTTAACACTGTCGTCTTTGGGTTCTTTTTGCGCCATTTTGTACCACAAAGTGCCACTTAAATTAAATTAAATTACACTTTTATTTATAAAAGTTGTATTATTAAATTAATGCAATCATTTAAAACAGTGATACATTATGAATTAAACACTTTTTTACACTTATGGATCAAAGGGTCCTTATTTTAAAAAGTTCTTTGATTTTTTGCTTTCAGTCTAAAAACGGAGTTAAGTTAGCAACGTAAAAAATATTAGTACAATTCAGAACAAATTATAATAAACTTGCTATTTTTTTTATCCCCTTTAAGCCTTTTTTAACGTAATGAAGTAGGTGGGTACTTAATTTCATTCAGTTTAAGAAAAACATTTATTTTACAGCCGAAAAATGTGTGTTCGAATTATTGTAATTTGAAAAATAAAAATGGCCGGCGCAGACAACGGCGGGAAGGCGACCTATTTTCGCGGCGTCCGCCTCACTTGTCACGACAAACTGACTTGCTTCTTAAAATAATAAATAAATACAACGTATTTCTGTCTCTATCGCCGACGAGTTATATTATCTACAACACGTGGTAAATACATATGGCTGCGAAATGTTTCAATATCGACGGCGGTTCTTGTATTCATTTCTGATAAAATAACAACTCTAATCTACCACAAACATTGACCAAGATATATTTGGTCGATGTCTATAAAACAGCAAACCTGTTCATATGCACCACTAAAATCTAGCGAACGTTGAGCTCTGACGTTCAGAAATTTGCACAGCTTTTTCTATGTAATATTTATAGATCAATTCAACTATTTTTAGCTAGCAACATTATTTGCATGTTGAGTTATGAAACTTGTAAATATACATTTATTTTTAAAAACCTATTTGTATGTCACTAAAAACCAACTCGCTCTCTTTTTTGAATTTGTCTTTCTTTCGATTTTAACACTGTCATCTTTGGGTTCTTTTTGCGCCATTTTGTACCACAAAGTGCCACTTATTAAATTAAATTAAATTAAACTTTTATTTATAAAAGTTGTATTATTAAATTAATGCAAATCTTTTCAAACAGTGATACATTATGAATTGAACACTTTTTTACACTTACGGGTCAAAGGGTAAAATCCTTTTTTTTAAAGTTAAGTTAAGTTAGTAAGTCACTAAAAACTCGCGAATAGGGACTTCTGACATCATAAAATTTGCACTGCTTTTTTTTGGAAGGTCGGAAGTCGTCACAGCTATTTTCAGTTCTCAGCGTAATTTCTATCATGCGTTATGGAGCTTTGAAATGTCCACTTGACTGTAAAAAAAATAACACAAGACGCATTTTTTTTGTTCCAACTTTTTTTAAATTATTAGAAAAACGCTTTTTTTTTAAAACGTTTTTAAACTCAGGCGAAACCAGGTAGCATCTACTGGATGTTTTTTTTTTCTATAAGATACACGTTATAACGTTTTACACAGGCTTAAATCCGATTATATTTTCAGTGGTACCTACACTTTGACATGCTTATCTCTGCAGGCGGCTAAAAGAGGAACTAACGAACAGAAGAACGGTTTTTTTAATACATAAAATATTTTCTATGTTCAGTAAATAATTAATACAGCCTCTACACCCTCAATTACAGAGATAAGTCAGTCAGTTTGACAATGAAGACGAAACAGCTGTTACGTATAAAGATGCCTGTTGATCTTTTGATCCACTCACTGAACAGATAATCACAAGAAGTGAGAAAAATTTAAGCTCACTTCAGCACGCGGAGACTGTTAAGAAAACTAACGCGTTTAAACTGCGAGTAATTTGATCATTTGGAGATCAGACTGCATTTGTGAAAGTATTGATTTGTTTTGGTGCGGGGTATTGGGGTGTAGGGCGTGGGGGGTGTAATATTCAATGGGGTGCGCTGCACAGGGGTCCCCCCTTGAATTATATTCTTCCTCCAAGAGTCCCCCTGTCAAAAGTAAATATTTTTATTATAATAATCCTATGCTTTACTGTAAGGTATGTTAAAAAAAACATTTTTCTCTACAATTCTCACATCTGCCTTGAAGATGGACACTGTAAAAACATTCGAAACGTTGACTCAAAGTGAGAAACTGAAGTAATAATCATTTAACTATTTTTTCGATTTCTTATTAAAAATTGAAATTTTCAGTTTCGTATATTTCAACATGTGGATATTTAGTGATTCCATAGTTCGTGACTGAAATGACGTTGGGAGCTGAAAATGCTTGCGTGTGATTAGACATTTCAGACAGAAAAGCTGTAAATCTTATAAAGTGCCTAACCTATAATACTTAATAATTTAGAATTCTTTTTATGGAATTACAAAAAAAAATTTTTTGGGAATATGAAACGTTCATAGCCACTCAAACATCTGTCTAAAGATTGACATACTCATCACATCTCTGCAGTTGTTCAAAGGAGGAACTAACGAACGAACGATTATTGTGTAAACCTGTGATTTTTTTAAACAATTTTAAATATATTTTCGTAAAACGCTTTGTGGTTTGACATCTTTAAAAAGTAACTTTCTATAAGATTATTTCAGTTCATATTATCTTTCTCTCTGTTCCTTTTCTTTTACATGAATACCGCACAAGAGTCTCAACTGCTCCCAACCGTCTAGAGCCAGTGAGACTATGGCATCCCCAATATGATATTTTTTTGCATCAGCGAAACTGTCTTTAAACAGCAAATTTTATTGCTGCTTGCTCAACTTGTATTTACTATTTATCTATTCTGTTTAGTTATAAAATCTTGTCTTATATTGTATATATGCAGTGTACTCTGTTTTTCGTTTACTCCATATATGTTTTTCTACATAATTTTAATAACGCCTTAAAATTTTATTTTGTAATGTTATTAAAATGAATAAAGAAATTGAATTGAATTGAATAGGGGTATGTTGTGAGGCTGAAGGTAGTAGTGTGAGGAGGTAGATGAGGAAGGGGAAGGTTGGGAAGTACCTGGCTATTCAGATCTGGTCACTAAACACGGCTAAAGCCATTTCAAGCAACGTTTCAATTCTGAATGGTGGTCTTTCACCAGAGCGATACTAAAGAGTATCTACCACTTTTATTTTTATTTTTCACTTTGTTATAGTTCAAATGTTATTCTATTGTTTTCTCATTGTTATGTTATTTTATTTAATATTTTGTTCTCCCTCTGTATGTATATTTAACCGCAAACTTTGTATTTTTTGTTTAGTTTAATTTTGTACCCTGATGATGCTTCGGCTAAATGAAACCGGTCGGTCATAAAAAATAAAATTAAAATAATATCCGTGGTCTTATACAAAATTATTTTGTTCATCTCTTTAATTTGAAATATATTCACCGTCTAACCTAAATGCTAGTATTTTTTACAGAAGTAGTAGATTTTTTTCCTCGTAAAAATGTGCCTGATTCAATGATTTTGAATTAGATGACGTCACGACAATATTGTCAATCTCTACACATTGCTTCGCAATGGGGTTGTTAACAGGGTCGATTGACGTCGAGGGCATTTAATTCTGTTTTTATTTTAGAAGCCCCCATAGGGCACTGAAACTACAAGGACTCGGAGGTTTTGTAGCAGAGAATAGACGATTGCCTCGAGAGAATTTCCTCTTGGGGTAAGAATAATCTCGTCGAATTTAATGTTTCAAAGACCCAATCTTGTCTGATTAGGACTAAAAGAGATTGTAATGAGAATTTAGTCTCCTTCAACGGAAGTAATCTTCCCAGCAAACCTTCCATTGACATGCTTGGTGTGACTTTAAGTGACCAGTTAAGGCACGGGGGCTCCATCGAAGCCAGCGTTAAATAGGCCTCTCAGAAGCTGGGCGTGCTGTACAGGGCCCGCAGATACTTTAATAGTACGCAACTGCTGACATTGTACAAATTCAAGTGCGCCCCGTTATTGAATTTGGCAGCTACCTTTGTTCTGGAGCCCCAAAATACCTGAAAAAACACTAAACTCTGCGCAAAAACGGGCGGTCCTTCGATAGATTCTCCAATTTTAACAAACGGATTGCAATATCTGGAGCACAGACGTCTGTTGGGAATGCTGTCCTTTTTCTACCGGTAATTCAATGGAAGATGCTCCAAGGACCTTGCGTCACTGATCCCTTCGGCACCAGTGCATAGCCGAGAAACTCGAAAAACGCGAGCCTAACATTTGTACACGGTTGACATTCGATACGTGAGAACGGGTCACTTCTACGACTCGTTCTTGTGTTCAACAGCTCTACTATGGAATGATTTGCCGACCTTGGTGTTTACTCCCTCCTACAACATGGGTTTCTTCACGATCCAAGCTCACTCCTTCCTTTCTTCAAAAAGACCCTCCAGCATCCCCAAAGATGACATCTCGGTGTGGAGTTACAAATGTGAATACCGCACAAGAAACCCAACTGCTCCTAACTGTCTGAAACCGGTGGTACTATAGCATCCCCGATTGCGGTATGTTGTCACGAAAGAAGGGATGAAGGGGAAGGTTTAGAAAGTACTCGGCTATTCAGATCTGGTCACCAAACACGGATGAAGCCATATCAAGCTATATCTAGATTCTGAATTGTTGTCTTTTACCAGAGCAATCTACCATTCTAAAATGTACCGCAAATATCCTATTTATAGTATTTTATATTATTTACATGTGAAATAACACATATTGATTAAATAAAATTTATTCGCTCACGCCTGTATTTGAACCCGCGACCTCTGGATTCGCTGTCCAATAATGTTTTTTCCCTCGAGTTTCTTGCAGCGACGCTGCATAGATATTAGAGAAACAATGTATGGAGAGAGAGAGCTAATTATTTTTACCCAACCGATACAAACTTGCGATAAATCACTTTCTCCGGGTTTTCACGTCGTACACCATGAGAGAGAAAGAGACAACAAATATAATACTCCGCTTCTACGTACTGCCACAATGATCTTGGACTCCTGGGTCACCGCGGGACTCCGCCCACATTTTTTACTATGCCACTAAACTTGACACAACTTAACGGTTTTTTTTCGGTTAGATGCCATATATTTGTTGATATCAATACTGTGAAAAAGTGGTTATACTAATAAACAAAAACATTATGTCGATATGTGATATGAATGGATGTATAAATACCCTAGCCTTAGTCTTAGCCACGCCCAGGTCCGCCGAGTCAGGTAAAAATCATCAAAAACTGACTACACTGCCTTGGGTAGATACCACTCTATATACTCTAAGGCATAGATAATAACGTTGGCCCACTCAAGTGCCTGCCTATTTGTAATTTTGATATTAATAGCGATAGCATCAACTTAATGACTAGAGCATTTTTGACTCCTTAATTTTCCATTGATAACGATACTCTTCTGAAATACTATTTGGGCAGGCACCTACTTCTTATTATTATTAACTATAAATAATTTTATGTGAGAGTACGTACGACCGTACGAGTGTGAACTTTTCAATTTCGGAACTGATGTTAATTGAAATTATCAAATTTGAAATATATATCTTTTCAAATCCCTACTAAAGTACCTACCTATAATGTATTTTAGCAAACGTTATTCTATATTTGTAATGGGAACTATTTTTTTTTAAGTCAAGTTACATCCCGTGATTTTTTACGGATAGCAACTTCACTAGTTTGATAATAATTGTATAACCTATATATTAAACAATAATATTATGTGTGTCAACCGTAATCGCTTGTCTCACTAAATTATGAGATCGTTGACTTTTGATCGATCTGATAATGACTTGTTAATAATCAATTAATATCACAAGTAAGTATGCCAAACTACTATCCCAAAAGACAGGTTCACAATTAAATAGGTCGGTACTTACCGACGTTACAGATCGCGTAACAAGAGTTAACCCAACAAACACGCGCTTAGGAATGTGTGTATTGGTGCATATGTACACACTTCCAACAGTGATTTCCTTACCGAACGTCACTGAGCAACAGTATTTTTTCTTGTTTGCGTTTGGTTTTTGTTATTAGCGAGAAACGGATAATAAGTTTTTCTTTCATTATTTTATTGACTCACTTTCTCTGTTGCAACTTATCCAATTCAACATTCCTTGCCGTAGACTCAGAAACAATAAATGTCTGTTCCTCAATCATCACAATACTAATTATGGGTATAATTCTCCCATGTCCAGAAGGTCAAGACTTGTTAACTCAAGCCATGGTCTTGAAATTTTTGGTAGCAGTCTAAATGATTTTTGTCATTCTTTACGACTCTACCAAAACTTTGACTAGACCATGGCTTGAATGTTCTCTTTTATGTTTATTATGTCCTATTTTTTTCATCGCTTCATTTATTATTATGTATGTGCTATTCTTTCTCTGTTGCTCTTTTTTCCATTTAGTGTTTTGTATGTTTTTTTTTTTGTAATTGGGCTTTAGTCCATTGATTATTTATAAATAAATATTCATTTTAAATGTGTTTTTATTTATTTATTTAATTGGATTTTTTTCTGAATTCAAATAACAAGTTTGAATCATGCTGAATGCAAGCAATGCACCTGCGTAATTACTGTGTTCAATTCAAATTTGCTGCGATACTTATTTTTTATATACGAGTACTGGAATTACTAAAACTTTTAGGATAAACCCAGAGAATAAAAATTCGTAAATCACTCTTTATAGATTGTTTTCATTTGCTTTATAGACAAAAAACATAAATACAAAAATATTTTAACAGCCCAATAACAAAAAAACAATTCCTTTTTAGTTTCTTTTCCGCCCCCATGCAAAAATATCATAGACAAACTGTAAATTTTTATTCGGGCACATTTTTTTATGTGATACCCGTATTCATTAAAATCACAATTTGAATTTAACTGACCCAATGCTTGACAAAACATAAAGCAACGAAGAGTTACCTTCACTGATCAAAAATAATTGACAGCAACCCCTGTCTAAGCGATGATGAATCCCAACAAAATGTTTGTTACCACTTAATGTCCTGTCACCTTTTCAACATTAACAGACTAATTAGAATTAGTTGCAGAATGCAAATATCAATAAAAAGTACTAAGCCCAAGTCCGCCATCATTGCGCAAGCAAATAAATCGTCTTAAAATGATGGAAGTTTGAGGAATTCAAATATTGTCAGGTTATTTGTAATCCGGAAATGTTTGCCTTTCTTTTAAAAATTAAAAAAAAAATTCATTAGGTAAGTACAAGTGTGTCGAATATTAAACATATTATTTTCACCATCCCAATAAGGTAATGAATCTCCGGCCACATGGCAGCACTGTATATTTTGACTTGAGCTGTCAGTTTTCGCGGCACGTGTTTGAGGTTAGGAGATGTAAATATTAACTTTATTGTGATTGTTTAAACATTATTCAGTTATACTAAGTTTAACAAAACTATTGTTTGAGTTATCAACGTTCCTATTATATTATAATTTGTACAGATAATCTGTGACAGCTTATTTTACACAATTCGTGATACTAAAAATCATACCCTAGTAAAACATATTATTTATTGTTTTTTAATCTTTATAATAATATTAAATCAACTTTTTGAATTTGAAATATAATTTCATCTGTGATTTCAATAAAACGAGGATCTTAACTTAACAACAATATTCATTTGGCATTTGAAATAACAAAAGTTAATGTGAATCTTATTTTTTAGATTAAACAAAATGGGTAAAAAAGATAAAAAGAAAGTCAGTGGGGCAGTGAAAACAGCCGCCAAAACAGAGAAAAAATTGGAGTCCAAGAGGAAAAAGGAAATAGCCAATATAGGCGAAGTAAGTTCATTAACATCATAATTCTTTATAAAGATATCTATAGGTTAGGAGGCTTATAGTATATAGTACAGTGCTTTCCTGGGTAGTCATTAAACATTTAAATATGTCAGTACCTACCTACTAAAATGATTGCAGGAAAAATAGGTACCTACTTCATCAAGGCAGTTCTGAATTCAAATGAGTATTCATAGATTTTTTTCCTTCTTTATGGTTTAATTTGTTTTGGTCCATGATTCTCTGAAACAATTAATTTACTTGATTTTAATATCGCTATGTTGTAAAATTTCCGTGAGAATTAAATACGTACAGAACAATAAGATCTGCTGTTTAGTTTAGATTGTAATGCTTGACTTTGAATGCAGCAATTTGATTTCTGTTCAAAGTATTAAAAATCTTATTATAGCATCAAAAAGTTCTGTTCAACGATATCCTGAATGAAATGTTAGTACTTGTTTCGGTCCTGTCTCTGAGACCTCTCATTCCGTTAAAAATGCGTTGTTTATGAGAAATAGGGAGAGATTACAACGGAACTTTCAATTGTATGCCTATATGTATATCTGTATTATGGTGGCTACGTAAGAAAGCTGTGATTCTTGAATTTTGTTTATAACGCATCATAATCTTTATGATTTTTTATTTCTTTACTATTCATGATACCAAATTTTCAGGAGGACATTGAATCCATAGTAGCGGGAATAGAGAAGGAGGAAGCCAAGCGACTGGCCGTTATAGAGACGGTTATAGCGCCCCCTTCAGCCCGAGTCAGTGCCTCCTTTGTTCCCCACCCCACCAACACTTCAGAGCTGATACTCTTCGGCGGGGAACATCACGATGGAAAAAAGGTATGAAATTTTCATTTTATTTCGAGAAATGGTCAACATTTTCTCCCTACCGCTGATCTTTCATTCTTTCTCATAAACAGTGCACCAACCAAAAAAATGATTATAAAATATCTTTTAGCAACAGGACCATGTCGTCGCTGAAAAGGTAAAAGGGCTAAGGCAACACTTTGGTTAAAAATACGTTAAATAATTAATATACAAAAAAATGCTCTACTTAATTTTAAAAGAAAGAGTGAGTACCTTACTGACCAACACACTCACACAACAAGAACAAAAACCTTAAATAAAATCAACATTCCAAGATTGAACACATCTTTTGGACAGAAAAACCACAAGTTTCATGCTGCCAAATTATATAATGCCCTCCCAAATTATATTAGAAATGCCACGGGGATGCAAATGTTCAAGAGCAACATAAAAATGTGGATTAATAACCATGAAGAAGAGGAAATTATAAAGATTATGAAGTCAACATAGAACCAGTGACACCAACGCAGCAACCTACAGTCCGCCTCGGAACAGGAATCCCTGGTGAGGAGGACTGTGAATAAAGTATTATTTTTTTGAACATATCTATATTACAAAATGTCATATATTACAGTAAAATTATCTTCCAGTGCTTAATAAAAAAAAAAAAATAAAGTATGCAGTTTTGATCAGGTCTTTTTTCTGTGTTGAATGCTCTGACTCTTATTTGATTCTGAAAACTTTTGTGGCCCTTCAGCCATCTAAATTATATTTACCATTTGGGAGAAGACTTGACTCAAGCGACAAAATTTTGGCACTTTTGGCGCTTTTTGTCGCCTCAGGTAACTCGATGAGAGCATTGATTTACCCGAGTTAACTTTTTTATTCAAAATCCAACCAGGTACTGAAGACCTATGAATTTTATTGTAAAACAAAAAAACTTTAGATTGCACTCGTGTAAACTTCCTAAAATGGCACTTCAGCCCTTTTGCCTTTCCGGCGACGATATCTTTAATGAAGTTCCCAGAGTTGGCATTGTGTGTTTGGCTGTGTATCCTGATTCCACAATATGGGTCCCCAGTTATCTGAGCCTTCTTCCCATCGGGCGGGACATTATCACCAAAGACGAATCAATGTTTCATTTTCCTCTTCAAATTTCCTTCACCCGAGGTAGCAGTGTCCTGTCAATAAGCCTACTAGCTCCTTCAGTTAGTTTCTATCACTATCAAATAGTGTAGTTTCCTGGCTCGTATGAGGTTTTGAGCATTCGAAATTGTATATCTTTCTCCATACAGACAACACAATTTTTAACCTTAAATATTTGCCCTCTGATTTCAGACATTTGTCTACAACGGCCTGTACGTTTACAACACTGCCAAGGCAGAGTGGAGGGTCATCAAGGCCCCCGGAGCTCCTCCGCCCAGGAGTGCCCACCAGGCAGTGGCCCTTCCTTCAAACAAGTGAGTAAATCAATAAATTGACTAATAATTTCTACAATCGAAACCGAAATAATATTTGTAATTTCTCATTGCCCTTTACTACAGCTTTTTCAAAGTTTCATCAAATTTGAAAAACAATGTGGAAATTCCACTGGGTCGGGACAATCCTGTATTTTTATCATTGTTTTTTTAAAGTTGATACTTCTGATTTGCTAGTTTTAAATAATACCGCATATTTGAATTTTCCAGAGGCGAGCTATGGGTGTTTGGTGGAGAGTTCACCAGCCCTTCAGAGATGCAGTTTTACCACTACAAGGATCTGTGGGTCTTCAGCCTCGCTGACAGGAAATGGGAGAAGGTATGCCCACTGCTTACAATGTCCTTATCCGCCCGATACTGGGATAATCTTTGAAGTTACCATTGAACACATCAATTAATTTTTCTGACTAAACAATTTCAGACGTATCAGAAAAAAGATGCCATTACAATTCAACAACCTTCATATTCAAAATTTTTTTATTTCCAGGTGGACCGTCCAGGTGCCCCATCCCCCCGCTCTGGCCACCGCATGTGTGCCTTGAAACGCACGCTCATCGTGTTTGGCGGGTACAATGACAACGGACGCGTATACAAGTACCTGGGGGACATGCACGTGTTCTGCACAGACAGCCGCGTGTGGACGCGCGTGCAAGGTGCCGGCATGGGGCCCTGCGCTCGCTGCGCGTGCTTGCTGATGCCCGTTGCCCCTGATAATGTGTGTATAAACGGCGTTTTATCTATACATATTATGTTATTAGTAAAAATATCCACCTTGATCGCATCTTTCATACCAACTCACATTCTATTACTACCAGTTTTGTCCCACACTTTCACAAATACCAATGTCTTGCTTACTTTACTCTTGGCTTTCTGTTATTCAAAGCACCTTCCATTGAAAAAATCTAACAAACATACACAGCTTTCTCACTTAATTTCTATGTCCTAAAGATTGCAATCTGTCCATTAAAATGGGGGATTCTCTCACAGACTTGTAAATAAAGGTGAATTTGGCGACCACCTCTGGATTACAGCCCCTAGAACTAGATACTTGTAAAAAAATATTGTCTTTATACAAAAACGGTCAAGTGAAATGATTTGTTTTTTTTTCAACTGTCAAGGCTCCAGGGAAGAGGTGGCTGCCAAACTAAAACAGTAGGGCGCATTAAAAGTAAAAACTGTCCAAATCTTAGCATTATACACTGCACATGCAATGCACCACAAAGTAGACATATATCTAAAACTACATGTCAATTTTAGGTTAAATATCCAATTAAAGCTAATTTCCAGAAATTTCGCCTAACCTTTGTGATTTTTAGCTTATATAAATGATATTTTTCCAGTTAATAGTATATGGAGGCTACAGCCGTGTGCGTGAGGGCAAGACCGATCACGGCGTAACGCACGGAGACCTGTTCGCCCTGGCCCCCGTGCCCCCCAAGCCTTCTCTGGAGGCCCCGGCTGCCCCTACCTACCGCTGGGAGGTTCTAAAGGGAGGCTCCAGCAGGCCCCTGCCTGCCAGGTCCAGCTTCTCTACGTGTCTGGCGCCGGGGAACAAGGCGTATGTGTTTGGCGGAGTTCAGGTAATTATCGGGACACCAAAAATTATGAGAGTCAAAGTGGAACTGCCAAGGAAGAAGATTGAAGCAGTACGGAAAGGACTAAGGGCTGGAGGCGAATGGCGTGAATCCAGTCAGCGGAGAGCATTTGTCGAAGAAGTCAAATCACACTCTGGGATGTAGGGCCGTGATGATGATGACATTCTTTTTGTTTCTAACTAGTAAGAACTACTTGTAATGAAAAAGGAAAAACATTGAATATGTCAATGTCCAAGAAGATTATGTTTAGAAGAGAAACCTTTCCTAACCGGCTTGACCAATAGCAAGTTGACCCTGCAGATCGGAATCTTCAGCCATCTTCTTTATCTCGGTTGAATAGCTTTGTAGCGATATTCGTTATATTTTTGCCCAAAAGATTTTTAGAGTGCATACTTACATAAGTGGATACATTTAAACATTTTGTCCTATAATTGTAGTCATGTTGGGCACCCCCCAATACTGCCATAAAATAATTTTACATTAGTCGATTTGTTTTTTTAGGATACCGAAGAGACGGAAGAGATGCTCCTGGGAGAGATGTTTGACAGCCTTCACTGCCTGGAATTGGATACAGGACTGTGGAGGAGCGTGGCCATGCGGCTGCAGAAGCTGCCCAAGCAGGCTGTGCAGCAGGAGGAAGCAGCCAGCACCGCTGATGATGAGGACATGGAAACAGACGCTGCCAATCCTGTCACAGGTATATTTCATTGAATGAACAATTTACGGTCAGTGTATGTTGTATCATCTAGCATTGTGTAACAAATATCAACATATTTTATATTATTCTACTTGTACTCACTGTCACCTACCTCAGAACAAGTTCTAATGACCTAGTGAGGTAGGTAATGTAAAAAAAAAATATAAAAAACAAAAAGTTCATAAATAAAAAAAATGTGTTGAGGAGACTGGAGATATGCTCCTGGGAGAGATGTTTGGAAAGGTCAACATCATTAATATCACCAAGCACCATATGGGTTCAGTATTAGACTTAGTTCTTTCCTCTGTTTAGTCATTCCTTCATGTTAGCTGCAATCTTAATCTTTTTCTATCAGCCACTTATCTTTAAATACATACTCACACATCACCGATAACCGAGTCTAAGGGATGGCTAAATGACACTAGAAAAGGAAGCGAGTAAGAATAAGGGACCAGATACACAACTCGAAGAATGCCCCAGTCAGGGAACCCTGTGCCAGTCGCGATTCCAACACTGAATCATGTTTACAATTATTATGATTCCCCATTATTTCCATAATCTTTTCCACTCGTCAAAACAACTTCTCTTCCAGTTTGCACTGATGGCGTCTTCACTATGACAGTGGCGGCTCCCTCCAAGCCCTCCCTGGCCGGGGGCACCTCCTCAGGCGGCAGGGACCCCTCGGAGCAGGGGGGGCCGAGTCCCCGCATGAACGCCATGATGGCCGTGCAGAAATCTACCCTGTACCTTTACGGGGGCCTCGTTGAAAAGGGCGACAAGCAGTTTAAGCTGAGCGATATGTATAGCTTGGGTAAGTTAAAAAAATGTTGTCACTACCACTGAACAAAAAAAATTATAGAAGTGTAATCTATACAGATTTGAAAGGAAACTGATGTTGCCAATTTACATCAGACCTTACGACTCTTAGGCCCCAGACAGAACAAGGAAAATGAATTTTAGTTCAAGAAAGAATTTCGATATTTGAAAATCAATGTCACCCCATACATCAGTAAGATAAAATTTAGGGTATACAGACATGTCACTTCCATCAGTCACTATCTGTCCCTTCTAACAGTGTATCTCTCCAGTGGTAATTATTTAAGTATCAATTAACTATAAAAATTTCATAAAAATAATCTTTTCAAATCTCCACCTACCTAATGAAGTACCTTTAATGTATTTCAGCAGATATTATTCTATATTTGAAATGGGTGCATTAAAGTAACTTATATTTTTTCTTGGCGAGTAGTAAGACACTCGACTGCCAATAACTTTTATTTAATTGATATGTGTCATAACACATTTAATTCATATAAAATAATATATAGTATATTTGCGGCACGTTCCAGAGTGGTAGATATAAGTATCGCCTTGGTGAAAGACCACCATTCAGAATCGAAACGTTGCTTGAAATGACATCAGCCATGTTTGGTGACCAGATCTGAATAGCCAGGTACTTCCCAACCTTCCTGTTTCCCATTTCCTTCCCCTCCACACTACCTTCAGCCTCACAACATACCCCGATTGAAGATGCCATAGTCCCACTAGGTCCAGACGGTCGGGAGCAGTTGGGACTCTTGTGCGGTAATCACTATAAAAAAATAAGTCCAGTCCACCCCGTAATTTTACAGAAATGGATGTTAAATTATGTACCTATTGGGTAAAATAATTAACATTACTTTATCCTCTCTACCGAACGAAGTCCTCAAAATGATTTCCATATTTCTTATGCAATGGTGAATTTTAGATGTAACTCTTTATTATTATTAAACTCTAGATCTCCACAAGCTGGACGGATGGAAGACGATCATGACCCAGACCGGCCTCCCCGAATGGTTGGGCAGTGACTCCGAGTCTGACGGAGATGACGAATCGGGATCTGACGAAAGTGACAGTCAATCTGAATCAGATTAATGATTTTAAAAAATGTGTTTTTAACATTATGTTGTAAGTACCGTGTATTTATATTTAAGCAAAACTTTTTATTTTATTATTAAAATGTACATATTTTGTATATTTTGACATGACTTTGAAAATTATTTTTTAACTAACTTAGCCTATTTCACTCTAGTGAAAGACGAAACATTGCTTAAAATGGCATTAGCCATGTTTAGTTTTTTCGGAATATCGGGGCCGAAGGCTTGGAATAAACTCCCTCCGGAACTAAGATGTATAACGAGCCCAACAGAATCTCGGTCCAAACTGAAAACTTACCTTTTCAGACTCTCATATCCTTAAATTCATGAAAAGAATCTTAACATAATCTGTCTCTCGACGAATCACCTTTAGATATACAAATTTTAACCAAATCCTGTAGTGTACGATAAATTCAGAAAGTCCATTTTTTAATTTCGCTCCCATGCCCTAAATAAAAAATAATTATTATAATTTTAAGTTAATAAGTGTCTGTCTGATATGACCTGCCAGGTAAGTATGTTCCTGTATATTTTCTTATTTAAACTAGGAATTAATATGTAATAATATAAAATAAGATTTGTACAGCGCCCTTGAGGTGATTTTTCACAAAAAACGGCGCTATACAAATCATCCAAATATTATTATTATTAGTTACCAGATCTGAATAGTCAGGTAACTCCCAACCTTCCTGTTTCCCTTCCCCACTTCCTTCAGCCTCACAACATACCACAAATCGGGGATAACAATAACATAGTCCCCAGGAAGACTTATGTACTGAGATTCTTCATGTCGAGAGTTGAATAAGTATGTTTGAATGTAGATGACGCAAGATGTGGGACATTCTGTCCTCTGCTTACCCCTGTCCACATATTTTATAGTAGGTTGGATAAAAATAATGAAGTACAAAATATTTTGAGTCATACAAAACGGTATGAATAAATTTATTAGAAAAATATATTTTTTTCTGATGTTGGTAAACCAACCTTCATAAAAACATACATGACAGGATGGCCAAAAAAAATTGCACAAAAATAATCAAAATATAATTGATTTCATCTAATCACACTTTTAATATTTTATTCTTTCAATATTTCACCAAGTTGATACGTTGACGATTCTTTTTTCCTGTTAAATAAATTTTTATTGAATCAGATTTTTTATTGAAGATGACCAATTAATTACTCAGTCAATAAACAGAAAATAGCATTTTCCATATTACTTAGCGATATTGAAAAAATAAGAAATATTTTAATACTTGCGATAAAAAATCATCCTAAAATAAAACATTCAAAATAATACCAAAATGTATTATAATATGACGCTTTATATTTTTGACTTATTAATAATACTAAAAATCAGAAAAATTTTACTAATTTTGAAAAAAAAACATAGCGACGAATAAAAAAAAATGTTGCTAAAATGTTTTAGGATTAAAAAGAAATGTTACATTGTTCACTTAGTAATAAAAAAAATAGATAGTTTTTAGGGTATTTGTAACTTAATTTCATAAATGATGTTATTTAGGGCATAGAAATGAAGGCACAAATACCATTAAAACAAAATTCTCTACTTTTAAATATTCAAGTAAAATTAAATCGTTTTTCCATTATTTTGCATTTTTGAACCGAGGGCATAAATCATGGCAAAACAACCTAAAAACAATTAAAATCAAAAAAATTAAGATGTGCAAAAAGGTAAGTAGTAAAAATATTAAATATATGAATACGAGTGCTTGCTTTAGTTTTTTCTACTCTCTGTTAATATTATTTCTGAAAGAAACCACGAGCCTAAAAATAATTAAACATTTTCAAATGTTAACTATTTGCAACGCAAAATTTGAGCTGTGCACAATTCTCGATTAATCAATATTACATGTGAGCGAAGAGAACAAGAGACATCACTCGTACGCATTCCATTTGAGAACTTACGCATTTTTACTTCAAAATAATTCTTCTATCATTTCTTAGGCCTGGTCATTAGAAGCTCGGTCAATATTTGAAATTATAAAATCGGCGATTTTGATTTTTTAAACGTTTGTCACATCAAATATTTTAACAGACCGGTAATCGGCAGCGATACTCGTCCCATCAATGTTTGATCAAATTTTAAGTAGCATCAACGGTAATCGAAATTTGAACAAAAGCTGACAGGCCGAGAATCGTCAGTTAACGGCGGGGCCATTATTTGAAGTGGCAAATGTCAACAAATTCAAAATAGCATTGACGGAGATTCTAAAAACTAGACTTTGATCTTCAAACTTTTAAAACATCTTCTTAAATAGCGCGTGCGCAAGATGTAAATTGAGTCTAGCGGATAAAGAGTTATCAGTTGCAATTGAGTTAACGACCGAGGTTGTGGTCTAGTTGGGACGCAATCGCCTCGAGGAAGTCTGTCGTGTTGAGGTACATGCCCTCCTTGACGTTGGGCAGGCCGTGGATGGCGGCCGCCAAGTCCTTGGTCATCTTGCCGCTGTCGACGCAGTCTACGCAAGCCTGGAAATAAACATATCGTTAGATTCTTGTGCAATTGAGCACTTCAAACAAGTCACATCACATCGATTTGCCTGTTGTTTGTTCTTTAATTGTATCTATTTTCCGTCTAAAGCTTAATTCATTGACATGAGGGAAAAGTTGGTGACCTACCCTTTTTTTTTTACTGCGAATGTTACCTTGTTTTCATAGTATTTTCATGTATTGTGTATGAATTTAATAGCTTTGTGACCGCTCTGTGCGAACTTCTACAAAGAACTGCTTCATTTTGTGGCGGTTCAAACTTCATTCATTTCTCATTGTGCGAATACTTCAATTGAAGTTAGACTACAAAGTTACAAAGAACTACTTTATAAATAAATGATGAATGAATGAATGAAACAGGAAAGACAAATGTCAGATTTCATTCAACATGGTTCCGTTTTACAGAGAAGCGGCTGACATCAATAGTGAACGGGCATTCCTCTCTTATATACCAAGTTTCTCGCTGGTGCACCGATGTGCAGAGCAGACTTCATTTTAATACTACATAACAGACTCAGCACGCCTACGTTTCGTTTATACATTAGAGATGGCAATCGACCTGTAATGAATTGTTAATATATCCAGAAAAATTAGACCTATATAAATATCTTACCTTCTCCAAAGCCAGGGCAAACTTGTTCAGGTCCGGGGTGTTGTCCAGCTTAGCGCTGGTGGCTGAGACCAGCGGGTCCACGCGAACACGGATGCCACGGGGTTGGTGGAGGTGCTCTTGCCCTTCTGGTGCTCGCGGTAGTGGCGGGTCACCGTGCCGTGGGCGGCTTCTGACTCCAGGGTCTTACCGTCGGGGCACATGAGCACCGAGGTCATCATGCCGAGAGATCCGTAACCCTGGGGACAAGTTACATTTTAGTAACTGTTCAAAATTCCACTACGCACACAATAGATAGGTTTCAAACCAATCCTTATCAACATTATAATTTCTTACGATCAGTCGAAGTGCATTACAACATTATTTAGTGACATAATACTAAATAGAATGTGGGGTAGTTACCTGGGCAACGATGTCGGACTGCACATCACCGTCGTAGTTCTTGCAGGCCCACACAAAGCCCCCGGAGCTCTTCAGACCCTGGGCAACCATGTCGTCAATCAGCCTATGCTCATACCAGATCTTGGCTGCATCATAGTCCTTCTTGTAGGTTCTGGGGGAATTAAACAGTTCATTATTGTTACACGGCGAACATAATTTCATTGGGAAGCGATTATACAGATTTTTTTGTAGTAAGCATTTACTTTTTCGTGTCGCAATTCAACCGTAATTCATTCAGAATCAAAAGGTTCCACTTGCTCCGGGCAGTTGGGACTCTAGTGTGGTAACCACATAAAAAATCTCATTAAAAAAATCAGCGTTAAGAACCACTGAATTAACTTACTCTTCAAAGATCTCCTGGAAGATGTCCTTGAAGCGGCCATCGTACTTCTTGAGGATTGTGTTCTTTGTGGACAGGTAAAGAGGCCACTTCTTCTGCAGGGCAACCTGACGGAAACCAATGAAACAATATTGTTAGAAATACAGCCATTCATTTTGTATAGTATCGATAACAAAGGAAAAAGCTTAGATAATCTGGAAGCACTTGAAATTAGGATTCATAATATTGAATGTGTTTAGGTAAAAGACGTTATTCCACATTTTTTTGCACAGAAATTTAGGCCTTAGTGATAACATAGTGGTCATGCTGTTATACTTGACACCTGATCATAATTTGATCAAATGCTGAAACGGCGACTGACTGAACATTTTATTTTATTACTTTTCAAATGTCCCTGAAAATGTGACGATTGTGTCCAAAACTATTCAACATGAAACACAAATTAACCTTTTAAAGGCTTTGGCACATTCTGGTTTGACGACACTAGTGCGCAGTGTTATTTGTTCTCAGGGTGAATTTTATATTACAAAGCTGCCTCAAATGTTGCAATGTTAGCGCACGGGTCATGTAATTCGCCGTCTACTATGTTGAGGCGATAGCCCAGAAAGGGTTTAGTGATAAAAACAAAAAATAATATACTTTTTTAAATATGGTTGAATTTAATTACGTTTCAAAGGCAATAAACTCTGCCTTTTCCTACAAAGCAAGCTGCTATTTGTAGAAAATCTGTTTTCAAAACTGTGTATAAATAGATTTGATGTTATGTTTTTCTCCGGTTCAAATTGAGCATGGCAGAATGCGAGAAAAAAGGCAGATTTGGCATTGGGCCAGTAGATATTCTTATGTAAGCTGGAATTTTTGGCAAAGAGGAAAGTTATTATTTCTCAACCATACGTAATGTCCATAAAAAAAAAGAAAATAAATGGCTTATTCATATTATTGCACGTATACATAAGTCAGGTTGAACGCAGTTCCGGAATTTGTGAAACTTGGACACAAATATCTCGTATGGTACTTTGTTATAAAGATTTTAGAAACCGTTAAGTTTGGAAATCAAACAATAATTTGTTAACGTTTTACTGGACTGGTTTCGCCTTGCTATGGGCAAAAGTAGGGTATATTCAGAAGATTCTGGATGACTGAAACAACCCCTAGCCTATAGTTTTACAGCATCTCATATATCATACAAATTATAAAGACTATATCAGATATTTTTTGCTATAGAAAAAGAAAATTTGCCTTTGATCTGTTCTCTTTTTAAATTCAGCGTTAAATTTTCGTACTTGTGCATATGTGAGATTTGATTACTTTTATTTCTCAATTAATTTTAGTTATTCATTATTTTTTTCAGCGGAGTGTCGATTTTAATAATTTGTTTTATAAACCTGAGTTAAACTGTTTCCAAGTAACATTGCAATCGACTTAGTAACAGTATGTACTCGTACACTGAATAGTCATCACCCATCTGAGGCACTGCCCAATCAGGGTGTAACAGCCACTAATACACCTAAACAAGGTATACTTCTCCTCACGCACACAAGTCCATTGCATCCTTACGTATAAACAGTTGTAAACATTTTTTTCAGTTTTTATTATTAAATTTTTTTTTTTAATTTCATGCCTAGATAAGTGTCAGATCTCAAGAGGTAAAGCAAACCAGCACATTGGCCAAGAGAGATTATCACAAAATAATTGGTTAAGGACGATTATAAGTCAAATGCGTGACTGTAATAAAATTGATAACAATAGTTTACATAAGAGCTTTAATCAGTATTTTGACCTCCTAACACGGTTGTATGGAGATTTTTTATGATATTTCATATGACGTTAAAACCTTGAACCAGTTGCAGCGATAGCAAGAATAATAATATGACGTGGAGACTTATGAATGCAACAAATAAATAGGAAAATTCTGTTTGATGTAATAAAACGTAATATTTTGTTTAGATACTTATTTGTAACAGGAACTGTATTCTATATTTATCTTGACAGTAGTTGAGGGCTGTTTATATGAAAGAAAATATTTATATTGATTTTCCTTGGGCAAAATAAACATTATAAATGGTCCACAAGAAAATTCGAGAAGGCCAATTTTTGATGGATCACTGTGAATTGTAAGCACTCCGTAGAACACAAAAAACTGCATGGCAAATTCAACCACTCAAAACAAATTGTTCCGTGAAGAAAAGGAATACGTATATCAGTTATTATAACCTATGATAGATAACGGGCAGTCTTTAGAGAAGTTTAATTAGGATACTTGGAAATCCACAAAATACGTCTGTACTGTACAGCTATCACCTCTAGTGTCAGGCGTATTTAAGACACAAGGTTAATTTCTGGTGTATTTCTGCAATTTCTTACCTGGAATGAGGCGTGTGCAAAGGACCTGATGGATTCATCAGTGTTGTACATGGCCAGGGAGATTCCCGGACCCTTGAAGTTGAAGAGGAGCTGCTTCTGGACGGTGCCATCATCAGCTGTGTAGACCATCTCCACCTGAGGAAATAATGTGAAACAGTTTGTTAACGATGTATCTTTTATCCGAGACCCATTTGTCAGTTAGTGGCATAACGGCAACCCTTAATAATGGGGATGGTTGTGAAGTGAAAGAAAAGAAAAGAGGGAAAGAGAATGAAGGGTTGGGAGAATATGGAAACTAAAGCTGTCAATTCAAGCAAAAACGTGTTTTTGAACATATTGAAGAATAACCTTTTTGAGATTTTAAAGTTATCCATGGAGTTCCACAGGGCTCTCATTTAGGACTTCTTCTATTTTAATTTTAATTAATTGAATAACAATAATGATGTCGTTTTAGTATTATAATATGAATAAACAACAAATTAGTATTATAGTTTGAAATGCAAGGGAGTAAAATACTTAATGGGGGCAATTGGTAAACCTACCTTTCCAGGCTTGCCGATGATCATGTCCTGTGCCTTGTACTGGTCTCCGTGGGCGTGACGGCCAATCACGATGGGCTTGATCCAGCCGGGCACGAGTTTGGGGATAGTCTCGCAGATGATGGGCTCCCTGAACACTGTTCCGCCCAAGATATTCCTGATGGTTCCGTTGGGGGACAGCCACATCTTCTTCAGCTTGAATTCTAGAAGGAAGGGTGGATTTGGTAGGATGGAAAAAAAAGACAAGAAGCTGATGTTCAATTTAACAGTTTTCCTTAAAAGTTTATCTATTTCACATGTAAATGAAGACCTTTTTCTGTAGTACTTTCTCTCTGTTCCCTCGTGACTGTGGAGTTCAATATTGGAGCTTTGTCTTTATTCTTTGATAAGGCTCAATTTCAGAGTCCTGTAGTTTTAATAAAATCATCCTTCAAATGGTCAATAAGATTTGTTGTCTTGTAAAATGTAGAAGGGATACTGAAGACGAAAACTTTACTTAGGATATAACTTCAAGATGTGATCCTGCCGTTGAGAGCTCCATTATAACTACTCTTTCTGTTACATACGTCGTTTATGAGAAACAGAGAGAGGTTACAATGAAGCTACCAATGGTATGCCGTTACAGCTGCTGTACAGACGTGAGAATGAGTGAAGAATCTGTGACACATTTTCAGCTGTAACACCATAAATAAACAGAAGGATTGGGTTATGTACCTTCAACCCTCTGTTCATCGGGAGTGATGGTGGCGCACTTGATGCCAACGTTGTACTTGAGGATGGCGTGGGGCGGCATCGATGGTCACCTGATCCTCGGTGGAGTCCCTGTAGGGGAGACCCAGATCGTAGTACTTGCAGTCTACCTACAGGTAAAAAAAAACATGACTATGAGTCAGTTGCGGAAGAAATGTTGTATAATGGTGTAAATTATATTAGGCGGTCGATATTCTTGATGGTATGAAACTTTTACAGCATGCAACCAGGCAGAGTTCGAATCTCACAAAGGGTACTGACCAACTTCATATTCCAAACAACTATACCCTTTAAAGTGGTCCTGACTATCAGCTAATACTTTGATGCATGGGTACTGACTTGCTCTCTGTTCCATTCAGCTACACTTTGTGAAGCGGTTTGGATTATCTGCTAATGCTTTACAGATAGTTTAATCAAATGAATTTATTTAAAAAAAAAACAATAGGTCCTAAATTGGAGCCTTGTGGAAACCCAATAGTACCAAAATCCCAATAAAGGTACTGACTTACTCATTGTTCTATACAGTTAAACTTTTTAAATGGTCTGGACTATTAACTTATGCTTTATAGTTAGATCGTTTAAATTACATTATAAAAAAAAGGAATGACCCTAGATTGAAACCTCGTGGAACCCAAAAATACCATCGAAAAACCCGTACCATTTAATTTGTCGAGATAAAACAGGTTTTCACTCTGCTTAACGGTGTATTTCTTATATTGCTTTGATTCATTCCATCAATTTTTAGCGAGAAAATAGTCTTTTGGAAATCTACAGCTATGGTACAAATGTATATAATTTGTTTGAAAATGGCAGCTTTGGTCAACACACTAATTAATTTTTGATTGACAGATCATAACCCCCAAAAGCACGTTTTTACTAAAGATATCAGTGATTCATCGCAAAATATAAATCAAAATTATATTTTCTGGGTCATGTCGAAACATTGACCCCGAGTCTTTGATTGATAAGACAGACACACAACTTTGATGGAAAATAGAGGTCACAACATTGCACCTGCGATATCTGGTATGTTATTTATAGACATTATAGACGTGCAGTAGCTGATAATATTAAATGATGCTAAGTAACGCATGATTGGACTGATAAAATAGTTTAGATGTCCTCCGAGTATAAATAAATACACAAGGAGAAAAAAAACATATTTACCGTTAATAATAACAGAGAATAAGCAACTGGTAGAAACAGTTAGCAAAATTTTTTGACCGGTTAGTAGCTGAGTGGACAAACGCGTCGGAATCCCACCCGGGCGTCGTGGGTTCAATTCCTCCGCTGGATAAGTCCTTCATCATTGCACAAGCAACATCTTTCGCTTATTATGATGGCAGTAAGAGTTTTTCAAATATTGTCATGTTATTCATAACCAGGGAATGTTTGTGTCTTTAAAAAATATAAATATGTGAAAAGAAAGGCTGACGCTCTCATTGAGTTAAGATTCAAGCAGATGTCACCCACAGAGGAGATGAGCTAGAATTGGCGAAAAAAATAACATTTTAAATGAGGTCTATGACCAAAGCTGGAAGCCAGAAGAATCATAAAGAACAGCCAGAACCAGTGTTGTGAGGCTTAACAGGGGAAGGTAAAATGAGAGTGGAAGATTGAGTTCACTAAAGTGAGGGTTGCAATATGGTGATCTCCTACCAGCAGATCAAAAAATTACACTTGGATAGTGTGGCCAGATCAAATGCTATGTTTTTTACCTTTACATAGGGAAAGATCAGTCTCTCCTTTATCTTCTCCCAGATGATCCTGGTCATCTCATCACCGTCCATCTCCACAATGGGGTTGGCAGCCTCCACTCGCTTTGCGGCGCCATCTAAATTAAAATTAAACGGTTAAATCAAAAACAATGGCAATAAATATTATAACAGTGAAGTTATATAATGCAGTTTTGTGATATTTCACCTCAAGTGCGCTTCATACTAAATTAATTAAGCTAATAATAATAATTGGCTGATTTATATAGCGCCGTTTTCGTGACAGAGATATCACCTCAAGGGCGCTTTAAATAAAACTAACTAACAAGGAGAAAATAATATATAATATGTATACAAATTAAAACTATCTAAAATCATAGATATGGGTATAACAGTGCATGTGTACATCAACAGGTTAAACAAAACAATTTACCAGAAGCTAAGGGTATAAAAATGAAACTATGAATTCATATTAACTAGCGTTTTGACCGCTCTGAAAGAACTACTTCAAAGAACTACTTATTTTGGCAGCAGTTTCTAATCCTTTCATTGTTCATTGAACAAATACTTCAATTAAAGTTGGTAGTTCATTTTAGCGTTCTGACTGCTCCGTGTGAACTATTTCATTTTGCGGCAGTTCAAACTTAATTCAATTCAATTCATTGAAAAAATGCTTCAATGGAAGCTAGATTGCAAAGAAGTACTTCAATTTGGAGCAGTTCAGTTGCGAAGTTAAACTTCATAGCCTATAAAGAAGAACTTCAATTGAAGTTGGACTTCAAAGAACGTGGAACAATCTAAAGGAACGTGTTTTTTGGGTGACGAACCGGTTCCAGTTCTTTTCACTTTCAAATCTCTACCGACTAGTACGTGTTTTTTTTTTGCGATGAACCAGTTCTAGTTATTTTCGTTTTAAAATCTCTACCGACTAGTACCTTTGTTTTATTGCCGATTTGCTAGTACTTTTCGAAAAATTATCAAGGAACCGGTTCCAAAAATAACTGAACAAATAACCGGATAAATTCAAATCTCTTTTTTTGCGAGTTCGACTTCAATTGAAGTGTTCACTGCGAAGGGTTCATTTTAAAGAACTAGCAATTCGTGAAGCATTCACAAGACATTTAAAATTTTCCCAACGCTAATATTAACATATTTGTTAAATCAAAGAAAAGGAAATTAGATTGAAGACAGTTAACATGTCGGTACATAAAAACATTACTTGGTACTTAAAAAACACGACGACACACCAATGACAACCATAAAATATTACCAAGGACACATAGAAAATAAGACTCTTGACCTGATTAAAGTTTTTTTTTTTAAAGAATGATTTTAAGTCTTGTACATCATTATTTACCTTAGAGTAACAATATAGAGACCGTCCTAATTATGAGTCAAATCGTTCATACTCGCAAAATATAGCTCTCTCTTTATGCTCGTTTCTATAGACATATGAGAAAAAGAGACAAACAATTGTTATTAAGAACATATGATTTGGGGCGTGCTAAAAGCCGTGTAGCCATTTTTATATTACTCATTTCACAGTAGTTTACATGTCAGTCGAATTGACAGACAAAAAGCTTAAAATATATAATTACTTAAGTGAATTTAGTGCAATATTAAAAAAAACGATATGACTATATATGCAGTTGTTGGTTGTTTCAACTGAAGTAACAAAGGACCAAAAAAATCAGTTTCCACGGGTATTTATCCAAGAATTCGTATTTTTTAGTTTGCCCTCAAATATTTTACATGCTAACCTACAAAACAACTTGTTACCTACATCAATATTTAGTCAATCTTTGCATTATTTGTTTCGATATGATAAACTCCCGTTTAAAATGAGTTTGAATGCATTCTCAATATGTTTTACTTCGAGAGATATATGGGATTCTGACGTAAATTTGTAAAAATTGGGATTCCCTGATTAGTCCAACATCTGAACGTATCCATGTCTCTTTCTTTCTCATGTAGCAACTCAAAATTGTTCGCGAACAGATAAAGACGGAATAATGTTTATATTTACGGTTTTCTTCGCATCCGATTGGCTGGAAGCATATACGTCATACCTCTTTTGGTCAATCCTTGGTCAAAAAGCGGCTTCAAAATTTCGCAATGTTAGGTATCTACGTTACTCTAAGTTATTTACCCACAAAAAAAACCTATCTCAAATGAAGTAAATTGAATCCAGTTAACGCAGGATGTGGGTTCATCGCCTGGGCCAAACAATTTAGTAATCTCTACATTATCTGCACAATAAAAAAACATATGGGCGAAGCCAGACATCTGATCAGGAATTCGAAACTCAAAACCATAGGCTGTCCCCACGTCCATGCCCCAAATGTTTAGTTAAAATAAAACATCTACAACGAACAAAATTCATTAGGCAATTTTTTCAAAGATGTTTGTATGTGTAAAACTCGTAGCTATTGCTCTCCTATAATTTTGAAAAGAGAAACTCTAAGCAAAAAATGTCATAATATTTTAATTTATTACTTTACCACCCATGAAAATTTCATTTTAGACACCATTTTGAAACTGTTGTCATCTGTCTCTTCAAATAACTGTCCTGGGGTTGACCTCGGATTATTGACCCGTCAGCTTTTGATCAAATATTGTTGACCGAAAGGCTTCACGACTGATCAAACAACCGAGCTTAAAAATTGAGTAAACGCTGACGGGCCGAGAAACCGCGGTTAAAAGCCTGTTGCAAAATGTGTTGTCGGTGATAACAATTGTACTCATGCGATATTTAACGTTGAATTACGAATGAAACGTTGGTCTAAATGCCATAAACATAGCGCTGTAGAGAGAGCTGTAGTCAGTTTATACGAGGTTTGCCGGACTCAGCTAGACCTGGGCGTGGCTAGGACAAGGGCTAGGGTATTTATGCATCCATTCATAGCACATGTCGACTTAATGTTTTTGTTTATTCGTATAACTATTTTTTTCACAGTATTGCTTTAAAAAAAAACAACATGTAACCTAATAAACCGTTGAGTTATCTCAATTTATTTCGGGTATCATAACGTGTGGGCGGAGTTAACGGAGACGCGGGACACGAAGAACATTCTAACAATACTTTAAAGCGGTGTGATAATTCGGGAAAAAATGTTGTCTCTTTCTTTCTCATGGTGTACGACGTAAAAACCCGGAGAAAGTGATTTATCCCAAATCTGTAGATTGGGTAAAAAGAATTAGCTCTCTCTTCATATATTGTTACTTCAAGGTTATTTGTAAGCTAGGCTTTCTTCCTTGCAGTCATAAAAACTCACCTTGTGTTCACATTTTCAGAGTTCTAGCTCTCTAGATGTGTCAACAATTTCACAGAGTCAGAGCGACAGTCATATCCCAATAAAAGTAATGCAAATGGATATCGAAATATCTCATTAAATCTAATTAAGCACGACCTTGGAGATGATAGTGTAATTTTACCGGCAATTCATTCAACCCGCCGGCGTCCCCGTCGAGAGTAAACAAAACAGTACATATTACGTACAGGAAAAATGAGTGACAATTTAAAAAGGAACTGATTCGTCCTTATTTAATTTTTCGTGGGGTAAGGTATGGTTTAGATTTTTTATTAGTTGGTTAAGTGATGCGTGGGTGAAAGAAGCAGTAAAAGGGAGTGATTGCCAAAAGCAGTATAAAAACCTTTCAGAAGTCATACTAAAGGGGAAAGTGTGAGGTCATTTTTGTTGTTTGAGGGCTGTATTTTTTTTTTGGAATTAAATTTCCACCTTAGCAAAAAATTAATGATAGCTACAACTGTTTTTTTTTATTATTATTAAAATGATAATAAAATACAAAAAATACACTTTTTGGTATATTATTCACAAGGAGTTAATAAAAACTCATTCCGGGAAAGACAAAATTATAAAATAAATAATAATTTTACTAAGATATACAAATTTTAAAAGATGGTACAAAAGAAGAGGGGACAACGAGTATATGCATCAAAAAGATACTCATAAGAGTAGAGATTAATTACAATAATATAATATTAAAGATGTCCACACACAAAGGTTTTACAGAAAGGACTATTGTCCAATTACAAAAAAATCCACAACACGAAATGGGAAAAAAGAACAACAGAGAATGAACAGCAAATACACAAAATTTTAATGAAACAATGACAAAAATAGGACAGAATATACAATAGAAAGAACATTCAAATCAAAGTCAAGGCCAAGTCAAAGTTTTGGTAGAGTCGTAAAGAATGACAAAAATCATTTAGACTGGTACCAAAAATTTCAAGACCATGGCTTGAGTTAACAAGTCTCGACATTTTGGACAGTGGAGAATGATACCCATAATTAGTAGAGTGATGATTGAGGAACAGCAATTCATTCTGAGTCTACGCTATTGAGAGTGTAGTTTTTATTTAGTATCTAAGTCAGATACTCAGAGTAAGAATCTAATGGAGGGATAGCTAATCTGTTTTACCCAACCCATCCGAAATTGTAATAAATCACTTTTTCCGAGTTTTTACATCGTACACCATGAGAGAGAAAGAGACAACAAATTTCTTGGACCGCTTCTATATACTGTCACAATGATCTTAAGGTGCTGGTTAAAGGCGGGACTCCGCCCACATTTTTTATTATGCCACTAAACTTGACACAACTAAACGGTTTTTTAGGTTAGATGCTATATTTTTGTTGATAAAAATACTGTGAAAAAGTGGCTATACGAATACACAAAAACATTATGTCGATATGTGATGTGAATGGATGTATAAATACCGTAGCCTTAGTCTTAGCCACGCCCAGGTGCGCCGAGTCATGTTAAAATCATCAAAAACAAGTCCAAAACTGACTTCACTGCCTTGGCTTGGGCTACCTCTAGTATACTCTGAGGTCAGATATAATACCCATTCATTGAACTGGATGAGTTACAACAAAGAAGGTGAGTCAATAATATATTTAATAATTTTAATTAATGAAATTTTTGAGAAAATATCATTTGAAGTGCTTTTGCCAATATGTTTGTTCGCAACTGGGAGTTTTAATTCATTGGGATTCCTTGTATGGTGTATATGCGATGTATTTTAAGGAGTTAATTCCAAATTTAGCTGTGTGAATAGATGACTATAAGTGTATTTGATTTTGTGATCGTGTTTTGTGCTGGTGTCTGTCTGAATTAAAGACTGGTTTAATGTTGGTGTGTGACGAGTGTCGAATTCGTTCTAATTAGAAGTCGGCACGTTCTAGATGACACTATACAAAAATGATATGTACAACTAAACGCGATTATCTTAGCGGGCGGCCAAAGTAGGAACTAACGAATGAACGAGCTATTTTTTCAAACCACATTTTTTTGTATCCACAAAATCTACACCAGCGACTCCATTAACTGTAAAGTTAAATGCTTGGAATAAGAATATATATGGAGAGAAAGCTAAATATTTTTAGCCAAGCAATACAAATTTACGATAATCACTTTCTCCGGGTTTTTACGTCGTAAACCGTGAGAGAGAAAGAGACAAGACAAGTTGTCACATAATATCGCACCACTTTTAGGTATGTAAACACGTTTTTCGTCTCCGGCTACTCAACCCACTACGTTTTGTTATGCGACATAACTCAACAGTTTTTGATGTTATATCCTATATTTTTGTTTATAATAAAACTGCGAAAAAATGGTTAAACATAATTATAAACAAAACATTATCTCGACATGTGCTATGAATGTATGTAAAAAAAGGTGTGTCCACGCCCGAGTCAGGAAAAAATCAAAAATCCTGACTACACTGTTTCGCAAAATTATTCCTCCTGTATATTATAACTTTGAGGTTAAATGTATCACGCTGTATTAGAGAAATTTACGTTCGATACATATATTTAATATCATATATTTAAACATAAATAAATAAAATTGCGAACGATATTATTGTTATTTTTAACAATGGCAAAATCGTTATTATGGAAGAAAACATTTATTTTAACAATCTACCTACAGCGTACGAAGTTTATATTACGGCCAAATAAAGCTAATATTAATAATAATAAATGTCTGGTACCACAACCCAAGAAGGAAAAATCTAAAATAAATACAGATTTAAAAACAACTTTCAACAATCAAGGGTCAGAAACCTGTCAAGTGTCCTCATATATGTATGGGTTTAGATAGATGTTAGCTAATTTTGCACTCTTCTTACGAAGGTTGGCTGTCATCGGCGAAAACTTCACCCTGCAGGCTGCAGCCCAGAACAACCCTCACGACATGACCGTTGCTTTAAATTTGAACAAACGCTGAAACAGGCCGAGAATTGACGACTAACAAGGACTCTTCAAATATCAAAATAATTAATTGGCACTAATCGTCGATCAAATGTGACGGGAGTTCAACAATCCCAACTTATGTATGATTTTTTTTTTCAAATGTCGAAATGTTTGAATTTCAATTAATAATATTTATTAACATAAATTTGAATTATTTAATAAACTGTACACGAAAAAACGGACATGAGACGATACATACAAAATACAGAAGATTACTTCCAAGAAAAAAAAAAAAAAAAAAAAAAAAAAGGCAGAAATCGTGTGATCAACTTAAGATTCATAAATATATAAACAGTATAATTTTCTTGCACGTACAAATATGACATTTTGAAATATACGACTGATGTACCTACGTCTCAAGAGAATCAACAAACCTACCTACGTATGATATTACATTTTACCAGACGATTATTTTTGTTCTATATTTGAAATCTGAGTTCATATCTTGGAGTAATAATATATGGAGAGAGAGCTAATTATTTTTACCCAACCTATAAAAACTTAGGATAAATCACTTTCACCGGGTTTTTTACGTCGTACACCATGAGAAAGAAAGAGACAACAAAATTTCCCAAATTATCACACCGCCTTAAAGTATTGTAAGAGTGTTCTTCGTGTCCCGCGTCTCCGTTGACTCCGCCCACACGTTTTGATATTCGACATAAATTGACATACAACGGTTTTTTAGATTATATGCTATATTTTTGTTTTTAACAATACTGTGAAAAAGTGGTTATACGAATAAACAAAAACATTATGTCGACATGTGCTATGAATGGATGTATAAATACCATAGTCCTAGTCCTAGCCACGCCCAGGTCTAACCGAGTCTGGAAAAACTCATCAAAACTGCCTACAGCAGCGCTCTCTCTTGTATATTATTGGTCTGAGGTCCAATGGTTTCCTTTTGCAGGCCATTTTTAAGAGGAACTAATTTCAAATTAAAATATTTTATTGAATTAGAATTAAATTTAAAGGTTTTATGCTTTAGAAAAGAAAAAAAAGTTTTTTTTTTACTAAGATGGCAACCAAATCGGAAAAAAAATGAAAAATGATGTTAATAATTTTCAAATGAAGTATGAGATCGATGAAAGTCTCGGTGGCTCAATCGGCAGAAGCGTTACTCCCGGATAGAGTAGAGGTTCCGAGTTCGAGTCTCGGTCGCAACCGTTATTTTTCTGTTTCATATTTACGTTGAAGATTATTGATATGGTTGCTAGATTCATAGACATAAAATACAAGACACGTCATATTCATACAAATTGAACGATAAATATGGCACGCTCTGAAAGCATGAAAAGGATAGCCATACCAAGCAGAATATGTGTGTATGAATGAGATAGCTATATGAACGTCCCGCGTTACATTCTCCTCGTTACAAGCCCTCTCTTCCCTGACGAACTTACGAGCGAAGTAGCATGCGACGTACTCGTGTACTGTCGCTAGGTTGTCTTCCACACACTTATGTATTTCTGCATTCGCTATCTCACTTATTTGAATAATTGTATTAGTTGAAATAATAAGTGATTTGTGTGTACTTCGCATGAAAAGAAACTCCATGAGATTTGTTTTTTGTTCCCGAATGATTTTTACTCAGGTATGCCACGTTGGCTTAGTTTCGTACAGTCACGCGCGGTGTCTCAGTAACGTATCTGCATTATTTAATTCATCTAAAGCTAGATTACAAGGGAGTTTTATTGTTTAACGAATGTGTATCGCATAGCTTTTTCCGTTTCTTTCTATCGGTGGTAATCACTAAGCTTAGCATTGATTGATCAATAAGCAAGTTACATCCAGTGATTTGTCGCGAGTAAGAACTACTAGATAAATAGATTTAAATCGATTGTTTCGAGATGGCCATCTCGATCACTATCTGGAAGATGACATTGAATTGCTAACGCTGCAGCTTGGTCCAAATATGATAAAAACTAAGATTGTATTCATTTAATCACTTCAGACTTTAATGAACAAATTAAAATAAGATAAGACGTTGTCGCTGTGCGCTTTGATGCGACAATATTGCTTCGTGCGAACCAGACAAAACCAGTTTTGATTACACATTATGTAAACTGAATTAATTAACATTAATGGCTGATAAAATTTAATATAAATCACCAAATAATGTCTTTTTTGCACTTATATAAAACTTTAATTAATTACTAATATGTATATACATTTCTTCAGATTACTGAATTTTATAGGCAAGTCATAAAACATTTTTTTGATTTCTTTGTATGTGTTTATTTTTAGTTTTACTTTACGTGTTTTTTATATAATTTAGATTTTACAATACCCAGCTGGTAAGTTTTCCAGAGCGTTTGTTTTTCTATTATCCCCATACATCATAACACTCCGGTTCTGACGTCATATGTACCGTCCGGGAGGTTAACATACAGTGAGATTGACAACAGATTTGAATACATAATAATAAAAATGCCTATTTATATAGAGCCATTTTTTGTGAAATATCACCTGCAATACAAAACACCTCCCGCCACTTTCTGGTATAAATTGGGCGGTTTTGGTGGTTACCATTTTTTTTTAATTAATTTATTGAACTAAAATCGAAAATTTGCCACATAATTGGTAAATATTAATTTTAGATCAGTTGGGGGAAAATATGTTTTACAATTGATTATTAAAATTGGAATTAACTGTACAGCATTAATTCATATTTATTATCAAATATTTAAATAATATTAATAATCTAAACACACAAATTAAGCCATCAAGACCTCATTAGAATAGGGCATTTTTAAACGATCTCATATTTACATTGGAAATTATTAATATTTGAATTTTCTTCCGATTTTAGGCTGCCATCTTTTGTCTCAGTCATGACCATTGTTCTTTTTTGGTTTCTGGCCTTTTTCTGTTTCGTATTTGTGTTTTAGATTATTAATATTACTTAAATATTTTTTTTATTAATTACCTGGCTATTCAGATCTGATTAAGCAGAGACTAAAACATAGTTAAAGCCGTTTTAATAACATATTGACTTAATAAGAACCGTCTTGACGATACTATAATATAACATCAAACCGGTCGCAATTCAACAAAACCTTATCAGCCACTGAACATAAAATCTATAGTGTGAACTACACAAATTTTAAAGAAAACTGATGTCTCCAATTTGCATGAGACTTTTCGATCTGGGCACCAGACAGGCCAATGAAATTGATATGTTCAAGAAGAATATCGATAATTGAAAGTTTCATCTGAAGTAAGGTAAAGTTGGCCTTGCTTCTAACACCCCCACAACACACTTCTATCGCATATCAGCTCATGATACCCGCGTGGTGTGACGAGTACGGACTTAATTCGCACGAGAATTCCGATATAAATTATTATCTAAATAAAACTAATATGGTCGTTTATCTTTACCAATAATTAGTAATTACGTCAAGTGTCAAAGTTACTAAATTACTAATATGACGATAGGTAACCGATAACATTTAGGAATAAGTCATACTGCATTCAGTTATCACGTTTATTGCAGTAAACAGCTGTTTACAAATAAATACCACATTGAAATGATGCATACAGCGTAATAAAATATTCAGTTTAGGCATGCACAAATTAATTTAATTTAATTCATTTAAAATAGTATATTTGCGGCACGTTCCAGAATGGTAGATACTCGAAGCGGACCTGGGTGTGGCTAAGACTAAGGCTAGGGTATTTATACATCCATTCATATCACATATCGACATAATATTTTTGTTTATTCGTATAACCACTTTTCCAAAGTATTGATATCAACAAAAATATAGCATCTAACCTAAAAAACCGTTTAGTTGTGTCAAGTTTAGTGACATAATAAAAAATGTGGGCGGAGTCCCGCGGTGACAGTATGTAGAAGCGGAGTATTATATTTGTTTTCTCTTTCTCTCTCATGGTGTACGACGTAAAAACCCGGAGAAAGTGATTTATCGCAAGTTTGTATCGGTTGGGTAAAAATAATTAGCTCTCTCTCCATACATTGTTTCTCCAAGACTCGAAGTATCACCCTGGTGAAAGACCACCATTCAGAATCGAAACGTTGCAAGAAATGGCTTTAGTCGTGTTTGGTGACCAGACCTGAATAGCCATGTACTACCCAAACTTCCTCTTTCCATATCCTTCCTCTCCCCACTAACTTCAACCTTAAAACATACCCCAATTGGAGATGCCATAGTCTCACTGGCTCTAGACGGTTGGGAGCAGTTGGGACTCTTGTGCGGTATTCACTTTCAAAAAATAATAATAGGAAAACATTTGGTAGGTCCGTGATATTTTTAAATTGCGTTATTGCGAAGTTCCTCTGATACTAATATGTTTGCAACCGTTAATAATAGATGACCGCAGTGGTAGGAATTTTGAAAAACGTATTAGTTTGCTTTGATGTCGCGCCATCTTTGTCATTTTTCAAAACTATCAGATTGTGGTTGAAAATATATTTTTTTCGCCCAGTTGCCGCGTTGTGTATAGATAGAACAGTGTGATAAAGGATATAGAAGATTTAAAACTACATTAGAACATCACCAGCATATATGTATATATTTTATTTTTTATATATATATATATATATATATATATATTTTAATGTAGGTTTCAACTAAGTACCTTATAAACCTAACGATAAATCAAGCAGCAATTAATGATTTTTGTCATTCTTTACGATAATAATCTTCGAAGAATACAATTTATTACGGACTCTACAAAGACCTTGTTCAGGATTTGACTTTGGTCAAAAACAAACCACTAATCCAAAATGGCTGATAATGCTAACATATGATAAACATATATGTACCAACATAACAAAACAAAAAACAATAATCGAATGTACACAGCCCGCGAAAATTCAAAATTCCCCTTTTCTTTTGAACAGGCCATGTGTTTTTGTCCTTACTTCATTAAAATATTATGTATGTGCTGTTCTTTCTCTGTTGCTCTTTTTTATCTATAATTTCGTGTTATGTATTTTTTGTTAAATTTTAAATAAAAGTAACTTAGTTTTAACACCACTTTATTGGATACATATATACATAAACCAACCGGTTTCGGCTCTACCTGAACCTTATTCAGGGCTGAACAAATATGTATTGATTCAGCCCTGAAGGTTCAGGTAGAGCCGAAACCGGTTGGTTTATGTATATATGTATGCAATAAAGTGGTGTCAAAACAAAGTTACTTTTATTTAAAATTTAATTATGTCTTTCCACAAAGTGAGTGCTTCATGTCAAAGTTTTTATTTTTTGTTATTTGCATTTTCAAAATAATTTATTGTATAATTGACTCACCTTCGTTGTTGCAACTCGTCCAGTTCAACATGCCTTGCCGTAGACTCAGAAACAATGAAATGCTGTTCCTCAATCATCACTCTACTAATTATGTGTATCATTCTCCACTGTCCAGAATGACGAGACTTGTTAACTCAAGCCATGGTCTTGGAATTTTTGGTACCAGTCTAAATGATTTTTGTCATTCTTTACGACTCTACCAAAACTTTGACTTGACCTTGGCTTTGATTTGAATGTTCTTTCTAATGTATATTATGTCCTATTTTTGTCATTGCTTTATTATAATATTATATATGTGCTGTACTTTACTGTTGCTCTTTTTTTTCATTTTACCCATTTTGAATTCACATTTTCTTTGAACTTATTTACCCTAAACATACAGCACAGACTATGTTTTACCCTATATTTTTAAGTCGTAATAACTTCCATGCCTTATTGCACGATTATTTAAATTTGTTTATTAGTTTCATTGCGATAACCTTAATGTTATAATCGTTACATTTACAAAAAAAATGCGTGTTAGATTAGGCCCTTTGACTTCGACCTGAACATAATAAAACATTAAAACTCGGATAAACAAACTTCAAAGACTAACTTAACACTCTACATAGATTAATAAGTAATAAAATAAAACTACCAGTGATGGGCAAAGTCGAAACATTCCATTTGAAATATATTTAACTGTAGTTTGGCGATGCAATTCGAAGTCATTGAAAATCGAACGAGATCACTCACTTCTTACTAGAGATGGTCGATATTCCTGTCCCGGTTAAAAGGAACCGGTTCCAAGCCAGTCACTGGGACTGTCGATATTATTTCTCCGAGGAACCGGTTCCTTTTTTGTCAAATACCCGGAAAATTACAGGAATCCTTTCTTTAAAATATAAAATCTTTTTCGTGGAACTTTTCTCACCAGGAACCGGTTCTAAAAATAACTAAATAAATAACCGATTTCTCGTCAGTCACTGGTAACTGGTAACTTGGCAGGTACAGCCAATGTCCGATATCAACCATCCAGTAGTAACAATTTATGGAGAGGGAGCTAATTATTTTTTCCCAACCTATACAAACTTGCGATAAGTCACTTTCTCCGGGTTTTTACGCCGTACACCATGAGAGAGAAAGAGACAACAAAAATAACACACCGTTTTTATGTACTATAGGGAAGATCTTGGTCTCCCGCGTCTCCGGAGACTCCGCCCACATGTTTTCATATGCGACTAAACTCGACACAACTAAGCGGTTTTTTAGGTTATATGCTATATTTTTGTTGATAGCAATGCTGTGAAAAAGTGGTTATACGAGTAAACGAAAACATTATGTCGACATGTGCTATGAATTGATGTATAAGTACTCTAGCCCTAGTACTAGCCACGCGCAGGTCTGCCGAGTCCGGCAAAAATCATCAAAAACTGACTACACTGCCTTGTATAGGTACCACTATATGTACTCTAAGGTTGAAATTACCACTAGACACCGACCACCTGTTTAGATTTATGAAGGCTTTTTTGCAGGCCTGAAACTATGTTTTTTTTTAGGCTTATAAAATGACACGATAAAAAATGTTAGTAACGATCAAGTGTTCTACTCGCAGTATCAAATTAGAACATCTATAATATTTCTAGACGATCAAATCTTCAAACCAAAAAACACTTGATTTTGCATTATTTTGCTAACATATGTTGCTAAGTACTGTTTATATTAAATGCTAGGTTTTTTTTTTAAGTACGAATAATAATGAAGTCTTATGATAATATGTAGTCCATCACTCGTGTCTACGAAGCTGAGACCACGTGTTAAAATTCAACGTTGTACAGATCGACACACTTAATTTTGTAGTCGGTTCTTCGCCACTGCAGCTAGTTACGTTCGTTGGTTCCTCTTGTGACCGCTTGCAAAAATTAAGTCAAGCTGTTCGGGTTTTTCACGAATAAACAGCCAGTCAATAGAAAAACGTACATGCTAAAGTAGTAAAAATTCTCGAACGGTGAGCTCTGGCACAGAAAGCCATGAAATTAGACATTTTCTGTCTGAAATTTCTAGTTGACACAAATGTTTTGATCTTATCATATCCATCATTTCCACCGTGAGTTATGGAGTTTTTAAATATCTACTTTACTGTTGACAAAATAATGTGAATTAGTTGGGTATCTATTAAAAGCAACAAAGCGTCGCAGATTTGGCGGCCCGCCTGCTCTGCCGCCTTCATAATATTCGAAATCGAACGATTCTACTAGCGTTGTGACCGTCTGAAAGAACTACTTCTTTTGGCAGCAGTTCCTACTTCATTCGTTGTTCTTTGAACAAATACTTCAATTGAAGTTGGTAGTTCATTTTAACATTCATTCATTTCATTATCTTAATTCAATTCATTTCATGGAACAAGTACTTCAACGGAAGTTAGATTACAAAGAACTACTTCAATTTGCAGCAGTTCAGTTGTGAAGTTGAACTTCAAAGCCTATAAAGAAGTACTTCACTACAAGCACTTCAATTGAAGTTTAATTTGAAGTACTTCGATCTAAAGGAACGTGATTTTTTGGGAGTTCTCTTCGTATTAAAAGTTCTACCGACTAGCACTTTTGATTTGGCGAGGAACCAGATCCAGTTCCTTTCAATTTCAAATCTCTACCGACTAGTACGCGTTTTTCGGCGAGGAACCAGTTCCAGTTCTTCTCGTTTTCAAATCTAGTACGTCTTTCTTTTGGCGAGGAACCAGTCCCAGTCCTTTTCGTTTTTAAATCTCTACCGACTAGTGTACTTTTTATTTTGGCGAGGAACCGGTTCCAGTTATTTTCAATTAAAAAGAACTGAACAAATAACCGGATAAATTCAAGTCTCTTTTTACGAGTTCGACTTCAATTGAAGTGTTCACTGCGAAGGGTTCATTTTAAAGAACTAGCAATTCGTGAAGCATTCACAAAACATTGAAGTTTTTCCCAACGCTAGATTTATACACATGTGCGCCTAACACACTCTACATGTCAAGTAAAATAAAGTCAATTTCATTTGAAATGTTAAATTTTCCTGCCACTAAAACAATACCACGTGTATTTGTTTAGCTGCAGATCTTCCAGAAAGGCATGGAACGATCAAGTGAATCAAATACTTAGGTCATGTTCATACTTGGAATTTTTATCGATCTCACTGTACATCCCAGAGAAAGAATATGTATTTTATTGCTCTGAGATGTTATGTATGTTTCCCGCCTCACTACACAATGTCTGTTCTGAGAAGGAATAATATAAGAGTATGTATAAATGTGGATGAAGCAAGTCCATGCCGAGATATAGTCGTGTGGTGTCTCGATATCTCGGGCTAATCAATAGATGTATAATATAACATATGGGCTACCCAATGATACGTTCAAATTTGGCCATTTTCGAGTGATTTGAGTGGTTGACTTGAGTGAAGCTAATGGTGTTCGCAGAATCTTGCAAAAATGATTTTATAGTAGGTTTAGGTGAAGAAATAATTGGTAAATCAATTGTTTTACTAGAGTATATTTTATATGGGGAAGCACTGTTTTTTTATAATACAATGGCCCATAACCTATTTGTTCTCGCCGCTATGTTCAAAAGGTTCGTAAAAATACTATTTTTTATCAATTTTTACTGTATTTAGAATTGAATGGGCCATAAATCAAAAATGGATTAAATTTAATCGCAAAGCATTATTAAATTTGATAACGATGGTTTTATCACGAATCGCAGAAGAATAATTGAATCACAACTGAATCAATATACGCGTCAAGGTTCGACTTTGAATTCTAATAAAATATGTACAATGCTTGTGAATTTAGGCAAGAACCTACTTCAAAAGATCTACTGAAATGTTCAAAGATAAGATTATGACAGAAAAGATGACCTAATCTCGCCGGGAATCTGTTGACTAAACCAAAAGAAACATCTCCAATCTGTTTACAAAATGAAAAGGACGTTTGTAAACGCAGTAATATCAGTATAGCGTTATGAATGTGTATGCAGAAACTACTGGTTTGTAAACGGCACCCATATTGAAATTCGTAGCAGGTACCCCAGCAGAGAGGAAAGCGAACAAAGCAAATGTCAAAAAAACTGTAACACATAACCTGCAAAACTATCTAAGTTTAAATCAAATTTACTTACAATTTCTGACTTGAGTCAGGCACGGCAAGGAGCTATTAACGCTGCTTCCACTCACAGCCTTTACGCTGGCACCGATAGCTTTAGCTAAATTACCAGCCATTGTATAAATTTTATGTTTCTAAAATAATCCAACCGCCAAACGGAAGACACAACACGACTGACAACTGCCGATTGAAAACTGACTGCCGCCGAAAATGGGGATTGTTCGCCTTGCGTATTGGTAACACTGTGAAGATTCCGCCAATCAGAGAGCAACGTGAGATACACAGAGCAGAATAGTATTTAGTAAGTTATATTGTCATTTTGTAATAAAGTCGAATTATTTGTATGACGTTTCTCATCACAGTATGATAATAGTTTGTACGTTTTCATTAATTACTATTTTTAACACGGTACTCGGCCTTTTTTTGGCGCGGGGACACTTTTAAATTCAGGAATTGAAAGGGCGCGCACTTCGAAAGTAAAATTTGATTAACTTTTTTTGCCCTAATTATTTCAAAGTTGCATTGCAAAATTATTTCATGGTACTTTTATGATACGTATTGTTTTGGGAAACGACAATTTCTAATTTAAAACGACTCATAATTTAGACTACATATTTTTTTCTCTTCTTTTTTGTAAAAGGGGGGAAGAGTACTTACGTATGTTTTTTCAGGATCTTTGTACCTCTAATTTTGTTTTTTTTTTCATGAGTAAAGTTAAGTTCTTAAATTAACTTTCTTAACTAATTATATCGTAGTATATTATTTATGTAGGGTTATTAAAAAATACAATTAATTTTAAAAAGGACCCTAAAGCTTACACAAATTATGTTTAAATATCAGAGAAAGTTCTTACTTACAATATGAGTAGCATAGATGTTCAAATAGAAAATTAAATAATATTGGTTTCTCGCTAAAAACTAATCCGTAAGTAAGAAAAACCTCGAACAATGGTTGCCAAATGTTTGTAAATTTCTGGCGAGGTCTTTCCAGGTAGAAATGGCAAAAGTGGGTAAAACCGTCGGTAGAACTTGTTTATTATGGTTTTCTGTTTAGGGTTAGGCCTTTTGGCCAGTGAACAAAGCATAACTCGTTTGTAACGGGAAACTGGTGCAGCTGTCGAACAAAAAAAGGTCTATGTTGTACAAAGGACATAGTATAATGTTCATCTTTTCGCATTTGCGAAAAGCAGTTTTTTTAAAGGTGGGTTATGTGGAATTATGGGTGGAATTATGGAAAATATTCTAGCTTCCCGCCTATTTTTTTCTAAATGAAGTGAAATTAAAAATTAACATTATTTAACAATCTACCCAACTGATTAAAAAAATTAAATATATTTTTAATTCTTTCTTTTCACTACTTTTCTTTTGACTAAATGTTTTTCTTGTCGAGGGAATCATTTTTTATTTTTTTAAATATTTTCTAACGTGAACACCGCGCAAGAGTCCCAACTAGCGTTGTGACCGCTCCGAAAGAACTACTTAAGCAGTTCCTACTTCCTTCGCAGTTCAAACTTCATTCATTTATTGAACAAATACTTCAATTATCAAATGAGAACTACTTCAATTTGCAGCAGTTCAGTTGTGAAGTTGAACTTCAAAGCTTATAAACAAGTACTTCATTTCAAGTACTTCAATTGAAGTTCGACTTCAAAGTACTTCGATCTAAAGGAACGTGTTTTTTATGAGTTCTTTTCGTTTTAAAATCTCTACCGACCTCCAGTTCCAGTTCTTTTCGTTTTAAAATCTCTACTGACCTCCAGTTCCAGTTCTTTTCGTTTTAAAATCTCTACCGACCTCCAGTTCCAGTTCTTTTCGTTTTTAAATCTCTACCGACCTCCAGTTCCAGTTCTTTTCGTTTTTAAATCTCTACCGACCAGTACTTTTGTTTTGGCGAGGAACTTTTCGGAGCCGGTTCCAAAAAGAACTGAACAAATAACCGAATAAATTCAAATCTCTTTTTACGAGTTCGACTTCAATTGAAGTGTTCACTGCGAAGGGTTCATTTTAAAGAACTAGCAATTCGTGAAGCATTCACCAAACATTGAAGTTTTTCCCAACGCCAGTCCCAACTGATCGAGTTTAATGAGACTATGCCATAATAATAATACTTGGCTTATTTAGATAGCGCCATTTTTGTGAAATATCACCTCAAAGGCCAAAACTTAAGAACTATGGCTAAATTTACCATCGAAATATATAAAGCTATAGCTAAAATTACCTTATTGATATTTACATACGAATTATTTGTATAAAAGTTTCAAACTTTTTGTTTAGCAGTAGATCGAGAATTTGTCCGACTTGGCATTCCCAATTGAGGTATGCTGTGAGGCATTAGAAAGTGAGAGGGAGAAGGATATGGGGAATATAGGAAGATTGAGGAGTACCTGGTCACTAATCATAAGTTTCAGCTGTAAGTACATAGTTATAGATACTCTAAGTATAATTACTCCAGAGTGGTAGATACTTTAAGTATCGCCCTGGTGAAAGACCCCCATTCAGAATCAAAACGTTGCTTGAAATGGCTTTAGCCGTGTTTGGTGACCAGATCTGAATAGCCAGGTACTTCCCAACCTTCCTTTTCCCCATCTCCTTCCCCTCCCCCACTACCTTCAGCCTCACAATAATAATAATAATAATAATATTTGGACGATTTGTATAGCGCCGTTTTTGTGAAAAATCACCTCAAGGGCGCTGTACAGATCTTACTTTCTATCACTACATACTAATTCCTAGTTTAAATAAGAAAATATACAGGAACATACTTACCTGGCAGGTCCCATCAGATAGGCACAATTATTAGCTTAAAATTATGATTATTATTTTAATTTAATTTTATTTTTTTTAATTTTTTTTTATTTATTTTTTTTTTCCGATTTAGGGCATGGGAGCGAAATTAAAAGAATGGACTTTCTGAAATTGTCATACAGTACAGGAATTTTAAAGAAGTAATTTGTGAAATATCCTACTTATTTGGCGAAAAATAACAAGAAAGACTAAAACACATCAGGCAGCTGCGAAAGCGCCACGACATATCTAACAGGTTATATGCGCAGGCAAAAAGAAGAACTAACGAACAAATAAAAAATATTGTAATGATGATTGTATTGAATTGACGCCTGTATTTACTATAATTTTTTTTTTAAGTTTAAGTTATAATTTATACGCCACTAGTTGTAAGTATTAGTGATTAAGCTGGAGGTTACGTTATATATTATGTTATATATTATGTTATATATTATGTTATATATTATGTTATATTATGTTATATATTATGTTATATATTATGTTATATATTATGTTATATATTATGTTATATATTATGTTATATATTATGTTATATATTATGTTATATATTATGTTGTAAAGCGCCCTTGAGGTAAAGTTTTTTGCACGAAAAAGGCGCTATATAAATAAGCCAATTAGTATTATTATTATTATTCAGATTTGGTCACCAAACATAGCTAAAGTCATATCAAGCAACCTTTCGAGAGTATCTACAACTCCCCCAAAAATATGCCCCAATCTGAAGATGTCCGTGGCGGGATGAAACCGAATAAAAAAGTGAAACAAAGTTGTAGGTCACACTCAGAGCAATAATATACAGGAGGGAGCGCTTCTGTAGTCAGTATTGATGATTTTTTTCCTGACTCGGGCGTGGCTAGGACTAGGGCTAGGGTATTTATACATCCATTCATAGCACATGTCGACATAATGTTTTTGTTTATTTTTATAATTACGTTTTCACAATAAGAAAAACATAGCATATAACCTAAGAAACCGTTGAGTTATGTCCAGTTATGTCGCATATCAAAACGTAGTGGGTGGAGTCGTCGGAGACACGGGAGACGGAGAACATCCTTACATACCTCAGAGAAATAATATTCAAGAAAGAGCGCTGCTGTAGTCAATTTTAGGACTAGGGCTAGGGTATTTATACATCCATTCATAGCACATGCCGACATAATGTTTTTGTTTATTTGTACAACCACTTTGTCACAGTATTGTTTTAAACAAAAATAAATCGTATAACCTAAAAAACCGTTGACTTATGTCAATTTATGTCGCATATGAAAACGTGTGGGCGGAGTCAACGGAGACGCGGGACACGGGAATATCTTTACAGTATTTTAAAGCGGTGTGATAATTTGTGAAAATTTGCCGTCTCTTTCTTTTTCGTGGTGTTCGTAAATGATTTATCCTAAATTTGTATAGGTTGGGTAAAAATAATTAGCTCTCTTTCTATATATTGTTACTCCAAGTTACATACCGAATGGTGGTGCTATATTATTTGAGAACTTGTCTTGTCTCTTTCTCTCTCACGGTTTACGACGTAAAAACTCGGAGAAAGTGATTTATCGCAAGTGTGTATAGGTTGAGTAAAAATATTTAGCTATACCTTCTTATATCGTTACGCCAATTTTATTAATTGCTGTTCCTCAATCATCACAATACTAACTATGGGTGTAATTCTCCAATGTCCAGAACGTCAAGACTTGTTAACTCAAGCCATGGTCTTGAAATTTTTGGTACCAGTCTAAATGATTTTTCTCATTCTTTACGACTCTACCAAAACATTCATTAGACCATGGCTTGAATGTTCTCTCTTATGTTTATTTTGTCCTATTTTTGTCATCGCTTCATTTATTATTATGTATGTGCTATTCCTTCTCTGTTGCTCTTTTTTCCATTTCGTGTTTTATGTCTTTTTTGTAATTTGACCTAAGTCCGTTAATTTATAAATAAATAAATAAACTAACTAACTAACTAAAAATAAAAATAATAATAATTGGCTGAATTATATAGCGCCGTTTTCGTGACAGAGATATCACCTCAAGGGCGCTTTACAGCATAATCAACATAATATTACAACTAAAACTTAATATTAACTTATGCTTAATACTTATAACTAGTGACTTACAACTAACATATTAAAATTAGCACACATTTATAATGGTTGTTGCCCGTGCTGTCGGACCTAGGGTAGAAAAAAAAAGGAAAGTGGAGTAAGTAATATTTAACTATATATATATATATATATATATATATATATATATATATATATATATATATATATATATATATATATATATATATATATCAACTATGTATGGCACTCGGACTGAGTGATCAAAATTCTAGTTAAGGAAATTGACGTTATTGTGGGTATGATAATTTAAAAAATGAGTTTTGTTTTGCTCTGAACTCAGTTGAGCTGTCAATCTTTCGCAAATGTGAAGGGAGGTTATTCCAAGCTGTGGGGCCTGCTACGGCAAAAGCTCGCTCTCCGAAATTGGTGTTGGGGTTGAAGGAACAATATATGGAGGGATAGCTAATTTGTTTTACCCAACCCATCCGAAATTGTAATAAATCACTGTTTCCGTGTTTTTACATCGTACACCATGAGAGAGAAAGAGACAGCAAATTTCTTGGACGGCTTCTATATACTGTCGTAATGTTCTTAAGCTGGTTATTTTCGCTGGTTAACGGCGGGACTCCGCCCACATTTTTTATTTTGCCACTAAACTTGACACAACTAAACGGTTTTTTAGGTTAGATGCTATATTTTTGTTGATAAAAATACTGTGAAAAAGTGGCTATACGAATACACAAAAACATTGTGTCGATATGTGATATGAATGGATGCATAAATACCGTAGCCTTAGTCTTAGCCACGCCCAGGTGCGCCGAGTCATGTTAAAATCATCAAAAACAAGTCCAAAACTGACTTCACTGCCTTGGCTTGGGCTACCTCTAGTATACTCTAAGGTGTTGGGATTGCGTTTAGGTACAGTGAGTCTACCTATGGCCGTTGAAGATGCTGATCGAAGAGTAACTTGTCTCGTGTTAGTATCGCTTGGAATGCACAGTTCCGACAAGTAAGGCGGCGCCATGTCATGTTTCGCCTTAAAAATCATCCAGCATAGTTTGAATTGGATCCGTTCCAATGAAGATGTTGCGATATATGGAAACGAATATTTGGAAACGCCAGTTAACAGCCTTGCTGCAGCATTGAAAACTGACTGAAGTCTGTCAGTGTGTACTTTGGGGAGATTTGCATATATGCCATTGCAGTAATCGAGTCGTGACACAACGTAAGAATTTACCAACATCTTTGTGGCATTAGACGTAATATTTCTTCTAATGGATTTAATTTGACGCAGGTGAAAGAAACCTGCACTCACTGTTTTATTTATCTGGGATTTGAGTGAGAGATCGGCATCTAGATGGACACCTAAGAGTTTTACGCCATTTTTAGGGATGATGCTACAACCAGAAGTTACAATAGGAGATTCATCTATTATTGACTGGCGCTTTTTCGTTGCTGTCCAGAGAAATTCTGTTTTTGATGGATTTAGTCTTAGTTTATTCGAAGACTTCCAGTCTGTGATAGCGGAGATACATTTGATAGTGATATCTTTTAGTTTGTCTATCTCACACACAATGTACACATCTAACCAATGTTATAGGTCATAAATTATAAGGCATCGTACAATTAGCAGTGTGTGGGAGGCGCCCAGGTTCTTGAACTCTCCTCGGACGTGAGAGGAACGGACGGAGAACAATTAGATATTCAAGCCAAACGACCGCATCGGCGGAACCTGATTAACTGGGTGCCGCGTGTCCTGTGTATTGTGTATCGTATATCGTATATCGTGTGTGGTGTCCGCACGCAACGGCTTGGTATTTTTATTCCTGCTTCTAAAAAAAACTATATAGACGGAGGCTTGGCCTTGGATACGATCGATACGATATAATTTGAAGCCCAGACGACGGACGCTCGGAACGCATTGATTTATCGCATCAGACGGCCAGATATAGAGCATTTTAAAAAATGGTATGATAAAAAATCTAGCCTACAGCGTCGTTGGCGTTATTCGTTCCTCATTTTCTTATTTTTGTGGTGCTGTTTCCTGCACAGGAAAGTTTTTAGCAAAAAACCAGAAACTTTTCTGTGCTTTTGTCGATTTGCAAAAGGCGTATGATCGAGTTGATGGAAACAAATTGTGGAAGGCATTATCCATGTATGGAGTTAACACGAATCTTATACAAGTACTTGCACGAGGGTAGCGTTGCATGTGTTAGAGTGAACGGTGATTTTACAAAGTGGTTTAACATCACAAAGGGTGTAAAGCAAGGATGTGTAATGTCACCGTGGTTGTTCAATTTATACATGGATAATTGTATGCAAGAATTTGAAAGTTTGTCAAATGTTGCCTATTGTATGCGGACGATGCGGTGCTGATTGCTGACAGTATGGAAGATCTACAGTTTCTCGTGTCTAGGATGAACCAAGTATGCATGCAAAATGAGTTGATTATATAGTTGTTATACATTACAAATTTTTTGAATTTAATGCATATAAGAAATAAGTTATTTTTTTTACAAAATAAATACAAATTATAGTAACAAAAAATAAAATTTCAAAAAAATAAAATTTCAGGCAGTGGTGATGATCAGGTCAATGAGGAGAAACTCTTTCAAGAATCAATAGGATTTCACTTCTGAATCTCTCCTCACTGACGTGAAATAAGTCGATATCGGAAGAGATTTTGTTCAGGAGCAAAATACTTCTCCCCACCGGCAGAACCATTGGCAGGTTGGTCCTACAGGCAGGAAGATAGAATAATCTATGAAGACGCTGTCTTAGATAGTCATCAGGAACATAGAGACTTACGCGCTCCAAAATAGCAGGGTTTACAATATAGCCCCGCAGCAGTCTGAAGAAGTGAGTGGCGGCATACCCCTCTCTCCTGAGCTGTAAGGAGTGAAGTCCGAGCGTGCCCAGGAGAAAGTTCGTTGGGTAGAGCCACGGGTAGTGGCCGTACTCCCTCATGTATAAAAATCTCAGGAACTTTTTCTGGACCCTCTCCAAGATGAGGGAGTACCCCACCTCATGAGGATTCCAAATAATTGAACCACTCTCCAGCCTACTGCGGACCAAAGAGAAATAGAGTGTTCTCAGAGTTCGGGTATCCCTAAAAACTCTGACGGTTCTGAGAACAAACCCTAACATTTTCAATGCCGACTGGCACACCCCTTCGATATGAACACGAAATGCAAGCTTACTTTCGTACACAATCCCAAGATCCTTTATAGTGGAAACGCGTTTGAGATTATGATCGAGCATAGTGTACCTGTGGTAGGTGAGACTAAATGCTCTGGTAAAAGAAAGGACTACACATTTCGAGATATTGAAATGAAGCTGGTTTTGTCGACTCCATTCAGAAATGTTATCGACGTCAGCTTGAAGAAGCAGGCAATCCTTAATACTTCTTATTTGTAGAAATATTTTAAGGTCATCTGCAAAAAGGAGAAAGCGAGAAAAACGGATGACTTCGGCAATATCATTAATAAAAATAGAAAAGAGAAGTGGACCTAAGATTGACCCTTGGGGAACACCAGAAAGAACAGAAAACTCAGCGGATTGGAAGATTCCGTGTGTGACAAATTGTTTTCTGTTTTCGAGGTAACTTCTGAAAAATTGATGAATGTAAGTGAGTCCAAAGTCACAGTGTATGAAAGAGAGAGTACGAGAACAGCGTGCAATATAGTTGTGAATGATGAATACTTGGAGCAAGTGGATGGGTTTGTGTATTTAGGAAGTATGTTTACGAGAGACGGAAAGGCGGATAAGGATATTAAAAGAAGGGTGAATGCAGGAAACTCCATTAATGAAGGACTGAGCGCTGTCAGCGCAAATAAGAAATTGTCCAAAGAAGCGAAGCTAGCAATCCACAATGGAGTGCTTATACCAACCCTGATGTATGGCAGTGAGGCATGAAATTGGCAGAGGAAGGATGAAAGTAGACTGAATGCTGTGGAAATAGGATCCCTGAGACGTATGTGCGGTAATACCATATATGACCGTATTAAAAATGTGGATATTCGGAAAAAATGCAAGGCTAATGTAAGCGTAATGAATAGGATCAAGAAAGGGACGCTTATATGGTTTGGGCATGTAGGGCGAATAAACGAAGAAAGGAGTGTGAAAAGAATATATGATGCGAAAGTGAATGGAAGAAGAAGTCGAGGACGCCAGAGGAAGATATGGCACGAACAAGTAAAGCGAGTCATGTGAAGAGTCAGAATAACAGAAGAGTATGTATGAGACGTTGCGTGAATGTTGATGAAGCAAAGAGTGTGTGCCAAGACAGAGTTGTATGGCGGTCCGTCCTCTCTGCCTACCCCTGCGGCGAAACGACGTGATGGTTAGTTAGTTAGCTAAATTTACCATCAAAATATCTAAATACCTAAAATTACCTTAATGATATTTACATATCAGTTATTTACATTTGTCGCAGGCTGTGAAAAATTTTCAAACTTTTTGTTTAGCAGTAGATCGAGGATTGAGGATCGCAGATCATCGCATGAAAATATATTATTATACTGGTGAGTTTAGATCATAGAGTATATAGAGTGGGATCTACCCAAGGCAATGTAGTCAGTTTTTGATGATTTTTACCTGACTCGGCGGACCTGGGCGTGGCTAAGACCAAGGCTAGGGTATTTACACATCCATTCATATCACATATCGACATAATGTTTTTGTTTATTCGTATAACCCCTTTTTCACAGTATTGATATCAACAAAAATATAACATCTAACCTAAAACACCGTTTAGTTGTGTCAAGTTTAGTGGCATAATAAAAAATGTGGGTGGAGTCCCGCCGTGACCCAGGAGCCCAAGATCATTGTGACAGTACATAGAAGCGGAGTATTATGTTTGTTGTCTCTTTCTCTATCATGGTGTACGACGTACAAAAACGGTTGGGTAAAAATAATTAGAAGGTTTGTTTGTTGTCTCAGTTTTGGACTTGTTTTTGATGATTTTAATATCATGGGGTTAAGACGACATTTATACATCCATTCATATCAAAACCCGAAGAAATAAAGATTTAAAAAACCGTTTAGTTGTGTCAAGTTTAGGATCGGTTGGGTAAAAATAATTAGCTCTCTCTCCATACATTGTTTCTCCAAGGTTTAGATCTTAGAGTATACTAGAGGTAGCCCAAGCCAAGGCAGTGAAGTCAGTTTTGGACTTGTTTTTGATGATTTTAACATGACTCGGCGCACCTGGGCGTGGCTAAGACTAAGGCTACGGTATTTATACATCCATTCATATCACATATCGACACAATGTTTTTGTGTATTCGTATAGCCACTTTTTCACAGTATTTTTATCAACAAAAATAAAGCATCTAACCTAAAAAACCGTTTAGTTGTGTCAAGTTTAGTGGCATAATAAAAAACGTAGGCGGAGTCCCGCCGTTAACCAGCACATTAAAATCATTGCGACAGTATATAGAAGCGGTTCAAGAAATTTGTTTTCTCTTTCTCTCTCATGGTGTACGACGTAAAAACCCGGAGAAAGTGATTTATCGCAAGTTTGTATCGGTTGGGTAAAAATAATTAGCTCTCTCTCCATACATTGTTTCTCCAAGGTTTAGATGCCAACGGGTTAGGCTAGCTGTGTAAATTAGGGCAATTCTGTTATTTATGGATATTATAATGCTTTGTTTAGTTTTCAGATTCCCATGGTACAGATGAATAGACAAAGCGTAATAGACCCCATAACATATTTCATCTGGATCAAACTTCTGATTTTGTTATCTTTATCTTCAATATGTATCTACCGTTTTTACCATAATCAAGCTAATCTTACGACTATTGGGATTTCCAAATATTTTAATATTCATATCAGTTTGTGGTTTGACATATTTAATGAAAATGAAATAATCACTTTGTATAAAACCACAGTTTTTTTTTAATTATGGCCGACCGGTTTCGCTTAGTCTAAGCATCATCATCATCATCATCATCATCATCATCATTGTCATTATTTTTATCACGTTCTACGGCTAAGTGATATTGTTTCATTTTCATTAAATATATATATTTGCTTAATTCTCTCCTGCTAATAATAAATAATAATAATAGTATTTGGATGCTTTTTATAGCGCCGTTTTTGTAACAAAATCAACTAAGATGAAGCTGTATGGATCTTATTTTCTTTTGTTAGATATTAATTACTAGTTTAAATAAGCAAATATACAGGAACATACTTACCTGAAAAGTCCCATCAGATAGACGAACTTATTAACTAAAATTATAATTGTGATTTTTATTTTTTTATTTATTTATTTTTATTTATTTATTTTATTTTTTTTTCCGATATAGGGCGTGGAAGCGAAATTAAAAAAAAATGGACTTTCTGAATTTGTCGTACAGTACAAGATTTGGTTTAAATTTGTATATCTGAAGGTGATTCGTCCAGAGACCGATTATCTTGAATAATAAATAATGTAAGGATGTGAGAGCCTGAAAAGGTAAGTTTTCAGTTTGGACCGAAATTATTTTTGCTATTTGTTGTATTCTCTTTTGCTGTTTTCTTTTATATCTCTTTTTTCTTTCCTTTGTTTTATTAGTTAATTTCTATAATCTCTTTTGTATTATGTATCTTTTAACAGAGTTTTTTTTTTTAATTATCGGTTATGTAATGTCCCGACTAGTTGCGCCCATGTGCAACTTACCCATGTCACTAAGCATTCATACCAATGTCCTATTGTCTCCCTTAATGTCTTTCTGTCTAATAAATTATATCGTAAAATCGCTTTCTAAAATTCTTTTTAACGTGTATTATTCCATAGACCACATGTTTGGACTCTGATACTTTAAGTTGGACCCCAACTTTCACAGCACTCATCATCACTACCCCATTCCTATTATTATTGCACTCCCGTGCAGCAGTAAACCATGTTTAGTTAAATGTTTAATTACTAATATTATGAAAATTCTTCCAATAAAAAGTATTCAAGCAAAGTGATTATATTTTATTCTACATCCCCGAACAAAAGCGCGCTTTACCCAAGGAGCATCTGTCGGTCGCATCGCGATCCTTACAGTGAGCTCACGTGTAAATAATTTATAAAATTCCAGTATAATAACTAAACAACAATGAAACATTCCGACTTTTAAAAATATTTTCAGGTCACTGTTACCAAAGGGCATTTAAAAAATTCTTAGAAAACTCAATGCAAACCCTCACTATTTTTAAATGAATCGCATTAATCAATCATTTATTTACCCTTTTATAATTTAGATCAGAGGTTCCCAAACTTTTTTGTCCCGTAGACCACTTGTCGATTTTTTCTGTTTTGTATAGACCCCCTGCTTTCCTAGTATTGATTTTTTTTAGCGTTGGGAAAAACTTCAAAGTTTTGTGAACGCTTCAGGAACTGCTAGTTCTTTGAAATGAACCCTTTGCGGAGAACACTTCAATTGTAGTCGAACTCGTCAAAAAATAGTACTAGTCGGCAGAGATCCCAAATCGAAAAGTGCCAGCAAATCAACTAAAATTCTTCTCTAAAAAAAAGCACTAGTCGGTAGAGATTTGAAATCGAAAAGTACTAGCAAACCGGCAAAATATCTTCCACAAAAATTATTATTATTAATATAATTAGGGAATTAAAGTCCATTATAAGATAGTATTACGTAAGTACCTACATAGGTACTATCTGTGAGGTGGATTATTACATTTGCGGGAAGCCAACATTTTGGTGACGGCCTGCCTGAATGGAATCCACTCCCGTGGACCCCATTTACGTCTCATGCACCCCCATTTTTTTTTTTCATTGACGTGGATCCCTTGTAGGTCGGAATCGACCCCTGGGGGTCGATATAGACCACTTTGGGAATGACTGATTTAGATAAACAAGCCATTTACTTCGCTTCGCAACAGCTAACCGAACACGTGGAATCACCAAACGAAGTATAATATTATTATTATTAATTAAAACAAAGATGTAAAATACATTCACTGGATTATTCGTATATTAGGTTTATTAATACAATTTACATCTGGCGAATTTTTATTCAGCTGCTCGTTAGATCAAGATGCCTGCTGTAAGTATTTAAGCGATATACAAACACACATAAATACAGACGTACAGACATACTCACGTACGGTGTTGGCTTAACGTTGATTCTCGCAAAAACCTTGTGACGCTTTCAGTCAGATAAATTACATTTCAATGAGTGAATTTTTCACGTTTTCCATTTTTTATACGTAGATACATATGAAAAAGCTTCGGTAATCTATTTCAGAACCGTTCTTTTGGAGAGCATGCGAATTTAAAGTTGAAGAAACTTTTAAACCATTTATTCGACAAGCGTCACTAATACAAATAATTAGAATTAACTTTAAAGCTTTCATGCTTAATATTTTTATATTAATAATTGAAATAATATCAAAAATCTTCAACGTAAATGTGAAACAGAAAAAATATAACGGTCGCGACCGAGACTCGAACTCGAGACAGAACCCCTACATGGCCTGTTCAAAAGAAAAGGAGTATTTTGAATTTTCGCTGGCTGTGTACATTCGATTATCGTTTTTTTTTTGTGATGTTGGTACACATATGTTTATCATATGTTAGCATTATCAGCCATTTTGGATTAGTGGTTTGTTTTTGACAACTGGAAAGGTTAGTCACGTTTTTGTGTGTTCTTCGATTTTTTACTTTTGAAAAAAAATGGATCAAATAATAAAATCCATGATTTGTTTTTCCACAACTCCAAGACGCTCATCGTCATTAACATCTTCTCGGCCTTCTGTAAAGCGCTTGTATCACTTATTAAAACTTTTTTGGGACAAAGTAGACTCGCCGAATGCCAGTCTACATTTTAAGTGCGTTGGAGCGCTTCTTTTCATTTTTAACGCAAAATTTAATACATATTCTTTGATCTATATTTTTCAAAAGTAAAAAATCGAAGAACACACAAAAACGCGACTAACCTTTCCAGTTGTCAAAAACAAACCACTAATCCAAAATGGATTATAATGCTAACATATGATAAACATATGTGTACCAACATAATAAAATAAAATAAAAACGATAATCGAATGTACACAGCCCGCGAAAATTCAAAATTCACCTTTTCTTTTGAACAGGCCTCGTACAAATAATTTGCATAAAAGCTTTAAACTCAATTCCATATTATTTGTATTAGTGATTATATTGTTTCTTCAGCTTTAAATTCGTATGCTCTCCAAAACAACGATTCTAAAATAGAATACCGAAGCTTGACGTATTGGTAGATTGCATAACACATGCAATGCAACTTCGATAAAACTGCATCCATTAAGTGAAGTGATTGCGATACGACGAACGATATCGTCCATCATTTATCATTTAAAATTAATCCACTTTGCTTAGTGATTAGATTTGTATAAACAGCTGATACTAAAATAACGAATAAAGAGTTTTCAAATTTCGGCCAAAGCCGGGTAGTAACAACTTACATGGTAATTTACTAGACTATTTATGAAAATCACAGAGAAGTTATGAAATGATTTATTTATCTACAAACTAACGGACTATTGTCCAATTACATACATAACACGAAATGGGAAAAAAAGAGCAACAGAGAAAGAACAGCACATACATAATATTATAAATGAAGCAATGACAAAATATACTCGTACATTAGAAAGAACATTGGAGTCAAAGCAAAGTCAAAGTTTTGGTGGTGTCGAAAAGAATGACAAAAATCATTTGGACTGGTACAAAAAAAATTAGGACCATGGCTTATGTTAACAAGTCTCGACATTCTGGACAGTGGAGAACGATACGCATAATTAGTAGAGTAATAATTGAGGAACAGCAATTCATTGTTTCTGAGTCTACGCCAAGGAATGTTGAACTGGATGAGTTGCAAACAAAAAAATAAATAAATATTAAATTACTGTTAGTTGAAAAAAAAATTTGACCTAAAGATTATCGTCATAAAATAGGTTGGCAAATCAAAAGGAACTTTTTTTTCCAGAGACACCTAGGGTGCCTACCTAAATAAGCAAATTATAAAGTTGAAAGAAGGCGAATCAACGGCGTAGATAAAAAGATATTCTGTTTAGTGACCAGATCTGAATAGTCAGGTACTTCCCAACCTTACTCTTCCTCATCTTCTCACCTTCCTCAACTCCTACAGATTCAAGATGTTCCCCAAAAATTTGGGCATACCTATCAATCCTACCTTAGTTCCACTGGCTCTGAGCTGTTGGGACTCACATAAAAATAAACCGCTTCTGAATATCCAAGTACAACCAAACCTTCCTCTTCCTCATCTCCTTCTCCACTCCACTTCCTCTAGCCTCACAGCATCCCCTTAATTTTTTGGCATACGTATGCGAATATCACACAAAAAATGAAGAAAAAAAATCAAAAACAACTAAGCACAACGCTTAACAAATTGTCACCATGCGTAAAAGTCTGCCAATAATGTCACATTGTCACACATCTTCATCACTTCGGTAAAAAAACATTGGCATAAGTGTTGTTTATTACATTCCTGCAATAGCCTGCCATCTATGTTCGGTGGCCATAGAGCATAATATTATGAAGTCATGACGCAAGAGGGCGCCTATTATTGAAGCGATTCGTTCTTATTTTGAAAATACTTTGGCTCCAGTCGATCCCAAAGTGCGTCAGTGAAACCGAAAAAGCTAAACGTAAATACCTTTTTTCTTTCATAACGATGTCATTTGATAAATGAATTCTGGCACAGTTTCTCGGACTTAGTAAGTGGGCTATTTTGAAATTTAAAAAATTCTGTTAAATGAACTTTTGAAAATATTTACAGCAAATTCACGAAAAATTCGCAAATTAAGGGTGAATTAAGTCCCTTTTGATGAATTTCATGAAAATTTATCATAAATATCGGCTTAATATTATGGTTGGAAAGGCAAAAGGGCTTAAGCGACACATCGGTCTAAAATGAGTTAAATATGCAGTTTCGATAAGTTTTTTTTTCTTCATCGAAAGCTCTGACTCTCGTTTGATTCTGAAGACTTTTGTGGCCCTTCGGCCATCTAAAACATATTTAAAATTTCGGAGAAGGCTTGACTCGAGCGACACAAGTTTGGGACTTTTTTAGATTTCGTCGCTTCAGGTAACTCAGTGAGAGCATGAGATACCTGAGTTAACTTTTTTTTTCAAAATCCGACCAGGTACTGTAGACTTTTACAGAATTTTAGTGTAAAACAAAAATAAAATGCTCCGGTGTAAACTTTCGAAATGCCGCTTCAGTCCTTTTGCCTTTCAGGCGACTATATGGATTTAAATAATTTGCATTCCTACGTCAAATATAGATTAAATTCGTGTAGTTATAGTTCAGTTATATTTGATTAATTTTAATACTCTCTCAGAATCTCCGAATTAACTGCTTACTCAGTGCCTAACGTTGCGATATCCTTTTCTGTAAAAATTCGCACGCATCTGACGATTTTCTTCGAGCAACAACGAGCTGCTGATAATCGAGACTTTTTGGCCTAAACAAAGCGATCTAATAATTGGGTTTTTTTTGCTTGTTACCTTGAAGTAACAATATATGGAGGGAGAGCTAATTATTTTTACCCAACCTACACAAACTTGCGATAAATCACTTTCTCCGGGCTTTTACGTCGTACACCATGAGAGAGAAAGAGACAACAAATTTCATAGACCGCTTCTATATACTGTAAGGATGATCTTAAGGTCCTGGTTCACGGCGGGACTCCATCCACTTTTTTATTATGCCACTAAACTAGACACAACTAAACGGTTTTTTAGGTTATATGCTATATTTTTGTTGATTGATTTTAAAATACTGTGAAAAAGTGGCCATACGAATAAACAAAAACATTATGTCGATATGTGATATGAATGGATATACCGTAGCCTTAGTCTTAGCCACGCCCAGGTGCGCCGAGTCATGTTAAAATCATCAAAAACAAGTCCAAAACTGACTTCACTGCCTTGGATAGATACTACACTACCAACTCTATGCTTGTTACGGCCTCCGCGGCGGAGTGGTAAGAGACAAAAAAAAAATTGACAAAAAAACATGGATTTATTAAATTCATGTTACAATATTTCATTGAAGTAAACAATAGTTTTACCACATTAAAAGTAAAATATAAAAAAAGAGAGAGTACGAGAACAGCGTGCAATATAGTTGTGAATGATGACTACTTGGAGCAAGTGGATGAGTTTGTGTATTTAGGAAGTATGTTTACAAGAGACGGAAAGGCTGATAAGGATATTGAAAGAAGGGTGAATGCAGGAAACTCCATTAATGGAGGACTGAACGCTGTTGGAGCAAATAAGAAATTGTCCAAAGAAGCGAAGCTAGCAGTCCACAATGGAGTGCTTATACCAACCCTGATGTATGGCAGTGAGGCATGGAACTGGCAGAGGAAGGATGAAAGTAGACTGAATGCTGTGGAAATGAGATCTTTGAGACGCATGTGCGGTAAAACCATGTATGACCGTATTACAAATGTGGATATCCGGAAAGAATGCAAGGCGGATATGAGCGTAATGGATAGGATCAAGAAAGGGACGCTTAGATGGTTTGGGCATGTAGAGCGAATGAACGAAGAAAGGAGTGTGAAAAGAATATATGATGCGAAAGTGAATGGAAGAAGAATTCGAGGACGCCCGAGAAAGACATGGCACGATCAAGTAAATCAAATACTTGAATCGGGTCATGTGAATAGTCAGAATAACAGAAGAGTATGTATGAGACGATGTATGAATGTAAATGAAGCAAGAAGTGTGTGCCAAGACAGAGTTGTATGGCGGTCCGTCTTCTCTGTCTACCCCTGCGGGGAAACGGCGTGATGGTTAGTTGGTTTTTTTTAGTTAAAAGTAAAATATGCATCATTTTCGCTTTCTAAGTTTACAAACATTGGTTTCGTAACTTGTTTTTCTTCCTGTCGGTAATTAGCTCTCATAAAAAGTAAATATTGACATGCCTTCCCACTCGAATAACGGTGGCGCCTTAAAAACTTTGCCAAAAGCCCGCCAAGGGAAAGTTAATTTAGAATCTAAAAGTGCTTCAAGGATGAAGTATCCTTTGTACTAAGGTGTTGCCAAAACATCCGTGCCAAATGATTTCAGTTGCCGGGGAAGAAATCATCGTAAATATTTTGATTCTTAGTTTTAAAAACCAAAACAAGAAGAAAAAAAACGTCAAAATGATGAAGATGAAATTTTAAGGGCGCCATTAATCGGTAAGGAATATCGAAGAGATGTGTTGATGAAACAGAAGGGGAGAGACAAGCCTTTATCGTTGATGCAACAGATCCTGGTGGAGGTCAGAATAAAAGTGTCCTGAAGATAGAAGCAAATAAATTGTTGAAAGAGGGCATAAGTTGTGTCAGTGATGGAGCCAATTTTTTTTTTACCAGCTGCATCAATAATTCGAAAGCCCACAATTAAAAAAAAAAACTTATTGCGTAGGTAATTGAAAATTTTGTTTTTTTATACTTTTTAGAGATAATTTTTTTGATAGTTTGCTCATATATATAATATTATAAAGAAGCAATTACAAAAATAGGACCAAATATACATTAGAAAGAACCTTCAAGTCAAAGCCAAAATCATGTCCAAGTTTTGGTAGAGTCGTAAAGAATGACAAAAATCATTTAGACTGCTACCAAAAATTTCAAGACCATGGCTTGAGTTAACAAGTCTCGACATTCTGGACAGTGGAGAATAATACCCATAATTAGTAGAGTGATGATTGAGGAACAGCAATTCATTGTTTCTGAGTTTACGGCAAGGAATGTTAAACTGGATGAGTTGCAATAAAGAAGGTGATTCAATAATACATTTAATAAATTATGCAATTATAATTGATTGATGAGTGTGACGCATTTCATATATCTTTTCAAAATCAGATACTTAATACAGATTGCCATTATTTAGATAATGTCCATATCGATGGCCTAGCGCACAAATGTGTTAAGTGCATTTTGTGTAAAAACAATTTTCGAATTAGCAATGCATCTCTCAAGATAATCTCAGTAGTAAGTAAATGTTTTGAGTGAAATTTATGTTACTCAATTCATTTAGAATAAACTTTGACATGGAGCACTTACTTTGTGGCAAGACATAATTAAATTTTAAATAATAGTAACTTTGTTTTGACACCACTTTATTAAATACATATTTGTTCAACCCTGAAGAAGGTTCAGGTAGAGCCGAAACCGGTTGGTATATGTATCTAATAAACTGATGTCAAAACAAAGTTACTTTTATTTAAAATTCATTCAGAATACATTATCATCGGTAATTTCAATTGTGTTGCTTTAATACTTATATCAAACGCAAAGTAAACTTTAAAGGTGATTTATTTTGTCGTGTGCGTTTTTCCATCGATATTATATTAATTTTTTAAATAATATCAATAATCTAAAACAGAAAAATGAAACAGAAAAAGCCAGAAAATAAAAAGACAATGGTCACAAACGAGACTTGACTCGAACTCGGATCCTCTACTCTATCCGGGAGTAAATGTAATATGTCTCGGTTGTTTTAGATTATTGATATTATTTAAATATTAAAAAACATATTCATTAATGCTTTATAGTTATTTCTAATTTCAATAAATACATAACCTACATTTAAAGATATTATCAAGTCAGAATATAAGGTCGTATTAAATAATACAGATAATGCTGGCAATGCATTGTTATGTAAACCTTTATCTAGTCATTGGTGATGAGTGATGACACTGATGACTGATTACTGCAGTATATATATATTTACGTAACAGTAAAATGGTGAAAATCGTCTGCCCAGTCTTTTAAAATTAGTTTCAGCTTTAAAAATGCGCAGTGCCCGACACTTGTCACACAAAGATTTGCCAGCTATTTTAAGAGAAATGCAAACATTCTGTTGAGGATTGAAGAGAATATGACATTTGAAATTAGCACACAATTACGCAATCTGACTTTGCAAAAAGATCTTCGTTGACTTTGCCATAAAGGTGAATTACTAAGTACCCGTCCTTCCCTTGATAAGGTGAATTTACTGTTGTTGGCTTAGCCGCAGTTAAAATAATAACCTAGACACGTTAAGAACTAAATGTGCTAATCAACTGAAATAACCCAACTCTTCATAACCAGTTTAAAAATCACATTTCTTATCATGGCTACATAGTACATACCTCTCGTTCTGTTATTTCTTTGTGCTTCATCAAAAATGGTTTATTGTATTGTTTTAGCCGGAGATACCGACAATAGTTATTTTTAAGATTTTTAATGTTATCTTTGAATAATGAGACAATTATTATTATTTATAATTTTGTAACTGTTAATTCATGGTGGAATTCCATTTTAATGATTTAATAAAACAAATTTATAACTTTATTCCACTTTTTTTATTTTTTGACTGGACCGGTTTCAGCCTATAACGGCCATTTTCAGACTAGTACAGGTTGTTCTAATTCTATGGATTATTTACCCCTGACATCCCAAAAATAGTATATAAGCCGTAGAATAAGAACAACCTGTACTAGTCTGAAGATGACCGTTATAGGCTGAAACCGCTCCAGTCAAAAAATAAAAAAGTGGAATGAAGTTATAAATTTGTTTTATTAAATCATGAGACCCTTATCAACAGATTTATAATCTTCATTTCTTATTTATTTACGCCTGTTACAGGCTTTTACATACATTTTATTTTTTTAAACAATAACCTCATAAGTGCAAAAAATTATGTAAAATAAAATAAAAAAGAGTATTGAATAGCAGATACAAAAATAACTATTAATATTCAATAAATAACAGGTTCAAAATATTGTAAAAGAAAAAAAATAATACTAAGTAACAGGTCTAACTATTAGTTTAGCTCAGTGAGTCCCAAAGTTTTCTATATCGACCCCCAGGGGTCGATTCCGACCTGCAAGGGGTCCACGTCAATGAAAAAAAAAATTGGGGGTGCATGAGACGTAAATGGGGGTCTACGGGAGTGGATTTCATTTAGGCAGGCTGTCACCAAAATGTTGGTTTCCCGCAAATGTAATAATCCACCTCACAGATAGTTCCTATGTAGGTACTTACGTAATACTATCTTATAATGGACTTTAATTCCCCAATTATAATAATTATAATAATTTTTTGGAAGATATTTTGCCGATTTGCTAGTACTTTTCGATTTCAAATCTCTACCGACTAGTGATTTTTTTTCGGAGGGTAAATTTTGTTGATTTACTAACACTTTTCGATTTGGGATCTCTGCCGACTAGTACTATTTTTTGACGAGTTCGACTACAATAGAAGTGTTCACCGCGAAGGGTTCATTTCAAAGAACTAGCAGTTCCTGAAGCGTTCACAAAACTTTGAAGTTTTTCCCAACGCCAAAAAAAATCAATACTAGGAAAGCAGGGGGTCTATACAAAACAGAAAAAAACGACAAGTGGTCTACGGGACAAAAAAGTTTGGGAACCTCTGGTTTAGCTCTACCAGATGATAACAGCTACTGTACTAATGATCAATTAATTTTGTACCCCGATGATGCTTAGGCTAAGCGAAACCGGTCGGTCATAAAAAATAAAATGTAATCTGTGGTCTTGTATAAAGTCCTTATTTCATTTTCATTTATAAATAATTTGGCCAGTTTCATGTCCTCTGACTGCAAAACTGTATCTTTCTCCAAATTAGAAATAAATAAAGCAATTATGTTTTTCCGAAGTGACCTGCCATGTAAGTATGCTTCGGTATATTATCTCTGTGCATAATATAAATAAATATTAATATTCCATAGATTATATGTAGATGGTCAGTAATAAGATGGGGCCTAGGAATTAAGATTTGTACAGCACCCTTGAGATGATTTTTCACAAAAAACGGTGCTGTACTAGTAAACGAAGGAAACTCCAAAACCTTACAACCGTTACTTGGTCATATTGTGGGGAGCAACAAATACAAGATTAGCCACTATTTTTATTATTTATTTATTGATTATTCAGGTATTTGTCAGTAGATTATTTTAGAAAAGGTTGACAAATACATAAAACACAAGACACGTCCTATTCATACAAATCTTACGAAAAATGTAGCGCCACTAGAACCGTCTTTTTTCCCGCGTCACCCGCTTATGAAAAGGATAGCGATTCAAAGAATATGTGTGTACGGATGAGATAGATACATGAACGTCCCACTTTACTGTTATAATCGGGTTTCGCGCCACTACTAGCCGTGGTTGTCTTCCTCACACTTATGTATTTCTGCATTCGCTATTTCACACCGTTTTCGTGCACCTTTATAACTTGTGAATAATTTGTATTTATTGAATTGAAATAATAAGTGATTTGTGGGTAATTATGAATGGAAAGAAATTTCATGAGGTATGTGTTTTGCTCCCGAAAGATTTTTACACCTCTTAAGGCAGTTTTTCTCAGAAAGGAGCCTACAGAGACGCGTTTGTGACAGCTGGTGACAGCTTGTCTGTCGAACGAATGTTTGTGTGATAGTAAACGCAGGAAATCTCAGGTATGTCTCGCGGACTCGGTTTAGTGCATTCACGCGCGTTGTCTCAGTAACGTATCTACATTATTTAATCCATCTAAGAAGGTTGATGAAAGATGGAAGATGGAAGATGGAAGATGGAAGATGAAAGATGGAAGATGGAAGATGGAAGATGGAAAATGGAAGATGGAAGATGGAAGATGGAAGATGGAAGATGGAAGATGGAAGATGGAAGATGGAAGATGGAAGATGGAAGATGGAAGATGGAAGATGGAAGATGGAAGATGGAAGATGGAAGATGGAAGATGGAAGATGGAAGATGGAAGATGGAAGATGGAAGATGGAAGATGGAAGATGGAAGATGGAAGATGGAAGATGGAAGATGGAAGATGGAAGATGGAAGATGGAAGATGGAAGATGGAAGATGGAAGATGGAAGATGGAAGATGGAAGATGGAAGATGGAAGATGGAAGATGGAAGATGGAAGATGGAAGATGGAAGATGGAAGATGGAAGATGGAAGATGTAGAAGAGGAAGAAACCGCATTTCATGAGTGCCGTTCGGCCAAGTTGTTCCAGGATAAACCTCTAATACGAGGGGGCACCAGAAGAAGGGCTATATATATATATATATTTTTTTTTTAAATCTGCATACCTCCAGCAGAATTCTAAAATCCAATTTGTTTGGCCGACTGTCATCTTGTAACGCCGAGGCGAAACCATTAAAATGTTCCCGAATAAGATCGTGGTTTAGTTTTGGGGGATTAAAAATAAAGCGTCTGTTTTCTAGACTCAATAATAAACTCGTCGGAAGTCGATTCGGGTGAGAAAAACTAGACGCCATTACAGAAGTTAAAATAGATCTGAGGTGTGTGCCGCGCCAAGTTGGGAAACTTTAACTTTTACCAGATTATACGTAGATTATTTCCTTATTGATTCATGATTATTTTTTTTATGCTTACACTTAACCTTTCTCTTCCTCGTCTCCATCCTCTACCCAGTGGTTCCGATGGTTCCGGCCAGTTAGGACTCTTGTGCAGCATTCACATAAATAAGTGTTATAATACCCTATGTTGGCTCGTTTAGGAACTAATTTTTAGTTTTATTTATTTTATATTAGTTACTTGTACATTAAAGGTTAACAAAGTATCTAATTATTTCATTTTCTTTTTGATTAATAATATTTTAACTTAATATATACCACTTATTATTTTGATTCAAATGTATTTTAAATAGTTCTCACAGGCTATTTTGAGTTTTTTGATTGGCATAATTTTGATGGTTTCCGGCAGCGCATTATAAGATTTCGTCCCTTTATATAGTAAGCTATTTAGGTTGTTGGCTTTTTCTGGTAGTCTGATTTCTTTGTATTGCCCTTTTGTGTTATGTTTGTGAATATCAACGTAGTAGATAATTTTGTCAGAAAAATATGTTGGTAACTTAATTTTATCTATAAACATCAATGTGTTTAATGTTAGAATTTGTTCCAATGTTAGCCAATTTGGTTCCTCCGACATTTTAGTTACTTTTGAGTATCTATTTTGCCTAAGTAATTGTCATTGCTCTATTTTTGGAGAATTTGAAACTTGTTTAAAATTGAAATAAGTCATTATCAGAGTCATTTTATGCTGGATTACCCGGCCACGAAAATCCAACCATAAACCCGCTATCTAGATATGACGCGAATTCTAAATTGAAATATAAAATACCAAAAACGTTCCTTCAAACGGAATAATTCCTGCAGCATCTCTGCACTTGGTTTTTGTAAAAATTTCCCTTCACAAAATTAATCCAAAAAGATTATAAAAAATAATTAAAAAATGACCAAAGACTGTCTATCCCAGCCCCACAATAATAAGTGTAGACCTCTGTGGCAGAGCGGTATGCTCCTTATCTCCGAAACCGTCGTTCGAGAGTTCAAAACCAGATCAAAATATATTTGCACCTTGTTTCGTAGTGAATCATTCCTTCAAAAATCGCCCTGGTGAAAGACCATCGTTCAGATACGAAAAATAATGCAAAAGCATTTGTTTTTCATTTGAGAATTTGATTACAGACGTTTTAATTAAATACAGCGACTAGAACACGTCTTGGCCTTTGCTTTAATCGGATATTTTTAAGTCTTCTGAGTCTAGAAAAAAAAGTTTCAGGCCTGTCAAAATCTTCTAGCTACGATCTATTTTTCGGTTTTCCTTTTACGGTAATGTGGTAAATGAAGTTCTTTAGAGTGTGACCAGACAACATGTTAACATTTTTGCCAAAGCTTCACAACATTAAAATAAAACATGCTTTTTGGCGATGTTTGTTTTTTTCAAACATCGAGACGAGCGGCTGGTGGTTAACTAACTAACTAACCATTAATTAAATAAACCACAGTTTCAGTTTCCCCGCAGGGGTAGGCAGAGAGGACGGACCGCCATATAACTCTGTCTTGGCACACACTCCTTGCTTCATTTACATTCATATATCGTCTCATACATACTCTTCTGTTATTCTGACTCTTCACATGACCCGATTCAAGTATTTGATTTACTCGATCGTGCCATGTCTTTTTCAGGCGTCCTCGACTTCTTCTTCAATTCACTTTCGCATCATATATTCTTTTCACACTCCTTTCTTCGTTCATTCGCTCATACATGCCCAAACCATCTAAGCGTCCCTTCCTTGATCCTATTCATTACGCTCACATCAGCCTTGCATTCTTTCCGGATATCCACATTTTTGTAATACGATCATACATGGTTTTACCGCACATACGTCTCAAAGATCTCATTTCCACAGCATTCAGTCTACTTTCATCCTTCCTCTGCCAGTTCCATGCCTCACTGCCATACATCAGGGTTGGTATAAGCACTCCATTGTGGACTGCTAGCTTCGCTAGCGGCTGGTGGCAAGTGGCAATTTCAACATTATCGCCACCAGCTTGAAGTGTGTGATTTCATTCAATCGGATTGCCTTAAGGTTAATTAAAAAAACTTGCTTTTGTTAAATTTCATGTTCCGCTTTAACCGTTTCGTTCTGATAACATCTTCGAAGTAGATATCGTCACCAGAAAGGCAAAAGGGCTGAAGCGCCATTTTGGGAAGTATACGCCAGAGCACTTTAAAGTTTTTATTTTGCTTTTACAATAAAATTCATAACTCTTCAGTACCTGGTTTGATTTAAAAAAAAAAAAAAATAGGTAAGACAATGCTCTCACTGAGTTACCTGAAGCGACAAAAACCTAAAAAAAAAGTCCCAAACTTGTGTCGCTTTGAGTAAAGTTTTCTCCCAAATGGTAAATATATTTTAGATGACTGAAGGGCCTCAAATGTCTTCAGAATCAAACGAGAGTCGAAGCATTCGACGCAGAAAATAAACTGATCAAAACTGCATATTTAACTCATTCTTGACCAAAGTGTCGTTTGAGACCTTTTGCCTTTCCAGCGACGAAAAATGTTGTACTTGGACCTCATTCCAGAGTGGAACATGTTCTCAGTATCGCCCTGGTAAGAGGCCACCATTCAGAATCGAAAGACGTTGCTTTAAATGGCTTCAACTGTGCTTAGTTATTTCACAACTCATTTTTGACCAAAGTGTCGTTTGGAGCCCTTTTGCCTTTCCAGCGACGATTTATTATTAAATTTGTATAGTTTTATATATGCTCTAACGAAGCCACGGTTGTGCCAAAACCGGTTGACGTGTTTTGAATAACTCCAATAAATTATTTTAATCGTAATATTATGCACCTACGTATTTACTAAAAGGTTAATATACTTGGAGTAACAATATATGGAGAGAGAGCTAATTGTTTTTACCCAATCTATACAAATTTGGGATAAATCACTTTCTCCGTTTTTTTACGTCGTACACCATGAGAAAGAAAGAGACAGAAAATTTTGCCAAATTATCTCTCCGCTTTAAAGTACTGTGAGGATGTTCTTCGTGTCCCGCGTCTCCGTTGACTCCGCCCACACGTTTTCATATGCGACATAAATGGACATAAGTCAACGGTTTTTTAGGTTAAATGATGTGATTTTAATTTATAACAATACTGTGAGAAAGAGGTTAAACGAATAAATAAAAAAAACATTATGTCGACATGTGCTTTGAATGGTTGTATAAATACCCTAGTTCTAGTCCTAGCCACGCCCAGGTCTAGCCGAGTCCCGCAAAACTCATCGAAATTGACTACAGCAGTGCTCTCTCTTGTATATTATTGCTTTAAGTAAAAATATGTAATCAATGCAGGTAATGTGTAATAAAGCGAAAAAGCTTTTTAAAAAATGATGAATCTTAGAAAATATGTAGTTTATCAGTTTGAATAAGATTTTTCAGACACAGTCAACAGGATATTTTTTTTAAATTCTCTGCGTATTATATTAGATATTACAAAACACCTGGGAATTCATTTCGGAAATTCAAATTAAACAAGCCAAATCAATAACAGGTGTTTTTTTTGTTCGCCAAACATGTTGTTTGCACAAGGAAAATTTCGTAATATTTTGACTTCGCATCAACTACAATCACTAAGCGACCGTCACAACAACCACACCACGGAGAACTTGTTCAAAAGGGTAGATTAGACCAAAAGTACAGTGTACACAATATTGGAAAATACCATAGATATTCTGTATGATCTGAGATGGTATAATCTGAAGAAAATACTAAAAAAAATAATCACTGATACATCTGATAGTATTAATACCCTAAGCCGTCTTCTGCCACGTTCGATGAAAAAATTGCTCACACATAAAAAAGTTTGAAATTTTCTTCTGATTATGGTCCTTCACGATTTACTCACTATGTTCCTTTTGATGTGTGTATCGTGACTAAACCAGTAACTAGCGTCCTTGACGTGTGTCAAAACTAAACCGTCAGCGGCTCAGACAGATTCAAAGCCCGCCATTAGAGATGGGGTTAGTTGAAAATGTTTATTTTAACATGAATTAATTTTATTTGTAAATACGTGATGAATTACTTAATAAATGCTCATCGATAATATCATTTTTATATACCTGCATAAGCATAAGCATTGTAAGTAAGAAAGTCATACCATGCATCGTCAGTTGTTAGTCGTACAATAGGGCTAAGCCCTATAAATGGTCACTACCACTTGAATTGATTATTTTGAAAAAAACCCTGGCGGCTAAAACCCGCGGTAGCAGGTTTTTATCTGCTAGTTGTTGATGACTTCTTGTCATGAAAAAAACAATGAAGCACATTAATAGCACAAAATTCAAAAAATTAAAGCACCCCAATGTGGTAGATACTATCAGTATCGCCCTGGTGAAAAACCACCTAAGAATCAAAACATTGCTTTTTTTGATAGACAAATATTTCCGGGTAACAATTGACTTGAAAATATTTGAAAAACTCCTACCACCATCATAATAAGCGGAAAATGTTGCTTGCGCAATGATGGAGGACTTATATGGAGAAAGAGCAAATTCTTTTTACCCAACCCATACAGATTTGGGATAAATCACTTTCTCCGGGTTTTTACGTCGTACACCATGAGAAAGAAAAAGACAACAAATTTTGCCAAATTATCGCACCGCTTTAAAGTACTGTAAGGATGTTCTTCGTGTCCCGCGACTCCGTTGACTGAACACACACGTTATGATACGCGAAATAAATTGAGATAACTCGACGGTTACATGTTATTTAATTTTTTTAACTGTGAAAAGTGGTTTTACGAATGAACAAAAACATCATGTCATATCATGAGTGCATTTTTGATTTTTAGGTGATTTATAGCAAATCTTAAATTGAATCGGAGCTTGAATTTGGTCACTGTTGTGGAGAGCCATTAATAGACGGTCGGATGAAGAGAAGGTTAATGTCTCGACAGATATTTGTGAATCCACAATCTGCAGCCTCTTATCTGCAGACACAGTGCGATGGAATGTTAACACTATAAATCATCATAAATTATAATAAGCTCATCATTATTACTGGATACATATTTACTTTCATCTTTGGCGGAATATTCTAGATTGACCAATTTAGTGGGCACTTCAGAAATAGCTCTAGATTTTGGATATTTGCACCGTAGATGGTTATCCACGCTCCGAGGAGATATTATCACCTGTCGTATTAATTAAAATAAGTCACCCTGAACATCATGTACAGTTCGGCAGTAAAATTCAGAAAATTAATAAAGACTAGCAGATAAAAACCTGCTGCCGCGGGTTTTTGCCGCCAGGGTTTTTTTCAAAATAATCAATTCAAGTGGTAGTGACCATTTATAGGGTTTAGCCCTATTGTACGACTATATAAGTAATTCATCGCGTATACACAAATAAAATTAATTCATGTTAAAATAAAATTTTCAAAACCCCATTTTTGTGGTAAGAATCTGAATCTGAGCCGCTGGCGGTTTATTTTGACACACGATGTTACTGGTTTTTACACATCAAAAGGAACATAGTGGGTAAATCGTGAAAGACCATAGTCAGAAGAAAATTTCCAACTTTTTTATGTATGAGCATTTTTTTCATCGAACGTGGCAGAAGACGGCTTAGGGTATTAATACTATCAGATAATGATTTTATCTTTTCCTAGAAAGCAACCATTATGGTTTGAGATATTTAAAGAAATGAACAAAATAATTTTGCGTAAGCCCACAAATATTATTTTAATTTTTAAGACTGACAGTTTATTCTGTTATTTGTTAAACTTATAGAAAATGACGTTTTGTCTCCTTCAATTGTATTATCTGTCTCTTTATCTCTGTTCCTTTGTTATAGTTAAAATGTTATTCTATTGTCTTCTCGTTGTTTTGTCTTATCTTCTCTCTGTATGCATATTTGACCGCACACGTTGTATTTTTTGTTTAGTTTTTATTTTGTACCCTGATGATGCTTAGGCTAAGCGAAACCGGTCGGTCATAAAAAATAAAATAATATTCGTGGTCTTATACAATGTTCATTTTTCATTGCTTTATAATGATTATAACATAGTTTTCGACTTTCTATCGCACATCAGCAAATAAAGAATATAAAGTTGTTGATTTCACTCTCCAAAATGCCCTCTGGCAGTCTCTACTTTAGAAATAATTCGACTTAAAAAATGTTGTACGCATCTTTAATTCGTAGTCAAGTTGAATATAATTCATCTATCTGGTCCCCTCACTTTAAAATCCACCCCGATTTCATCGAAAGAGTTCACTATACATTTCTAAGATATATTAAATATAAACTTGGTCGGAAGACAGCCTCCGTGGTCGAGTGGTAAGTCTCTCAGCTACGAATCGAGAGGGCGCGGGTTCAAACCCGGCGTGCCAAATGCATTTTAATTTAATTAATATGTTTAATTCATATAAAATAAAAAATAATATATGATGGAAGCCCACCACTCGGAATAGAAACGTTGTTTAAAATAGTTGTAACCGTGTTTGTTGACCACATCTGAATAGTCAGGTATGTCCCAACCTCCCTCTTTCCCATCTCCTTCCCCTCCCCACTCCCTTCAGCCTAACAACAATTGGGGATGCCATAGTCTCACTGGCTCTTGATGGTTGGAAAAAAAAGAGGGGGGGCTGGTTATGGAGTCCTATTCTTCTTCTACTCCCAATACTTTCAAACTTTCATCTTCTCCGTATCTCTCCCCTTCAAACTTCAAAATGTTCTTGTTATGGAAATTACATTGCCTCAGTATCTCCGAGCATTTTGGGACTCTTAAATATATTATAATAACAAAAAAAAACTTTTTTTCTTTTCAGTTTTGAGTACCTACGCAATACGAACAGGTACGATATTTTTTAATGTTGATCCCGAGCCAAGTTCTCTGGTGACAATGGCCGCTTTTGAGACGGTTTGTCGTGCAAAGAATATTAATTGATATTTAAATGCGAGCTCAGAACGAAACGATGTAATCGCGAAACATGAGATGGGAAATAATTGGCGATGATTAATTGACGTCTTTTAATTGAAATGGTGGAGAGCCATAAACTGTCATAAACCTAAGTACCTACCTACCGACGAAATTATTTTTTTTTGTGTTGGTAATATAATGTAGTAATTCAATCCTTGGAGTAACAGTATATGAAGAAAGAGCTGATTCTTTTTTACCCAACCTATAGAAGCTTGGGATAAATCACTTGCTAAGAGATTATACGCGGTATTCCATGAAAAGAAAGAGACAAAAAAATCCCAAATTATCACACCGCTTTAAAGTATTGAAAGAGTGTTCTTCGTGTCCTGTGTCTCCTGTTGATTCCGCCCACACGTTTTGATATTCGACATAAATTGACACAATTCAACGGTTTTTTAGTTTATATGCTATATTTTTGTTTATAACAATACTGTGAAAAGTGGTTATACGTATTTTAAACAAAAACATTATGTCGACATGTGCTATGAATGAATGTATATATACCCTAGCCCTAGTCCTAGCAAAGCTCATCAAAACTGACTACAGCAGCGCTCTCTCTTGTATATTATTGCTCAGAGGTTCAATCATTCGTGGAGAATTGACGATGATAATTTTGCAGTCTGTGGTTTCGCCAACATAGATAGTGGGGATACCAGTACAGAAAAAATCCCTAGACGTAGGTTTTATTTGTAACAAAGAATTATTTTTGAAGACTGTAATTTGCAGTTTGACAATAAAATATAGTAATTTAATGAAGTGGAACAAAATTTTTGCATTTCCGTGGTAAGACCGAGTAACTCCTATTTTAGAAACAACTTTAGTGCATTCAAATTTTGGGCTATGTTTGAATAACGAATTTAACATAAAAAATAAAAAAATCGAGACTTTAAGCGTTTTAAAAACATATGAAAGTGGGCGTCTACTTTCGCATTTTTATTTTGATTTTACGTCAAATAAATTGCTTTTTTGAAAAGTAAATTTCAAAAATACAAAAAACATCTTTCCACGCATTTTGTTTATAAATCGTTAAAACATAACAAATTCAGACATTAAATTATTTTAGAAAACAGTGTAGAGTTATTTATTTTGGAAAAGTACCCCTGTGTTAAGATTATGTTTTAAATAAATAAAATAACTTGATCAGAGGCTTTTTTTATGGTACCTACATAATTTTAATTTTAAACAATCATGGTGTTGCATATTTAACACCACAAAACATTACCAGACATTGAGTTCTATGGAGGCATTGGTTCAAACTGCTGTTGCGCTGCAACAGTTTAAACTGTTTTAAATGGCAACACTTAAATATTTTAAAAAGTAAAATGATGTATCTTTTAAAAATCACCATGGTCCAGGCGCATATTTTTCACATTGTGTTTACACGGTAATCAGAGATTAGTGTTTCCCTCGGAAATTAGATAATTCAACGTTATATTCAAAGGTAATTTATCATTCAAACTTAGTGTTTTTTAACGCTTTGTACGCGAGATAATTGTGAGAAAATGTTATTTTTGAAATATACACATCAAAGAAGTTATTTAAAGAATGTTAATATAAAGAAAACACTATGTGGAAGAAACAAAAAAAGAAAATAACATTAAAAAAAATTGAGTTAAATGTGATTCGAGAGTCAAATATAACTTTACATCTAAATGAAGTATAATTTATTCCAAATTCGGGTTTACTCGGTGTTGCCATAGTAATAAAAAAAATGTTCCACTTTAATAAATTAATGTTAACATTTTTTTTCTCAAACTGTAGTTTTTACAGTTCAAAAAAATTACTTTTGATGTTAATAAATTGTTTTATTTATGGATTTGCACTTGAGCTAATTTCATTTTCATTTTCCTGACCTATCTCAAAACACAATTTTCATATTACTGCAAACTCAATAAGATTGGTAAAAAACAACTTTTAAAAATATGTTTACGCTTACTTGGTTTACTACAAATTTGGATGATCTTTTAATTGCCAGTCATAAAATTTATTAACGTGTTGCCATTATAATAATTATTATGGTAATGTAATCATTTTTTTAACTGGCTCGTTAGATTTTATTTTGATTTATGTGATACCGGTTACAATAGCGCCAGCAAAACTAATGCAAATTTGGTCAAAATGGTTTTAGTAACATACCGGTTTTTTAATGAAAATAGAATAATAACTTTTTTGGCTTTGCTTACGTTTTTAACAAGTATATTACAATATTTTGTAAGCTATACTCTTTTTTTCGAAAGCATTCAGCTTAAACGTCATTTATTATCAACGTGAGCCATGAAGCTTTGAGATATAATTTTATCCGTCAAAATTAAAAACTATTAGTACCTACGCTATATTGCTTGTTTGATATTTTTAAAATTTTCGATTAAAAAAAAATTATAAATCGTAATAAAAAAAAATTACAAAGCGAAGCCGGTGGAATTCTTTGAATTATTAATTCATAATTATTATATTGGGCTGACATAGTTGTTATTTTAATGGAGACTTCAAAGGATAATAAATCGGAATAGAAAATACACTAGGCTAAAAACCGCTGCCTCGATCTAGTAATTGTCTAAAATAATTACATCGATAGTGTATTATCATTTTTAGTGAGACAATCAAAAGTACAGTATTTGCAACATACTGCGTAGTCTTTGCCCAGATACCAGTCAATTCAAGTTAGTCTAAAAAAACAGCAAACCAATTTATTTTATGCATTTCATAGGTTTCTATTTTCTAGTTACGATTGGAGAGCTGGATATAACATAATTAATATAGCAGATATCTACATCTGGTTTAAGTGTGTTGCTTTCTAATAAGTAGGTTAGGTGCCTAACTAGCGAACGTATAGTTTCAGTTAATTTCATGCCTTTCAGGATACTGCTGATAAAATGACATTATCAGCACCTGAAAGAAGATAAAACGAGTTGTTCAGTTGCGATAAAATGAAAATGCTGAATCGAGCTTTAAAGAACAATAAGACTGTCGGCACGAATGCATTAAATATACATTTTCGAACAGCCATACAAACAGGTGGTGCCAAAACAGCGAAAGAAGATAATGTTTGGTCTGGAGTCCGGAGAACATAAAATGATAAAGGACCAAATATTAAATGTTATTGATGAAACTCTCTTCAGCTTATGTATATTTTATTGATCGACACAAATTAGTAGTGTCATCTGGCAAAGAGCTAATCTAACTCTAATGAAAGAGTACAATTTAGTATTCTTAATAATTTGAGAATTTATTTTTATGTGCCAAGTTTTATTTGTAGTTCTCAATCAAGCCGCAAGACATTTTAATTTGTCAGTTTTGTAACAGAGCTTCCTGTTTTTATATGCTATCATTATTTAGTGACTATCCTTGCCGCCAGAGTTGCAAATGTCTCAAATCACTTGGATGCACCGCGCTAGCGCAAAGGAAAGTCTACCGGCAAACTTATGAAAAATCTCAAACAGTGCGTACGGAATTTAAAATACGTACGTCATCTCTGTACTTTTTTCTACTTGTTGTTTATTTTGCAAGCATGTTTTGGCGCGGTTGGGATCATCCAGAATATCGCAAGTCGGCTCGAAGTTTTCGCCTTTCGGTCGGCGATTCATTTTTGGATATATCGCGTTCTGCGTGCGGGTTCATTGTCGTCCGTGGCACGCGAGAATTTCCTTAAAAATCACAATAGTTGATCAATAACATTCAGACTTCATTCCAAAACGTCGACCGAATCGAAAATAAACAAAACAAAGTATCACATTACTTATCCGACGAAAAGCGCGATCTCAAATTCGAAGTGACGTTTGCTGTTCTGTATCATTCCTGTCCATTTAATAATCCTCGTAACTCTGTTATTAAAAGTTTTTGTGAAACTACAATCATCTGGAAATCGTCAACAAGCTTCAGACTTTCGAATTAGCACGTGGTGAGTCTTGTTTATTTACTTTTTCATACATAAAGGTGCATCCGTAGATAGCTACAACCAAAGCTTCAAATGTAAGCGAAACAGCTTCTGAAAAAATGCACTGTGTCATTTACTGTCCTTTGTTATCCTGGATTTATGTATTTAAATTCGAATAATATAGTTCTATTACATCAACCTACTGAAAAATTAAAATTGCTGTGAATATTACAAAACCCTTGTAAAATCAAACATATTCGACCATTCAAAAAACTGCTCCAATTATTTCGTAATTATTGGTTTATTAAATTCGTTTGTCTGTATTGTAGAATAATATTATTGTATGCCATGATACGTATATGGTCCTGCCGCTGAAAACTCTTTTGTAACCTCTCCTTCTGCTACATGCATTGTATATGAGAAAGAGGGAGAGATTATAACGGATCTATCGGCGGTTTTTTAAAATATTACTATCTCAAAAGAGCTACCAAGAGTTCATTGCTTTATCATGTTTATTATTTATTTCCAAATCATAATATTTCTGAGTTTACGTGGACTGTTAATATGTAAGAGACAAAACATTTGAGTTTATCAATGACTTGTTTTTCAACAAAAGTTTTTTTGTGGTTTTTATAATAATAATTTAATTATCTCGAATTTTCTTATGATAGTTCAATCGTATATAATTATTATGCCAGTAATGCTTGTTTTGATGATACGTCTTGCATTTTACATTATTTACGCGCAAGTGAATGGGAGATGAAGTCGGGGACGCCTAAAGAAGACACGACACGATCGAGTGAATCAAATCATGTCGAGAGTCGGTATATCAGATGATAATGTGTGTAAACGAAGCAGAGACAGGGTTGTATGGCGGTCCATCCTCTCTGGTTACCCTTTGCGGTCATTGCAGTAAAAGTTAGTTAGTTTTGGTATGAAAATATGTAAGTCAAAGAAAATATTACAAAAAATGCCCAAGTCATTTCGGACTCCTTATCAAATAATTATTGCCCACATATATTCTAATCTACATTGCATTGTAGATTTATAAAAGGCTTTATTTAAATTTATATTCATTGTCCATTGAATGTTTCAAAAAATGAGATCAAATCTCTAAAAGATCTAACTTTATGTCGACTGGTCCAGTGTCCAAGTCAAAAGAGCGTAAATGACATTATTTTGTATTCAGGAAAACTGCATAAAAATCAGTAACATTACACGAAATTAATGAAAAAAAAACGTCTTGTAATTATTAATTACCAATAAAATACTATTTTCAGGGAGGCGTTGTCAGTTTCAAAAAATTATACACATCTCCAATCGTATCCCGTGTTTATACCCGGGTTCCATTTTGGAAACCCCTAAACCCGAAACTACCCCCATTCTGATATAGGGAGTCAGAGCTTGAAATTCATATTATTATATTTGTCATAATACCAAAGTAAAACCTGAAACTGAAGCAATTAGTTTATTCTTTCCTTCGGGTTTGTGTTATTTTACAACTTCGGCCTTCCTAGAACGTCCTTGAAACATTTCGCCATTAGCATAATAATATTATGAGTGAGCGAGATGGAAAATGCGCCATTTTTAATCCCATATGTTTTGGCGGCCATTGTTGATTATAGTCACGTGGTCCTGCTCCAGAAATGCCAACATGTTGCACTTAGCACGAAAATAACTTATCTACCTGAAATTCTATACAAAACAGCTGAATAGGTACCCACCCTTTATATTTTTTACAATGGAATACCCTTAATTATTTTAGGCACTAAGTTTAAGGCATTTCCAAAGAGCCAGGTAGCATTTTTTTATTACATCCAGAATTAGTATTTTGAATTATTTGACCGATGGCGAAATTTCCAAACACAATATCGTCGCAGGAAAGGCAAAAGGGCTGAAGCGTCATTTTGGGAAGTTTACACCAGAGCACTTTTAAGTTTTTTTTGTTATTTTTTTACCATAAAATTCATGACTTCAGACCTGTTTGGATTTTGAAAAAAAAAGTTAACTCAGGTAACTCAATGCTCTCACTGAGTTACCTGAAGCGACAAAAAGTTTCAAAATTGTGTCAAACCTCCTCCCAAATGTTAAATATATTTCGGATGACTGAAGGGCCACAAAAGTCTTCAAAATCAAACGAGAGTCAGAGCATTCGATGCAGAAAAAAAAAGTGATCAAAACTGCATATTTAACTATTTTTTTTAATCAAAGTTTCGCTTAAGCCCTTTTGCCTTTCCAGCGACGATATACTTTTTATAATAGTGTGAGAAAAAGCTTATTTTTTACAAGTCATTGTTTTTAAACTTCGGCTGTATTTTTTAATGTTTTATTTCTCATCTAAATGCTTTTAAATACGAACTGCGGATTTAAATAAAAATACTTGTACATCTTTGGGTTTAACACATTCTTTGTAGGCACATTTGAAAGGGAACTTCATTACAATAGAGTTGTATTTCCACACATGAAATGTGTCCACTTTAATTTCTGACACTGTTAAAATGTCCAGTAATGGTTGTTGACTTGTGGTAAAATTGAATTTAAATTTGGTTTTCCGTGCAAGTCCAGCTTTGTGTCTAACGCTTTATTTGAAAAAAAAACCGATTCATTACATTGGAGTTAAAGTGAGACTTTTGTTTTAAACACGGAACTAAATTTGAAATGTTACTTCTGGGTGTGTTCTAGTGCAGATGTATCTATATTCATAATATTTGAATGATTCTTTATAGCGCCGTTCTTGTGAAAAATCACTTCAAGGGCGCTGTAAAGTGTTAGCCCATCCAGAGACGTTGTCAAAACCAAGGGGTTACATTTAATTTTGATGTGACTGGGGGGAGTTTATGATATCTTCAGGAGATTATTATAATTAGATTAGTCTAAATAATATTTTTAATAATTAATAAAATATTATTTAGTGATAAAAAAATGGTTTAAAAAAAAAAATCTGCGTTGTAAGTATTTTTACACTTCAAAATAATTATTTAACTAAATAAGTAGTTAAATATCACAAGGGTGGGCAGAAGGATATACTGCCACACAAATTTGTCTTGGCACATACTCCTTGATTGATATTCATACCATATCAATAAGTTTTCTTGCGGAACAATATCGGCACTGAGCGGAACCGGACGTTGGTGTGAATCAGCCTTAAGTCCTCCATCATTGCACAAGCAACATCTTCCGCCTATTATGATGGCAGTAGGAGTTTTCAAATATTGTCAGGTTATTCGTAACCCGGGAATGTTTCTTTCTTAAAAAAAATACATATAAATATTAAAAGAACCGTGCTTTATAAATTATAATTTACTTTTATTGGAGAGCGTGGGAATAAATGATTTTTTAAATTTAATCACTACTAAGCGCACTCGAGGTGAAATATCACAAAACTGTGCTATATAAGTTTACTGTTATTATTATTATGTAAAACGACCTGATTTAAATTGTTTTTTTTTTTTACTAGGAAGATACAGATAATATAACACACGTCATGATCTATGCAATTTTATCAGCATTGCATTGTGTTTATTATCATTCAGTCTACATCATTGCGTAATAAATAATTTGATTAACAATTAATTAAACAATTATCTATTTTTACATTCATCTGTACGTCATCAAAGTTTTTTTAAATGTAAATTATCGTACAAGAGTCCCAACTGTCTGAATCTTGAAGTAACAATATATGGAGGGATAGCTAATTTGTTTTACCCAACCCATCCGAAATTGTAATAAATCACTCTCTCCGAGTTTTTACATCGTACACCATGAGAGAGAAAGAGACAACAAATTTCTTGGACCGCTTCTATATACTGTCGCAATAAGGTCGCAATGATCTTAAGCTGGCTATGTTCGCTGGTTAACGGCGGGACTCCGCCCACATTTTTTATTTTGCCACTAAATTTGACACAACTAAACGGTTTTTTTAGGTTAGATGCTATATTTTTGTTGATAAAAATACTGTGAAAAAGTGGCTATACGAATACACAAAAACATTATGTCGATATGTGATATGAATGGATGTATAAATACCGTAGCCTTAGTCTTAGCCACGCCCATTTGCGCCGAGTCATGTTAAAATCATCAAAAACAAGTCCAAAACTGACTTCACTGCCTTGGCTTGGGCTACCTCTAGTATACTCTAAGGTCTGAAGTTAGTGGGACTATGGCATCTTCACTTGGGGTATGTTGTGAAGCTGAAAAGTGGTGTGACGACTCTAATACATGTGTGTAAACCCATGTCACGAAATACATGAACTAATTTTCTACGGGTTTTTGCCGCTAGCATATTGTTTGGGCTGCCCCCAATTCAAGTGTTTATTGGGGCTATTCATGGGCTTTTACATAACATATGATATAAAACAAAAAATAATAGTGACATAAAAATAACAATGATTAGCACCCAAAAACATAATTAAGTTGATAGAAATATTATAATGCAAATTAACAGTAGTATTTTTGAAAGAGGTATGCTATTATAGCCTTCTTGTAACTAGATTCAGTGCAGTTGAAAATATCTAATATTTCAGCGAAAGAATTACCCACTGTGTTGGTGACCATTTGTAGGGTTTAGCCATATTGCACGACTAACAACTGCCAATGCATGGTATAACGTTCTTACTTATAATGTTTAGGCATATAAAGATGATATTATCGATGAGAATTTATTAAGTAATTCATCGCGTATATACAAATAAAATTAATCCATGTAAAATAAACATTTTCGACTAACGCCATCTCTGATAGCGGCTTTGAATCTATCTGAGCCGCTGGCGTTTTAGTTTTGAGCACACGTTACTTGGTTTAGTCACGACCCACACATCAAAAGGAACATAGTGAGTAAATCGGGAAGGACAATAATCGGAAGAAAATTTCAAACTTTTGTATGTATGAGCATTTTTTCATCGAACCTGGCGGAAGACGGCTTAGGGTATTAATACTATAAGATTTTAAAATATATATATTTTTCTTTTAAGGGAAGTTTAGTTTCGGAATCGGGTGTTTCGATTATCATAATATTTCGATAGTCACTTCGTTGAATTTATGCACATCATAAATAATAATAATATTTTGACGATTTTTTTTGATATAGCTGGATATCTAAATATCACGTAGATAAATGTATGTGATAACTATAAATATACATCTCTGGCTTATTGGGAAAAACGCATTGCGTAATATGTATTCGAAATTTTGACCCGTAAAAAAAATTGGCAACGATGGCATGAGCTTATTTTTAGGAACCATTATTTATTACTTTTTAACAGAAACCTGTTCGTACGTAGTTTTTCTAGAGACGCACAGCTTAGCAAACAAATTAACGAATATTAAAGAATATTTTCAAATCCCTACCTATCTAATAAAGTACCCACCCATGATGTATTTTATTTAGCCTTGGAGTAGCGTTATAAGGAGGGACGGCTAATATTTTTACCCAACCTATACAATATTACCATAAATCACTTTCTTCCCGTTTTTACGTCCATGGGAGAAAAAGAGACAAGAAAGTCGTCACATAATATTGCAGCACTTAGTATCAAGATGTTCTCCGTCCGCGCTAACTTCACGTCATCGAGTCGCATAACTTACGTCAACGGATTTTGAGGTTATTTCCTTTATTTCCTTTATTTGTGTTATTTGTGGAATTGAAAAGCACTGAATATCACATCGCTGTGCTGACTTACAGCGAAGCTGGGAGTAACGATATAAGGAGGTATGGATAATATTTTTTACCCAACCTATTATACACATTTGCGATAAATCACTTTCTACGGGTTTTACGTTGTATACCACGAGAGAGAAAGAGACAAGAAAAAGTCGTCACATAATATCGCAGCACTTCTAAGAATTCAAAATGTTCTCCGTCTGTTCTTCTAAGTATGTTCACATCATAGAGTCGCATAACTTACGTCAACGGATTTGGAGGGTTATTTCCTATATTTGTGCTGATTAAAAAACTTTGCAGCGGTTATACAAATAAATCAAACATGGTGGTGTTTTGTGCTGTACGTGAATGTTCAAATAAGACCAAACAAAGATTATAAAACATCACTTCAAGAGGTATTTCAATAGTTTCAAATATTTTTGACCGAAATTTAGAATTTTCACATTTTTAATGATATAAAGACATCAAATAGACAAAAACCTTCCATCATTATTTAGGCAAACCTTCTGTTATTAGTGTTTGTGTGATATTTTGACTTTATATATCTTTGATGGTGCATTGATATTTTTTTGTTTAATATGTTCAAATATGTTTATTAAAAATGTCCGAATTCCATGTGGGCGGTAACTAATAGGCTATCCAACATCCTTTAACATATATTTTTCGCTTTCTATCGAATCAGTATAAAGTTAACCATCCTGACTACACTGTTTCGCAAAGGTACCTCTCCATGTTCTTCAAAATTTTAGCAGACATTATTCTATGTTTGAAATTGAACTAACTTTTTAACTATATACCGAAGTGGGAACATGCATTTGTAATTTTGTTAAATATATTGCATATTTATATATTAAAATACACCCTTTGTGAACAATGCATTAGTTGCGATGTCAACACAAAGAGGCATAGATAAATATGAATGTTTTTATCTGGCATAATGTGAATTATTTCGCAAATTACTCGGAATTCCTAGTTATCTTTTCAGTCGGGATTTGCCGGTCGATGTGATTTATTGTTGGTACACTGACAGATAATCAAAGGTATACCACATCAGAGCACATAAACCCGCATATCATCAATAACGTTACATAATAATAATAATAATATTTGGACGATTTGTAAAGCGCCGTTTTTATGAAAAATCACCTCAAGGGCGCTGTACAGATCTAGCGCTATCATAAATATTAATTCCTAGTTTAGATAAGAAAATATACAGGAACATACTTACCTGGCAAGCAATAATCACGCTAGTTGGTGTGATCGGTGTTTAAGTCGATTTAGTACTAAACGGTCACGCGTCGTTTGAGGTCGTTTCAAGCAAGTATGGAACGCGGTCCGAACTTCGGATCTGTTTCGTCCATACACATATATTCTATGAATGTCTATCTTTGTCATACATGACCGATATTTGGATGATGAATTTACTGGTAACGTGTGTGTTTTGCTTGCCACATTTTGTGTTAATATTCTAAGGCTATGACGTGTCTATATATGTAACGTCATTGCAAATCATATTACAAACTAGTTCCGTAAAAAACACGGGGTGTAACTTGACTTGCCAAGAAAATATAGTTACTTTCTTAGGTAGGTAGGTAGGGGTTTGTTCAATTCAATTTTTTTTGCGAGTTCTACTTCCATTGAAGTGTTCACTGCGAAGGGTTCATTTTAAAGAACTAGCAATTCGTGAAGCATCACAAAACATTGAAGTTTTTCCCAACGCTACTATATAGTATCCTATATGAAGTGCACGCCTCTGCACCTGTCAAACTTGACAACCTGCTGCTTTTCGACAATGAATCAGCATTGTTTGAACATTTAAACTCAGTTAGTATCGGGTTGTTTGTTTAAGATACTGTATTGCTGAGTGACACGCTTGTATTGTCCGTGTCGACAGAAGAGTTTACACTGTTTAAATAGGGGTAAGATAGCACTTGGGTATACAATGGCCTCTCTCAATATTTAAACACTTTGACTTTTTTATTTTCTCTCATTCCCGGGAATGGTTTTTTCAAAGATAGTTTGATACTTTTAATGAGCCTTGAACGCAGAAACAACTGTCACTAAAAATAAAAAAAATTAAACTGGCAGAACAAAATAATATTTATTAATTTTAAAATAAATAAAACTGAAGTTCTACAAGTTAAAAACAAAAAGTAACTGTATGTTTTTTGTTAAGTACAACTTTAGGGCGCTTTATAAAGTCAGAACATTATTCGAATTTTTCGCTAACTTAGATAAAAAAGGGTTTTTGTAATGCACATTGTTTTTTTTACAACAATTTACGAACATTTTTACAAGATGAGATTTGTCAGAGTATAAACTAGCGTTGGGAAAAACTTCAGTTTTTTGTAAATGCTTCACGAATTGTTAGTTCTTTAAAATGAACCCTTCGAAGTGAACACTTCAATTGAAGTCGAACTCGCAAAAAAGAGATTTGAATTTATCCGCTTATTTGTTCAGTTCTTTTTGGAACCGGTTCCTCGCCGAAAAACCACGTGCTCGTCAGTAGAGATTTGAAAACGAAAAGAACTGGAACTGTACTGCTGCAAATTGAAGTACTTCTTTCAATGATATGAATGAACGCTAAAATGAACTACCGACTACAATTGAAGTATTTTTTCAATGAAATGAAGTTAATCAAATTAATGAAAGCTAAAATGAACTACCAACTTCAATTGAAGTATTTGTTCAATGAAATGAAGTTAATGAAATGAATGAAGGCTAAAATGAACTACCAACTTCAATTGAAGTATTTGTTCAATGAAACGAAGTTAATGAAATGAATGAAGACTAAAATGAACTACCACCTTCAATTGAAATATTTGTTCAATGAAATGAAGTTATTGAAATGAATGAACGCTAAAATGAACTACCGACTTCAATTGAAGTATTTGTTCAATGAACAATGAATTAAGTACGAACTGTTGCCAAAAGAAGTAGTTCTTTCAAAGGGGTCACAACGCTAGTATAAACAAATTAAAAAGATACAGAATATCGAAAATTGTATTCGTTAAAAAATCATTAGGAAAATTTGTTTTAAGTCAGAATAATCGAAAAGATATCATCGCTGGAAACGCAAAAGGGCTTAAGCGACACTTTGGTCAAAAATGAGTTGAATATGCCGATTTGATCAGTTTTTTTTTCTCGATTGTTTCTGAAGACTTTTGTGGTCCTTCAGCCATCTAAAATATATTTACCATTAGGGAGAAGGCTTGACTCAAGCGTCGCAAATGTGGGAATTTTTTTTTAGCTTTTTGTTGCTTCAGATAACTCAGTGAGAGCATTGAGTTACCTGAGTTAACACTATTTTTTCAAAATCCAACCAGGTACCGAAGACTTATGAATTTTATTGTAAAATAATAAAATAAAAAAAGTGCACAGTAAACTCCGAAATGGCGCTTCAGCCCTTTTGCCTTTGCAGCGACGATATGTTTTATAGTGGTTCTACGGTGTGGGTTCCTAAAGTTTCGTGGTCAAAACGGAAAAAAATGATGTTTCACACGTACGTATTACTATGGTATTATAAATGTTAGATAAGTAAGGAAGGGAAGTATAGAAATGTGAATTGAATATCTTCATTATTACTGATTTTTATTGCATTTTTGATAAACTACCATTTTACTTATTTGTGACTTTTAAAATATCAATTAATAATTGGTGCATAAAGTAGCAAAATTTTAGTCCATTAGTGAATTAATTAAATTCCATCTATATCTTCAAACAGAGATCAATCTTCTACATATCCGACTGACCTCAGATGATCTCCTGTTACAAGCACTCCACCAATTCGTTGATCGTTTATTTCAATTAAGCAGCTATTGCGGCGAGGTGATTGATGTGTTTCGTCCGGAGACTGTAAAGTATTGCATCCAAATTTTGTCATTCTCCGTAGCGCCGGGGTTCAGGCGGTTTCAGACTGTTTCAGCAGGTTACAGGTTCGATTCTCGCCGATTTGGTTATTTTTTCCGGTCTTATGACGAATTTAGCTGTACCTACTACATTTTGTATTATTAATCATTGAACTAGCAGTTACCTTGTTCTTTCTTGTTTTCCACCAACATTAAATTATTTAAAAAAATCATTTGCATTATTAGAAAATCAATAATGTCCTATTTTTTTTTTAGTCACATTGACATTTCAAAGCTTCATAGTTAATGCTAGAAATGACCTTGCGAGCTGTAAATAGTTGCATTACCCTAAAAAATCCGTAAAAAATACAAATTTAATGACGCCAGAGCTCGCTGTTCGAAAGTTTTAAAATACATAATATCTTAATTTTAATTTTAATAATGGTTTCATGCTTTTAATTTTTAACTCTGGTTGAAAAACGCGCCCCAAAGATTACACTTGTATCAATAAATATGTTCTATATACTTGTATATATATAAATAAAATTCCATTCCAGCTATCAATAGTTATCTACAGTGTTCATGTTATTTATAAATTTCTACGTGATGTGTTTCATAGCAGGTGCACCACTATGCCCAGCTGACTCAGATACAGGAACATTTTTAATGAAAACTAACGGGTAGAGGGAGAGGATGAAACGCCACTTAACCTCACTCTTTATCTCATAAACCATTCACGTGACAGAAAGACAGGTTACAACGGAGCTTCGGATTCCCGCTCTTTCGTCTTCTCGCTGTACATGCACAAACTTTTCTGTCAGCTGTATGAATGTGTATTTTTTATTTCTCCCTTCTAAACTACTCGATCCAAAATTTTATTTAGTTGTAACAATAACATCAGGATTGCGTCTTTCAGATACTTGCTTGTACCTAGATTGTATGTAGTTGGTAATACATACGGAGAGGTGGCTGATGTATTCAACTTCACGGAATGTAGATACAAGAAGGCTATAACATCATACATCTTCAATCAATAATATTTTTATGTATTTAAACCTTAGATGAATTAAATAATGTAGATACGTTACTGATACAACGCGCGTGTCTGCGCGAAACTAAGCCAACGTGGCATACCTGAGATTTACTGCGTTTAGTCTCACACAAACATTCATTTGACAAACAAGCTGTCACCAGCTGCCATAAACGCATTGCTGTAAGTTCTTTTCTGAGATAAAATGCCTTTCTGTGCTTTTGACAAGTGGGCATGAAAAAGGGCATGTAGAGCGAATGAACGAAGAAAGGAGTGTGAAAAGAATATATGATGCGTAAGTGAATGGAAGAAGAAGTCTAGGACGCCCGAGAAAGACATGGCACGATCAAGTAAATCAAATACTTGAATCGGGTCATGTGAAGAGTCAGAATAACAGAAGAGTATGTATGAGACGATGTATGAATGTAAATGAAGCAAGAAGTGTGTGCTAAGACAGAGTTTTATGGCGGTCCGTCCTCATTGCCTACCCCTGCGGCGAAACGGCGTGATGGTTAGTTAGTTAAAAATCATTCGGGAACAAAAAACAAATCTCATGGAGTTTCTTTTCATGCGAAGTACACGCAAATCACTTATTATTTCAATTAATACAATCACTCACAACCAAATGGTATAAGTGAGATAGCGAATGCAGAAATACATAAGTGTGTGGAAGACAACCTAGCGACAGTACACGAGTACGTCGCATGCTACTTCGCTCGTAAGTTCGTTAGGGAAGAGAGGGCTTGTAACGCGGAGAATGTAACGCGGGACGTTCATATAGCTATCTCATTCATACAAACATATTCTGCTTGGTATGGCTATCCTTTTCATGCATTATGAGATGTCAGAACTTGCCAAATTTATCGTTCAATTTGTATGAATATGTGTCTTGTATTTTATGTCTATGATTTAAACACTATTTTTTACTACTCTACAACTATTCCTTATTTTGTTGGTGCATATAATTCTCATTTTTCACTGTCAATTGTAAACCTTTAATGTAAAAGCCCTCTCGGGCGTATACAATAAAATAAATAAATAAATATCCCCCAAATCCCTCAAATTCTTCAAATCCCTAAAATCTCACAAATCCCATAAATCCCTCGAATCCGATTTTCCCCACTTTTACCCTTGCTTTATGATGCGCCTTTGATTCCAGCGGCAGTTTCTAACTCAGCATGTGCGGAATGTGCGGAGCCAGGGCGGCCATGGCTGCCCGCAGCGCTCTGTGCGTTCACAGGGCCCCCAGGGCTGCGCCCCGATGGCGCCTGTTTGCGTCCCAGGCGGCCCCCAAGCCCCCCGCAGTGGGAACGCCCTACACCAAGCTCACGGTGGGAGTGCCTAAGGAGTCGTGGAACAACGAGAGGAGGTAATATGATACTGTATTGTTTTTTTTGGAGAAATTTGAGGGGGCCTATGTCTGAAGTTGGATGTCAGAAGACTCAGGGATAATAATAATAACTAGTTTACTTTTGATACACACCTCAAAAGGGACATAGTGAGTAAATCGTGAAGTAGAGTAATCGGAATAAAATTTCACACTTTTTTTACGCATGAGCCAAAATTACCAGTATTGTTTTTGCATACATTAGTGCCCCACACGGTAATCTAACGAATCATGTACAGAAGACGGCTTAGCGTATTAATACTATGATAATATTTGGATAATTTGTATAGCGCCGTTTTTGTGAAAAATCACCTCAAGGGCGCTGTACAAATCTTAACTTCTACTTGATATTAATTCCTAGTTTATATAAATATACAGCAACATACTTACCTGGTAGGACGCAACATACTTCTGGCAGGACGCAATCACTATATCACAGTAACTTAAAATTTAGCTGATTTTTACCTATTTTTTTATTTAAATTTTTTTATTTTTAAGGCATGAGAGCAAATTTAGAATATATCATATCAAAGGTATTTTTAAATTTTTTGTAGTGAAGAACAGATTTTGATGAAAATCTTCTAATGAATTTAAGGAACGAGAGTCTGAAGAGTTTTCTTGGTTTGAATAGAGATTCTATTGGGATTGTTAAATCTTGATTATGGACATGATGTTCTGAAAAAATGGGTTTTGAGTTTTTTTTAATTATTTTTTTTAATATGAATACCGCACAAGAGTCTCAACTGCTCCCAACCGTCTAGAGCCAGTGAGACTATGGCATCCCGAAATAGGGTATGTTGTGAGGCTGACGGTAGTTGGAAGGGGAAGGAGATAGGGAAGAGGAAGGTTGGGAAGTACCTGGCTATTCAGATCTGGTCACCAAACACGGCTGGTAAAGTCATTTCAAGCAACGTTTCGATTCTGAATGGTGGTCTTTCACCAGTGCGATACTTAGAGTATCTACCACTCTGGAACGTGCCGCAAATATACTTTTTATTATTTTTGTATGAATTAAATGTGTTATGACACATATTAATTAAATAAAAGTTATTGGCGCATGCCGGGTTTGAACCCGCGACCTTTGGATTCGTAGTCGAGCGTCTTACCACTCGACTATGGAGGCCGTTTGACTCTGAACTCTGTCGAGATGAGAAGGCTATTCTACTAGAAGGTTTTGAGTTTGGCTCTGAACTCTATCGAGATGAGAAGGTTATTCTACTAGAAGGGCTTACTGCTAATAAAAACAATCTCTTTATGAACCCAGTGGTTGCATGTTGAACTCTGTTATCAAATAATAAAAAAAAAATAGCGTATAAAATTTAGAAGTCACATTTAGTATTTTTGCATCGCTTAACGTGGTTGAAGATGCTCTCAGTATCACTCAATTCAATCGGAGGTTGGCTATCATCAGGGCAATCTTCACCCTGCAAGCTGCAGCCCGGAACAACTCAGCGGAACTACACTTGTACCAGTCACGTGGGTTTCGAAGCCTTGATAATCGAGTTCATCTGCTTTTATTATTATTAGTTAGTTTTGGAATATATGCATTTCCAAATTTGCATTTGCTTAATGTATTTTATTCTTCAATCGTGAGCTCTTCAAATTAGAAATGGTCGATATTCCTGTCCCGGTGACTTTGCTGTTGAATCGCCCAATGTCGTTTTACTGAGGAACTGGTTATTTTTGGAACCGTTTGGAATCCTGAATCCTTTTGTAATTTTTATCAAAAATTAGATTTTAGTAGATTTGTGTTACCCGGGGAACTCTTCATGAAATTTTTTTAGTTTTTGAAGAACCGGTTTTTTCCTTCAGTATTTCGCTTCCGACCCCCTTCCAATGAAATCAATCCACCTTACTGCCATCGACGGCCTCCGTGGTCGAGTGGTAAGATGCTCGACTGCGAATCGAGAGGTCGCGGGTTCAAGCCTGGCATGCGCATAAATTTTATTTAATTAATATGTGGCATAACACATTTAATTGATATAAAATAATATATTGTTTATTTGCGGTACGTTCCAGAGTGGTAGATATTCTAAGTATTGCCTTTGTGAAAGACTACCATTCAGAATTAAAACCGTGTTTGGTGGTACTATATAATAGCCAGATACTTAAACCAAACTCAAACCTTCCCCTTCCTCATCTCCTTCCCCTCCACACTACCTTCAGCCTCACGACATACCGCAATTGGGGATGTCATAGTCCTGGCTCTAGATGGTTGGGAGCAGTTGAGACTCTTGTGCGGTAGGCATATTGTTGATATTGTTAGTGCATATAATCCGATTTCTAGTTATTATAATGAACATTTACTAATATTTGATATCGTTCCAGGGTGGCTATCACGCCCACAGTTGTCAGCAACTTGGTGAAGAAGGGCTTCAACGTCGCCATTGAGGAGGATGCGGGAGCACTGGCCAAGTTCCCCAACCAGCTTTACGAGGAAGCTGGAGCCAAGATCACCGATGCCAACAATGCATTCCAATCAGGTAATCTTGCATTTATATACTACCGTTAAAAGCAATTATCAAAGTAGGACTATCAACAGGGCATAGCCACCTCAGACATTCAACTGTTGGAAGTGGAAAGCATCAATAGCCGTAGGAAATACGAAGAGGATGAAGAAAATGTCAATGTCCCGCTTTGATGGGAAAAGGCTCAGATTCCTGGGAAGACATGTTGCAGAATCAGGACACATAGCCGAATACCCAATGACAAATAATGCTCACAGGGTTTATGTTTACGGTAATGCGACTGACTGATTTTGCAATCTGGAACTGTATGTTGCCATAAAATTCCTGAATCATTGCTACGTTCCGACTTGCTCTGATCAAATAATCAAGCGTTAATCAACTAACCATTGATTGACAGTTATTTAATTATATTATATTTATATATCAAATGAATAAAAATCAACTGAATGTCTATAAATTGAAAATTAATGACAGATCATTAATCGAGTTATCCCTAATCAATCAATTTTTGATAATTTACATTTGATTTGCATCTTAAACATACTGTAGACCATAGACGCCGGATAATGTGTTAATTAGTTTATAGAGTTAGCAATGTAATAAGTTCAATTTTCATGGAATGGAAGGAAACACAATAACATATTGGCATTTATCCGCATTCCTGAATCATCCAGTTCAATAGCTTAAGCCTTCGTTGGTCGCAGTGTAAATAGACTAGTGATTTGTCACAATGTATCTGACAAATACATTAAGTTTGAGGCATATTATGGGAAACATGAGGCTTGTTTAGGATTTTTCCGACAAGTTTCAACATAAATATCAGTTTTAAATAAAAACCCATCAGTATTCTGTAAATTTTGTCTGAATTATATTAAAATTATTAAATTTAGGAACATACGCCCTCTTGTATATGACAGATACATTGCGTCAAGCGAAGGGTTAATATAGGGTACCCCTGGAATAGATCTACATTAAAAATGGTTTGCTTCTAATTGATAATGTCTGAGTGAATTTGTGTTTTCCAGACATCATCCTGAAGGTCCGTCAGCCCTCCAATGAGGAGGTGCCTCTATTTAAGGATGAGGCCACCCTTATCTCCTTCCTCTACCCCGCGCAGAACAAGGACCTCATCAAGCTGCTGGGAGACAAGAGGATGAACGCTTTTGGTGAGTCAACAATTTCAATATAGGTATATGTATATACAATAGTATAAGCGTTAGCGATGTGGCTCTACAGGAGATTGCTGTGCTAAGAAGAAAAACCTTGAGATAAGATAGTTTAAAGAGTTCATCAACTGTCCGAACCCCAAGCGAGTCAGGCAACTACTCAATATGGATAGAATCTTACTGAGAGAGCTAGTAGGACTGTTAGCAGGATATGTAGACCTCCCGGGAGTAAAAAAACACCAATGGCTGCAAGAAATGTAGAAACACCCATTCATCTATGGTGTTAATGTCCCGCCTTTGATGGGATGGCTCCTGAATGTTCTGGTTCTGGAATTTGAATGATATTTTGTGGAACCAGGAGACATCACCAAATACCCAGGGACGCCCCCGGTGAACTTCATCAACGGTACTAGGCTACTGTCGAAGGAATAAGGTGAAACATGGAAATAGCACTATGGACTCATGCCCTAAGCTATGCAGACTGTCTCCGTAATAACAATAATAAATTGTATATTATACATGAAATAGGCAATTATTCATATGATGAAATTGAACCAACATAAAAAATTTCGAAAAGTTAATAGTTTAATTATTATTGACTCACCTTCTTTGTTGCAACTCATCCAGTTCGACATTCCTTGCCGTAGACTTAGAAACAATGAATTGCTGTTCCTCAATCATCATTTTACTAATTATGGGTATCATTCTCCACTGTCCAAAATGGCGAGACTTGTTAACTCAAGCTGTGGTCTTGAAATTTTTGGTACCAGTCCAAATGATTTTTGTCATTCTTTACGACTCAATTGTATATTTTAGTCCTATTTTTGAGATTGTTTTTGTTCAAAAAATATTATGTATGTGCTGTTGTTTCTCTGTTGCTCTTTTTTTCCACGTTTTGTGATATGTATTTTATTTGTAATTAGACAATGTTCTGTTAGTTGGTAAACAAATAATAAATATAGCATATCATTTAAACAAAGTTACAATATTATTATCTAAGTTCAATTCTTATCACCTTTTTTAACTAATAAAAGTGTTTTGACAATTTCTAGCCATGGACTGCGTGCCCAGGATCAGCCGTGCGCAGGTGTGGGACGCCCTCAGTTCCATGGCCAACGTGGCCGGCTACAGGGCTGTCATCGAGGCTTCCAACTACTTTCCCAGGTTCTTCTCCGGTAAGTTGTCCGTCCAATCAAATCTCATTCCTTCTCATTCCTTCTCTGACATTCTTGAAATGATATTCCTCAAGAGAACAGTTTGGGACTTTTATTTCTCCCTTTAAAGCTCGCTGGTTGGTTTGGATTGGTCGCCCATTCGTATATAAAGTTTATACATATCAAATATAACAGGACACAACATAGATACAATTATCACAAAGTGTCCATTTTGCTATATATTTTAAATAGTACAAGTTTATACCACTAAACAGAGAAATAACACATTGATTTACAGGCAGATTAAAGTTATAAGTATGGTGATTATATTCATATGACTAATCCTTTTGAGTGACACTCTGCCAGCAATTAGGTGAAGTGGTAAATTAAGTAGAAAAATAACAATATAAAAACATTGAGAATAATAAATTTAATTATATATGGTGGAAAGGTAATATTCATTAGCAGTAAAGTCAATTTAATATGCATTAATTATTCCAGAGATTAAGCTATATTTTTTTATAAGCTTCTAAGCTAATTATGTATAAACAATAAATCACAAAGGCCAGCTATGTATGTATGTGTTGCATATATCATGAAATCTAAAGTACGGGTAGTTAAAAAAAAGTTTGAGGTTTCCAGTGAATACAATTCTTAATCAGTCATCTTTTAAATTATTTATTAAATGCAAACTGGAATTTTAGGTAAAACGATTAGAATGCCTTTGCTGGTTTTCAAACTGCACCATTTACTGACATTTTGGTATGTCTTTCATAGAATTTAAAGGGTTACAGTTAAATGATTGTGTTCACTGGAAACCTCAAACCTTTTTCTAACTACCCATAACAAAAATTGCAAATCGTAAATCGTTTGTAGTATTGCTTGTATTAGAATGCCACAAAGTAACGTTTAGATTCATCTTGAGTGCCGACTCAGTATATCTGTATGATTCAGCTCTGATATTGTTAGAATTTCACAAAATCGAGGAATAAATGCAATGTTTTTAAAATACACTATTTTAATAAGAAACCAGAACATAAAATAAAGAAAAATAAATGTTGCAGAAAATACCGTCAGAGGTACTGGCAGAGATGAGAATGACTCGACAGTCTGACACCATTTAAACATTTATTGTACTTCCCACAGGTCAGATAACAGCAGCTGGTCGAGTGCCCCCCTGCCGAGTGCTGGTGGTGGGCGCCGGAGTAGCGGGACTGGCCGCGGCGGCCCAGGCGCGTTGCATGGGCGCCAAGGTGCGCGCGTTCGACACGCGTCCCGCCGTTAGGGAGCAGATTGAATCCCTGGGGGCCCAGTTCGTCACCATGGAGAATATGGTAAAAACACACATCTTATATCACCAGTTTCTTATTATTCTGGTGTCCTCTTCTATTGACTGTTATCAGGGCAATCTTCGCCTTGCAGCACAGAACAACTCGGGATAATTGCACTCGTAATAGTCATGTTGATTTAGGATTCACGAAGCAGTGGACTTTATAGAGCAGTGATTTCTCAAGTGGGTGGTATCATCCCCTGAGGGGGCTGATGAGATTCGAGGGACTATTGTGCCCTCATGAGCAGCATGGAAGGGCAGTGAGGTCAATCAGAAGGCGCTGAAGAAAAGATTCAGTCCTGCATCATCACAAGAACCTTTGCGAACTGTTCAATAAATTATGATTCAACATACCTGCTTTATTGAAATTTCAAACCTTTAATGTGATATTACCCTTTTTATTACTAATTTGGATGCATGCCTATTGGAATTTAAGCTAAGGCCCAGTTTCTTGAACCCCCATCACATTTGACATTGTCATTTGCCACTTTAAGTAACAGACCGTTAGCTGACGATTCTCGGCCCTTCAGCGTTTGTTCAAATTTAATGACTTTTATGCTTAACGGTTGACCAAATAACCCAAATGTTGACTGTCAAAAGTTGACATTTAACTGTGATCTTTTTTAGAATCCCGTTTTAATTTTTGATTAAACCGTCAGACCTCTGATATTATGCACCTACGAAATTTAATTTATTAACCTATCTCAATCTAATATCTTATTTTTATTCAACAGGAAGATGGCAGTGGAGGTGGTGGCTATGCCAAGGAGATGAGCGATGCCTTCATGAAGGCTGAGAGGGACCTGCTGGGAAGGGAGGCGAGGAACGCTGATGTGGTCATCACCACGGCTCTCATCCCCGGCAAGAAGGCTCCTCTGCTTATCTTGGAGGTGACTAATTCTTGTAATTATATATGACCAAGTGTAGAATTATTTGTCACAAATAACAGTTTCAAATCAACTGGTTCATTAAAACAACTGTGACAAAAAAGCGTTGCTGAATCGAATGCTCCAATATAATCTCATGTGAAATTCCAACTTGTCTAGTGAAATCATTTTTCAGCAACCTGTTGTACAAAATTATATGTGACACATATCGGTGTCAAGACCCTGCTCCACGTAACTTTCGAGCAATACGTTGTGTTAATGTTCAGTCACCTGTATCACTATAATCCATTGTAAACCTGTAACAGTCATAACCCTTCGCTTGTCGCAATATATCTGTCATGTGCAAGGGGCGTATGTTCCTAAACTTAATCGACGAGGAATATTCTGGATCAGCTGCCCCCCTCCTTAATATAATTAAAATATACAGATTACCGATGTGTTGTTATTTAAAACTGATATTTATGTTGAAACTTGTTGAAAAAAATACTAAACAAGCCTCATGTTTCCTATATTATGCCTCAAACTTAATGTATTTGTCAGATTCATTGCGACAAATCACTACTATATTTGCATTACGATGAGCGAAGGGTTAAGTCAAATTACATGTGACAAATAACAGTTGTTTGGTTAACTTCTTCCACTAAAAGAACATGTGACAATTGAAGACCCCACGGCAAGAACCTGTTAACTAACATTTTTGTCAAAAATGAGTTAGTATTCTCACTAAACTAATTCTTGTACGCTCTATCCAATGAACACATTTTCAGATCATGAAAATGGCACGAACATGGAAAATCAAAGAGTTGAACATGTTAACTGCAAATTTTGTTAAAACTGAAATATTTTTTAATGCCGAGAACATGTTATCTACATTGTGTTATAGAAATGCATTAAAATGCTAAATTACATATTAAATTTAGTATGTTAGCTATAATGTTCATGAAAAATAGTTGGTGGATTTGTGATTGGAGACACTTTTTTTTAACAAAACGCAAAAGACTAAATATCTCAGAATGACTCGACAGTTAACAGGTTCTTGTGGGTGGGGTCTTCAATTAACAGTGTCACGTCTCGACAAAAATAACAGCATTAATAGTACTGGAGCGACTTTCCACGACCGATAACATCATCCATTACAATTGATAACCTTCACATCTCCTTAGGACGCTATCCGCGGCATGGCGCCCGGCAGTGTGATCGTGGATCTGGCGGCAGAGGCTGGCGGCAACGTGGAGACCACGCGCCCGGGAGAGGTGGCCCAGGTCCATGGCGTGACTCACGTTGGACTGACCGACTTGCCGTCCAGAATGCCGGCGCAGTCCTCTACACTGTACGGAAACAACATCTCGGGATTCTTGCTCAGCTTGGGTAAGAAATTTTCTCCGATTATTATGAAACAGCTTTGAAAAAGCTTAATTATTATTAAATTAGATTAAAAAAAAATAAATTATTACTGTCCCTCAATCATCACTCTACTAATTATGGGAATCATTTTCCACTGTCCAGAATGTCGAGACTTGTTAACTCAAGCTTGTCTTGAAGTTTTTGGTACCAGTCTAAATGATTTTTTGTCATTCTTCACGACTCTACCAAAACCTTGACTTGGCCTTGACCTTGGCTTTGACTTGAATGTTCTTTCTAATGTATATTTTGTCCTATTTTTGTCATTGCTTCATTATAATATTATGTGTGTGCTGTTCTTTCTCTGTTGCTCTTTTTTCCCATTTTGTGTGTATTTTTTTTTTGTAATTGGACAATATTCCGTTAGTTTATAAATAAATAAATTGTTAAACTGTTCACATTTGATCAAAATTACAGCTATGATCACTGTGATCTTTATCCACGGTCCTACATCCTAGGGAGGGAAAGGGTCTCTTCCACATATGTTCCTCCAGTGGTTTCGGTTCCTACGACCTACTGCATTTCACGATGAGCCTTAAAGACTACTAATTTGGTTTCTTCATATTGGATTAGGTGCAACGTCTCGTAAACATGGTCTAATTAATTTTATGATTACTTTAGGTCAACAGGAGCACTTCAACATCAACCTCGCCGATGAGGTCACTCGGGGAAGCATCATTCTCCACAAGGGGGAGCTGATGTGGCCGCCCCCACCACCCCCCGCCCCGGCTGCTGGAGCCCTACCCACGGCTGCGGCAGTCAAGGCCGCCGCAGTCAAGGTCGTCCCCGTTGCAGACCCCTTTAGAGATACCCTGAAGGATAGCTTCATGTACACCACCGGTAGGATGTTTTAAAAGTTTTGCGATATGTAGTATGTAATGTAACGGATTGCAATCTTTGGAGCACAGACGTCAGGTGGGAATGCTGTCCTTATTCTATCGGTATTTCAATGGAAGATGCTCCGAGGATCTTGCGTCATTGATCCCTTCATCACCGGTGCATAGTCGGAAAAACTCGCCAAACGCACGCCGAACATTTTTACACACGAAAACGGGTCGTTTTACGACTCCTTCTTGTGTTCAACAACTCGGCTGTGGAACGATTTGCCGGCATCTGTGTTTCCTCCCTCCTTTAACATGGGCCTCTTCAAGACCCAGGTTCACTCCTTCTTTTCCTCAAATATACCCTCCACACAGCATCTCCAAATATGACATTTCCGTGTGGAGTTACAAATGTGAATACCGCACAAGAATCCCAACTGTCTGAAGCCGGTGGTAATATGGCATCCCCGATTGCGGTATGTTGTCAGGCTGAAGGGAGTGGGAGAGGGAAGGAGGTGTGAGGAAGGTTACGAAGTACTGGTCTATTCAGATCTGGTCACCAGACACGGCTGAAGCCATATGAAGCTACATTTCAATTTTGAATGGTGGTCTTTCACCAGGGCGATCTACCAATCTGGAACAAAGATAATAAATAGAACAAAATAATGTAAAAAAATAAAATGTAAGTGATTAGTAGCAGTTTCAAAATCACCTGCTCCATTTAATTTGCATGCTGTGGCAAAAATAAGTGTGGTATCAAACAAATTCAAATGAACAAATAGCAGAGTCAAATTAAGGATGCCTAAATGACAACTCCAGTGTCAAGTTACCTGCTCCACTTAAGTCATTGTTGACAAATAGCAGTTTAAAATCACCTGTTCTGCTAAAATCACATGTGACTAATTAATGTATTCATGTTTTACTACAACCCTCGGCATTTTTTTTTCACAGGTTTGGCCACGGTTCTAGGTCTGGGTATGGTCTCCCCTAACCCCGCTTTCACAACCATGGCTACAACATTCGCTCTGTCTGGTAAGTTACAATAATTAAGACTAATAAGACTACCTTTGCGTCCCTGCCTTTTTGAGTATCATGTCTGTGCCAATTAACCTTCCCATACGAGAAGAAAAAGACGAATACCTTTATTATAATTTCTTCCGTATTATCATTACCATTGGCGCTACAATTCTTGGAGAGTCGTGTTCTCCTTTAGGATATGCCTGCACTTCTGCTGTTTGGTATCTGCACTCCATTGCGAAGTGCTTCTTTTGGCAACTTTTATTACTGACTAATGCATTCAGTCCTCTACTAATGGAGTTTCTTGCATTCATCCTTCTCTCAATGCCCTTATCAGCCTTCCTATTTTTTGTGAGAATACCTCCCAAATTCACAAAGTCACCCACTGGCTCCGAGTATTACTCATTCTCAACTATGTAACAGTGTTTTCGACTTATATTCATCAATCCATCATTCTGCACAAATACTTCGTTCATCCCAGACACGAGAGACTACGCACCACATGATCAGCATACAACTGGCAACGTCACTTTCGGATTATTAATTTCCGCGCCTAGTTTTCCACCTTCCAGTTCTTGCGTACAGTTCCATGCACCAATATTTTTTCTAGAATGTCTATTGACTATGTGTTATTGTTTTTTCTAGGTGTTGTGGGCTACCACACGGTGTGGGGTGTAGTGCCGGCTCTCCACTCGCCGCTGATGTCCGTGACCAACGCCATCTCGGGCATCACTTGCGTGGGAGGACTGCTGCTCATGGGCGGAGATTACATGCCAAGTAACACTGTCCAGGTAACACTTCAAACAACCATGCTAATCGTTTATGTTCAGTCCAACGCATCAGTGATCTTTCTCTGCTTCACCTGCCTTCCACTTTGCCAGTAACTAGGAACTTCTCCAGGTTCGACTTAACGGTTTGGCGAGCAACATGTCCAAAGTATCTCAAGATACGTTGTAGGCTGTCAATTTATAGCCTAGCCTTTACAGAATGTCTCTGGTTGTCCATCAAACCCCGAGCATTCTACTCCAGCACCACATTTCGAAGACATCTATCCATGTTTTCAAACTGTATAAGAAATATAAGGAAAATCAGCGCTCAAACGTCAAGTCATTAGACATGTAAATATGTTTGACTTGTTGCTATGCATGAAAATATTATAACTCTTATTCAATAACTTAAAAGATTTTTCTACTTCTCATTTTTATCAATTTTTCTGTTTTATTCCAGGCCCTGGCCACCACAGCTGCTCTGATCTCCTTCGTAAACGTGTTTGGTGGCTTCCTGGTCACACAGCGCATGTTGGACATGTTCAAGAGGTATGTTCAATATCATCAGGTTGAGTTTTTATGCAGTCTATGCAACAACCTTATTAATTGATGGTTTAACACAGTTTACATCTGTCAACTTCCAGACAGTAATAATACATATCTGTTATTACTTTTCCCAGGCCTACGGATCCCAAGGAATATGGAATGCTGTACTCCATCCCGGCTGCCACCTTCATTGCTGGATATATTGCTACCACCATGCAGGTATATTGTCCTATCATCTATCACCTAGCATCCTATTCTGGTATCCTTTCAGAGCTACAACGTGTAAGGATACTTTTGATCTGATTTCAGAGATACAAGACACGATGAATTTTTTGTAATCGGAGCTTTTATTTGAATATATTTATCATTATCAATGTTCGAATTATCAAAACTTCTTTGTTTTCAGGGCTACCCTGAGGTACATCAGATGGCCTACCTGGCCTCCGCCCTCTGCTGCGTTGGAGCCCTGGCTGGTCTCAGCTCTCAGGGAACTTCCCGCAGAGGAAACTACTTGGGCATGGTAACATTCTTCATCTTTGTCGATTTGTCTATCAATTTATGTCCGTTTCTAGATAACTGACTGAATTCCAAAACCTGAGAATTCTGTATCCATCTTGTAGAGCGAATCAATGGAAAAATGAGTGTCAGGAGAATATTTGAAGCGCAAGTGAATATAAGAAGTCGAAGACACCTGAGAAAACATGGTTCAATCAAATAAAATCATGCGAATGAAACAAGGATTGTGTGCCAAGACAGAGTATAAAAGTGGCCCGATGTTTAGTTAGTTAGAGATGGATACAGTTTGATTCAGTTGAATTTATGAACTTAAGCATTCATGAATACGTTGAAATACTATAAACCTTTGTTCTGCAGATCGGTGTCTCCAGTGGTATTGCTGCCACGCTCGGCATGCTGTCTCCCTCCACGGAGGTGCTGTGCCAGATGGCCGGAACCGCAGCCATCGGAGGCGGTCTTGGCGCAGTCATCGCCAAGCGCATCCAGATCACGGACCTGCCGCAGTTGGTGGCCGGCTTCCACAGGTAATGTATTCGTTCTTCTTCTATCATCGCGGAAATCTTTACCCTCCCTACAGGGTGCAGCCCACAATAACTGTACGGAACTACACTCGTACTAGTCATGTAGATTATGAAGGGTGGCATCTTCGTCTGCCTCAACTTCCATCAATCATCCCCTGGATTATTATTTAGGTAATCTTGTATTTGTCATTCCTCATGATATGACCGAGATATTGGAGTTTTCTTCTTTACAATTCACAATTATGATTCTTGGTCATTCAATGAAGAATTTTAAAATTGTTTACTCTATCTGTTATTTTGAGGATTAGCCTATATACTCACATTTCAAAGGCTTCTATCTTCTATCGCTTGGCGTCCAGGTTTCCATGCCGTACAGAAGAATAGAAAAAACATAGCAACGTACTAATCTGATCATATTTTATTTTGTCACAGTTCGATGAAATATCGTCACCGGAAAGGCAAAAGGGCTGAAGCGCCATTTTGGAATGTTTACACCAGAGCGCTTAAATAAAGTTTTATTTTTTTACAATAAAATTTATAAGTCTTCAGTACCTAGTTGGATTTTAAAAAAAAGTTGACTTAGGTAACTCAATGCTCTCTCTGAGTTACCTGAAGCGACAAAAAGCTAAAAAAAGTCCCAAACTTGTGACCCTTGAGTCAAGTCTTCCTTCAAATGGTAAACATATTTTAAATGGTTGAAGGACCACAAAAGTCTTTGGAATTAAACAAGAGTCAGAGCATTCGATGCAGAAAGAAACCTGATTAAAAACGCATATTTAACTCATTTTTGACCAACATGTCGTTTCAAACCCTTTTGCCTTTCCAGCGACGATATGACGCATTGTGAAATGCTTGACATTTGTTACATATTTAGATACCTTACAATATGAAGCCTATAAGCACTGTATGCATATTGATAAAACCTTTATATTTTTCAGTTTGGTAGGCATGGCCGCTATGCTGACCTGCATCGCCACCTACATGCATGACTTCCCCGCCATGGATTTGGATCCCGCTGCCAATGCCATCAAGACCGCTCTCTTCCTGGGAACCTACATTGGAGGAGTCACCTTCAGGTATAGTTTATACATTAGGATACCATCACTTGGGCCACCGGGAGTCTTCTATGTAAACAGAAGAAGAGTGTCGCAATTTAAAGAAGGTATTCTTGACCCTTTTCTGCTAGTGTCCATCATTGCAACATTGCTTTTCAGCCAAGATACAATGTTAATATTTTCAAAAAGACAATATGTATTGGGGAAACGCTGAAGGTTGACAATAGGTGTATTTGATCTGACCAAGATTCAAAATCATAAAAATTGTTTGTATCTTGAGATTACATACCTACTGTGGATTAATTTACCTACTTCAGATATTGTTTTTCACTATTCTTGTTTTCAATTCAATATTGTTTACAGAATTTCCACTCTGTAAATATTTTCCTTGAGATACTGTTGTAGCTGGTAACTGAACTACTGAGTTGTTAAGATCCTCGGTATCGGATTCGGAAGTCGCGGGTTCATATCCCGAAGTGTGCAAATAAATTAAATTCATATAATGAGTATAAAATAATAAAAAGTATACATATTTGCGACACATTCCTTGCTGCTTGAAATGGATTTCATTGTATTTATTGACCAGTTCTGAATAGCCCAGTACTTCCCAACCTTCTTCTTCCCCATCTCCTTCTTTTTCCTAATCCCTTCAGCCTCACATTATACCCCGATTGGGGTTGACTTAGTCCCATTGGCTCCGGGCAGTTGGGAATCTTGTGCGGTTGTGATCTCCCAAAAACTGTTGCAATGTGAATTGCATCAGCGCACACATTCATACGGCTGTACTCACGTATTTGTAAAGTGAGGCTATTTTACCGACAGCAATATCGCCTGCCGTTCAAATGTAACCTTTTAATACATCGATATCAAAAGTGATTCAATTTAACAACAGAATTGTGGAGACTAGATTATCAAATTTGTTATACATAACTAATTGTGTTGCATTTTCTGGTGAGGAATGTTTCTCTCTTCTCTTGGTTTCCTACTCTACGCAAGAGTCTTATGATAAATTGAAATTCCAGTGGCTCTCTGATCGCGTACGGCAAGCTCCAGGGCGTCCTGAACTCCGCGCCACTGCTGCTGCCCGGCCGCCATGTGCTAAACGCCTCGCTGCTGGCCACGTCGCTGGGTTGCGGGGGGGCACTGCTCGCCATGCCCGAGGTGCCCGGCCTGCCACTGCTGGGCGCCACTGCTGCGCTTAGCTCCATCATGGGCGTCACCCTAACGGCCGCCATCGGTGGTAAGTCACCGACACATGAAATCATAGAGAATACATAAAATCATCAGTCAAATACAACAGATAACATTGCTCAAAATGGCTTTAGCCGCGTTTGGTAAACAGGTTTGAATAGTCAGGTACTTCCCACCCTTCAGCCTCACAGCATACTCCGATTGAGAATATCCTGGTTCCGCTAAAACTGGACGTCTGTGACCGCACCAAAGTCCCAACTGCCCAGATCTAGCAGGACTGGGATGGGAACTTCATTGCGAATTTCAAATATTATTACTAAAATGGAAAGTCATATCAAACTGATGGAAATTAGAGAAAACATGGTGACTGAGTGGAAGTTATAAATTAATACAATATGAAATTACATCTGCCGTACACAGGGATATCATAGCAGCCCATAAAATTCTTATTTGAAAAATTATTCAACAACCTTCTTTGCATGTAATAAATTTTATGATAACCCCAATTTGGTGATCCTCCTCAGGTGCGGACATGCCCGTGGTCATCACGGTTCTAAACAGCTATTCTGGCTGGGCCCTGTGTGCTGAGGGCTTCATGCTGGACAACTCCCTCATGACTGTGGTTGGAGCCCTGATTGGCTCTTCCGGAGCCATCCTGTCTTACATCATGTGCAAGGTAATGTAAACTTCTCCGGGAATTTACGCCACTTGATCACCATTAGAGATGGTCGATATCAGAATTGGGTGCGGTTCCAGGTAGCGGTAACCGGCGAGGAACCGGTTATTTATCCAGTTCTTTTTGGAACCGGTTCCTGGTGCCAGAAAAGTTCCACGAGGGAGATTTTTTCGAAAAGTATTAGCAAATCGACAAAAGTTCCTCGCCAAAAAAAAGTACTAGTCGGTAGAGAAGAAGAATTTGAAAAAGAAAAGAACTGGAACTGGTCCTCGCCCAAAAAAACACGGAAAAGAACGGACAAAGGATATTTTTATTTGCGAAAATTTGGAACCGGTTCCTCGGAGAAATAATATCGACAGTTCCAGTGACCGGCTAGGAACCGGTTCCTTTTAACCGGGACAGGAATATCGACCATCTCTAATCACCATGACAGTGATAAAATGGACAAATGGAGCTTGAAGGATTGTGAATTGTGTGAATATGAACCAATATGAATTACAGAACACATGGTAGAAGAATGTCCCTTCACCAGATCCCCAGAGGCACATCTGTGTGACTCTCGATGCCGCCAACTGACCGGGCAACCTCAGCACACCTGTTGACTTCATCAACTCTCCTCCGCCGTTACAAAGAAGAATGTCAGTAACAATATTTTGATTGATATCTTATTTCCAGGCAATGAACCGTTCCCTCCCCAACGTGATCCTGGGAGGCTACGGAATAGTGTCCTCAGGCCAGGCCACCCGCGACGAGGGCCTCACCCACACGGAGATGAACGTGGACTCCGTGGCTGACCTCATCCACAAGGCTAACTCCATCATCATCACCCCTGGTACGAACTAGGAATACTTTCATTCGTACATACGAAGATTTTGACCTTCTATTATTTCAATATTAGGTATATTTCCTATAAACTCATAAAATTTATCATTATTCTTTTATCACCTTCTCACTTGAAGTTTTATCTCTTTCAATTCATATTATCCCGCATCTTTCTCTCTGTTTCTTTGTTTTAATTCAAATGTTATTCTATTGTTTTCTCATTGTTTTGTTATTTTATTTTATAAATTGTTCTCCCTCTGTATGTACATATAGCCGCACACTTTGTATTTTTTGTTTGGTTTAATTTTGTACCCTGATGATGCTCAGGCTAAGCGAAACCGGTCGGTCATAAAAATTTAAATAATATTTGTGGTCTTAAACAAACTTATTTTATCACTTCCCTTTCTTTATTTTGATTGAAATTGAGAATGTGACTTAAATATCACCAATTTTTACCTAATTGGATTGTTTTGTTCTTTCAGGATATGGCCTTTGCGTTGCCAAGGCGCAGTACCCCATCGCTGAGCTGGTCAACATGCTGAAGAAAATGGGCAAGCAGGTCCGCTTCGCCATCCACCCTGTTGCCGGTAATTACAACTTCATGTGATTTTAGTGGAGCAGTGATTTGACAATGTTATTTGTAACCTCTTTCAACATTTTGCCCATAACCTCTCATGGCATTCTCACATTCTGAGAATGCCATGGGACTCTACTGTGGGAAAATCACATTTTGAATAGCTTAACAGACTGGCATTAGAGAAGCAGGGGTAATGTGCAGGAAACTTCTCCTTGTCCTAGTCGGGCTGGGATCTATTGCCTCTCCAAGCGTCCCTGTTTTAGGCTACTTCAGTGGCCTCAATCAATTGAAGGCCCAGTTTTTCCTTGGACTGTCTACAGCTGCTTTCCCCAGCTTAGTCTGCGGCAGCCAACTGGACGTCTTCCCCTCTGGAAATATCAGATTAACGTGTTTTATAATTTCAGGCCGCATGCCCGGCCAGCTGAACGTGCTCCTGGCCGAAGCAGGAGTGCCCTACGATGATGTTCTGGAAATGGAGGAGATCAACAGCGACTTCCCCGAAACTGAGCTGACCCTCGTCATTGGTAATTTCAATAATTTAAAATTTTTTTTTTTATTTAAACTTCAAAGTTCGCAATAAATTATATATTTTATTCACTGTGGTCTGAGAAGGAATTGTGCTCTTTGTTTTATTTTATTAACCTTTTACGTTTTGCCTTTTTTGCAGTTTTTTTTTTACCTATCTATTTTACTTTTCTTAAAAAGTATACAAACCTACTTGTAATATGAAAGTTCAATGGGCAAGTCTACAATGAGGGTTTCAATTATTATTTTTTTGAGTTACAATTAAAAAGTTAATTTCAAACATCCATCTTATTTCATATTTAAAATCTCCATAGCTCACGACAGAAACAACATTGTTAATTATTGTGTGTTTTGTGTTCAGGTGCCAACGACACGGTGAACAGCGCTGCTGAGGATGACCCCAACTCCCCCATCGCAGGTATGCCCGTCCTCAAGGTCTGGCAGTCACAACAGGTAAACACATTGTTTTAGTGTTGAAGATTGATAAAATTTAATATGGCCTATTCAAGAAAGAACATGGTGTGATTTTCTGCTAATTTTGATTTAAGGAAATAATGCACCCGATGAAACGATATATTAACCTAAATGTTTTTTTTCTCCAGGTGGTGGTCCTGAAGAGATCTCTCGGAGTGGGCTACGCGGCCGTAGACAACCCCGTCTTCTACCGCCCCAACACCGCCATGCTGCTGGGAGACGCCAAGAAGACATGCGACGCACTTCTCGCGCGCGTACAACAGCTGAGCACGTAGACCAATAGCCAATCATTGTTGCAATATTGTCATAAAATTATAAATAAATCGTTGTTGCGTGGCCATCCAATAAAATTCTACACCCGCCACTGGAAGTTTGGCATCGCTATGAAACACAAATTACCATCTGGCCAAACGGCCTGAAATTCCTGCAGGGCTAAGCAGAGAGAATGAAATGCTGCATAAACGGCATTTCAATATTTTTCGCCATGAGGCGGTAAAGTTAAGTAGGTTAGTTAAGGTTTTCTAATCTGAATTGTTGCATTTCCTCTAAACTTACGGAAGCCGAGATATCCTAATGATCTTCTCTCCCTCAAGTGGTGGAATTTTTTCAATAGACTAGTGACTTTTCTTCTGATTTTTCAGAACAAAAGTTTTAGTTTGGTATTTTTATTGCCGAAACAACGTTAGTTTTTAAAGAATCAAATTTTTAAGAGGAAAAACGGTTATTCTGTTCAGTTGGTGGCATCTGTGGTTTGAGTAACGAATTATTTGATATAATTCTTTATACCATACTGATGTAAATTATATCTACTATTTTTTTAATAGCAAATATTTTATTGTCAACATGTTTAGAAGTTATGGTAAGATTGATGAGAATACAGTGTATGTTTGAGAAACCTTTGAGTGTTGTTTTCCTCATGGCATCCTTATAGAATAGGTAGATGGTTGTGCATCGGCTCACATTGTGAAATATGAAAACACGCTTTTGTTAGCGACTGGCCCATCTGTCTATTTAATTTCGATGCTTTCCATTGTTTGACTTAAGACAAAACTTTGAATATCATGTACACTCCAGTTACTGAAGGAACGACAGCTATCCAGTTTGTATATTTTAACAGCCAGTTTGTACAGTGAAACTCACATATAAGGTTCCCACATAAGAAGTTTTCATGCTTAAGACGATGAAAATCGAACTCAAGTCAATTTTTTTTTGTTACATCATACAATCAAATAAATCTGAAAAAATGATCGTAATTAGATGATTTTACACGTACCACCCGGTTAAAGCAAAGGCCAAGATGTGTTCTATTCGAAGTATCAGAATTAGTAATATCCCACATAAAAGGTTTTTAATTTTTTTATTAAAAAACCTTGTAAGAAAGTTTCACTGTAAATATTTGAATTTTACGAAAAAATGGCTTTTTAACTGTCACAAGGTACATCAGATACTAATTTCTTACCAATGGCGGTCGTTACCTAATAACTGGACTATATCTAGTATAAGATTAAATAATGAAATCTGTGATTTATTGCAGTGCTTATGAACTTACTGTGAATTGACTTAAAAAATTAACATACTTTTTCTATCCATTTTTACAAAGTTTTATTGAAAATTGCAGTTATTAATGCACAGATTATGTATTGCAAATATACATACTCGCAATATTAAAAATATATTTGCTTGTGTAATTTTATTTTAAATAATTCTACTCTCCTTTTATATAACTTTAATTTGACTAAATAGCATATTTTTATACAAAGTCCTTGTATTAAACGTACATAATTTTTATACACTATAAAATTTATACGTTTTTCTACAATTTTTCTTGAAAAAATGATTTCTAATTAATTTTTATTTTTTTCTTCTTCAAAAATTACAAAAATTCTTGAATAATTGGTGTGTGAATGCTGTAATCGGCTTAAAATACTCGTAAGTAAGTGTAAACTGTATTTCGATGCTTATTTTTAAGTAGAAAAATGTTTTATGTTTTCGATTCAGTCCTTTTTGAAGACTGTCAAATGTTTATTTTTCAATAAAAAATATTAAAATTCTTACTCCTGACTGTTTTTATTTTAAAAGAGAAAATAGAAATATAGTGACCTAATCTAAGAACCCGCATCGGGGACATTGGGACTAAGGATTCCCCAATTCAGGGTATGTTGTGAATATGGAGGACATGTCAGTATTCTTGACTTAATACTGACTCAGGTGTGGCAAGGGTTTTCATAGACACACCAGATAAAAAGAGACAGGATGTTGGATAGCCTATTAGTTGCCGCCCACATGGAATTCGCACATTTTTAATTAACATATTTGAACACATTAAACAAAAAAATATCAATACCCCATTAAAATGATTCATAAAGTCAAAATATCACACAAACACTAATAACAGATAGTTTGCCTTAATAATGATGGAAGCTTTTTGTTGATTTTATGTCTTTATATCATTAAAAATGTGAAAATCCTAAAGTTTGGTGAAAAATATTTAAAACTGTTGAAATACTTCTGAAAAGTGATGTTCTATAATCTTTGTTTGGTCTTATTTGAGCATTCACACATAGCACATATCACCCTTGTGTTTGATTTATTTGTATAACGACGGCAAGTATTTTAATCACCTAAAATATAGGAAACAACCTCAAAATCCGTTGACGTAAGTTACGCGGCTCGATGACGAGAAGTTAGCGCGAACGGAGAACATCCTTACATAATTAGAAGTGCTGTAATATTATGTTTCTCTCTCATGGAATACCCGGAGAAAGTGATAAATCGCAAATTTGTATAGGTTGTGTAAAATATTAGCTATACCTCCTTATATCGTTACTCCAAGGTTGTGAAGCTTATGGAAGTGGGGAGAGGAAGGAGATGGGAAGGAGGAATGTTGGGAAGTACCTGGCTATTCAGATCTGGTCACCAAAGTCATTTTGACTCTGAATGGTGGCCTTTCACCAAGGAGAGTATCTTACACTTAGAAACGAGGTGCAAATTTACAATAATGTACACGCAATTCTGTTTTTACACAGGGGATTCTTTCCATAGAATACTGTGTAATAAAATAAATTATGTATAGGAAAATGGTTGTTTTGATACGGGTGTCCAGGTTCATTTTCTACAAGTGGAATTTTTAATGGGAGACGGCCTCCGTGGTCGAGTAGTTAAGGCGGTTGACTGCGAATCCATTTACCTAAAGTGACTGTGGAAAAATTACAGAATTTATTGGCATAGAATCCTCACAGGCTTAGGAACATTCATGTGAATTGATTTTTCTACAGGAAATATGGAAATGCTGGGAAAAAATGGCTTTTGTTTTTTTTTAAGACAAGCTTAAAAAAAACTGTAACTTCACTCTTTGAAACTGATCATTTTTGTTACACAACGAAAACAATGATATATATCGTTGCCGGAAAGGCGAAAGGACTGTAGCGCCATTTTGGGAAGTCTTCAGTACCTGGTTGGATTTGAAAAAAAAAGTTAACTCAGAAAACTCAATACTCTCACTGAGTTACCCGAAGCCACAAAAAAGCTAAAAAAGTCCCAAACTTGTGTTACTTGAGTCAAGCGTTCACCTAAATGGTAAATATATTTTAGATAGTTGAAGCGCCACAAAAGTCTTCAGAATCAAACAAGAGTCAGAGCACTAAATGCAGAAAAAAAACTGATCAAAACTGCATTTTAAACTTATTTTGACCAAAGTTGTTTTTTCCAGCGACGATATTTAAAAAAACATTGAAAACGAGTATTTAAAAAAAAAACATTATTTATTCATTAGATTTTCACATAAAATATATATTTTTAATACAACTATGATAAGTCTCAAAACTTAGAGCTAACCTCACATACAATTTAATTTTAAAACACCAATATTTCCTTGAATAGACACATTAAAAATCAAAAGATTTTTCTATAAACGTAAAATTAAGCCAATATAAAATAATACTTACATTTCACTGACTGGTTGACTATTTATTTATTGCAAACATAAAATATTACTTTTTTTAAGTATCCGTTTTTGTAATTTTGAACGAATCAGATTTTCAAGGAAGCAGCCTCAGGAAAATGTTCAGATGTTCATTATAAGGTGCTTGGCGAATGAAAATTGAAAATAAAAACATGGACATTAAAAAATGCTTAAATAATATTAATAATCTAAAACAAAAAAGTCAGAAACTTAAGAGAACAATGGAGGATTTAAGGAGGATATGGATATAAGACCAGACTCGAACTCGGAACCTCTACTCTATCCGGGAGTAACACTTTGCCAATTAAGCCATCAAGACCTCGTTAGAAAGCGGCATCTTTAAACAATCTCATACTTGTATTAAAAATGATTAATATTTGAATATCTTCCAATTTTAGGCTGCCATCTTTTGATGATATTCAAAGTTCTACTCAAACACATATTTAATATCTAGATGTTGTCTTGAACTTTGAATATCATCAAAAGAAGGCAGCCAAAAGTTGGAAGAAATTCAAATATTAGTAATTTTCAATATAAGTGTGAGATCTTTTAAAAATGCCACTTTATAATGAGGTATTGATGACTTGATTGGCAGAGTGTTACTCCCGGATAGAGTAGAGGTTCCGAGCTCGAGTCTCGGTCATGACCATTGTTCTTTTTAGTTTCTAGCTTTTTTGCTGTTTCATATTTGTGTTTTAGATTATTAATGTTACTTAAATATTTAATAAGAAATAATGCTTTAAAGTCAATTCTAATTTTAATGTTAAAAATGTATTTATTTTTGGGTGGAAGAGCTGCATTTTAGATTTTTTAACAAATGACTGCTCAGATCTACAATTGAATTTCATATTTCATAACACTTTTGTAAGAATTGGATCGTTAGTGTGGAGGCCCATTAAATTCCATCACTAAATTGAAATAGGTTTTTTTTAGCAGAACGTGAAACAGGTGGGTAGTATTTTTTTTTTAAATTTGAAACATTTTCTTTGAGACAACAATAACATATATTTTTTAAACTTTATAAAGAAATGCATATTGTAATAGCTGTTTTGTACAAATTATACTTTTATTGTGCATATACATATTCAAATTCAAATTCATCTTTTCTTGTATTACAAAATAGCAACAAAACGCCTCACAAATAGTTAATTGATGAGATCACTTGGAAGATTGTGGAAAGCATTTGAAGTAAAATATAGAAAATTAGTTTTACGAATTAATGTGCATTTAAGATCAAAACATTGCACATACATAATTATAAACTAGATTATAAAAAAATAATAACTTTTTTCACAGCAAATAAAATGAATATTTCTTATCACAAAAACATTCAAGATGTCTATTTGGCTTGGAATATAAAAAAAAAACATTTTAATTGAAATCTTACTTCTAATTTAGCATTATAGCACGACATTTGTGCTTTACACTTTTGATAAAATTATTTATTATTAAAAAAAATTTTGGAATCTTTGATTTTCAAAAAGTGGTTTGTTACTTTAGTAAGATTTGTTTATTACTAAATACTTATTTTGTAGAATTATTTTCTTAAAATGAAAAAAATGATTTGTGATCATCTCTTTTATAGGTTGCACACTTAGAGTTGACCCAAACAATGCAAACTTAGGATTGTGTGTATTGGTATATGTATACAATCCCGACGGTGATGTCTTTGTAAAACGTCACTGAGAAACAACCTTTTGTCTTCCTTACGCCTACTTATTGTAAATAACGAGAAAGGGAAAACAAGTTTAAATGGTTATATATTTTAAGTATTTATAAAGTTTTTACAGTTATTTGAAAAGTTATCCTTTTTTACTATATTATATTAAAAATATTTTATTTTTTCATTTTTAGGGAAATTTTCTTTTCAGATGTCGAAAAACAAGTTTGAAATATGCTGTATACAAGCAATGCATCTGTGTGAGTACTGGGTTCGACCCAACTTGGGTTGCGATACCTATATATAATTTTTTTTAATCTTGTAAAATTACAAATCATTTTTATAATTCTTGATATGTTATTGTGAACGAGAATATATATATTTATATATAAGTGTTGAAATTAGTGTCTGCTTTAGCAAATATACTCGTATGATAAATCAATGAGCAACCAAAATCCCATGAAAACATTTGTTACATTATACAAAAATATGCTTTATTTTCTTACAATCTCTCAACTATGCAACTAAACACAAACCATCTCTCTGCACCTCCAAAAGGGAATGCAGATAGTATCAAGCACCCGACATCACAATCTAGATATTAACACTATCTCTCCATAAACTTTCCACATAAAGTTGGACGTTTTCAGAATCTTTTCAAAAAGTCCCGATTGCCCACAAAGAAACAGTGGAGGCTGTGGCACTCCCCAATACTGGGGTAGTTTGTGAAGAAAATGAAAACTAATTTCAGGAAAGGAGAAGAGAAAAGAGGAAGGAAGTTTATGTGGTAGCTTTACTGGTCACTAAATATGGCTAAAGCCACTGCAAACAATACTTCCATTCTTAATGCTGATCTTTTACCAGGGTGATACTGAAAGTGTCTTTCACACTGAAAAAAATCTTTCTGTTGATATCGTATTTTAGGTAAAAAAAAATAAACAAATTTATGAAACTATGTTAAGTAAAATGCTCGCCTTATACATATACTGAAATTTGACATGTAAACCTTTCTTTATTTTACATGTGCATACAAACATGCAATATATATTAATACATATATTGTAATCAATATTTTTTAGCTGCGTAGTTGAATTTTTAAAAACTAAACACGTATGTGTATTATTTTGTTGAAAACCCGTTGTTACGGAAATTGACACCGATCCATACGTATCATAGTAAAGCCACACATTTAAAATCGTATGTGACTTTATGCAATACGCCATCTAACATTTGGCCCCCAAACAATTCAATACATCATTTCCATTTTGAAATGAAACAATTATTGAATCTGCCACTAATCAGTTTCCAATTTCAAAATTGGTTCGAGATAAATCCAAAATGCTTGAATCAACCTTTCAAACGTTTGTTCCTTTGAATCCATCGTTGATATTCTTTTCGAGGCTTTGATCCATTGATTGGCTCTTGGTTTCTCTCTTCATCAGGGCTCTTGGGGAGATTGACACGAACCTGGGTCCATGTACCGGAGCTGGTAAGCTATTCTTGGATGACTTTAAAACGTTTCTCAAATTCTCTTTGAAGCTGTAATTTCTGGAGTTGAAGCCTGACTTATCGGGTAGATCTTCTTTGGAGACATCTCCGCTGAACCCGTTGCTTTGCGAAGTGTCTTTAGTGTCGGACGAGTTGGAGTTTTGTTTTGTGGCTTTGTGTTTCTTGGATGTTTCGCTGCCCGTGTTGTTGACGAAAGGTTCGGACAGAAGTCTGGGCACAAAGTCTTCACCGAACGGATAGCAGACCGGGGTCAGAGGGGCGGACATGGGAGCTCGAGGAGAATTCACGTCGCCGGTCGACGAAGATATTTGTCGCATTGAATTTGGAACCCTAAAATCACAATATTCAATTCAATTTCTTTATTCATTTTAATAACATTACAAAATAAAATTTTAAGGCGTTATTAAAGATATGTAGAAAAAAAATTGTATGGAGTAAACAAAAAACAGAGTACACTGCATATAATACACAATATAAGACAAGATTTTATAACTAAACAGAATAGATAAATAGTAAATACAAGTTAAGCAAGCAGCAATAAAACTTGCTGTTTAAATACAGTTTCGCTGATGCAAAAAATATCGATATCCAAAGCGATTCGATTCAACAGCAAGAGTGCCCTCCCCATCGGCATGACCATTGGCAAGTTAGTCCTGCAGGCCGGGAGATAAAACAATCTATGCTGTCGATGACGGCGATAACCATCGGGAACATAAAAGTTAATGCTCTCCATGATAGCTAAGTTTTCGAAACATCCACGTATCAATTTGAAGAAATAGATGACGATGTACACATCCCTTCTGACCCGTAGATGGTTTGTTCCCAGCATACTCAAGAGAAACTCAGTCTAATAATATTTAAATATGTACCCAGTAAAATGAAAAAGATTTTCGCAAAATGATTATAAATTTTATCGACAGTGTCGGTAATTTGGAATTGTTACAGATCCCCAACAAACAAACGACAGTTCACATTGATTAAATTAAGGATGTTTAGTCGACGTGAGTTTGTCGATAATATCGATGTTTCATGCTATGTTTATACACCAGCTGTATAATATGGTAGGTGCTAAGTTTAAACATTGTTTATTATACATGCCAGGTGTCAAGTATAAAAAAGTTCTTTGTAACTTGACTAGGCATCAAGTTTACACACTGAATGTATATTTTAAGGCGTCTGGTTACATCGTCGCCGGAAAGGCAAAAGGGCTGAAGCGCCATTTTGGAAAGTTCACACCAGAACACTTTAAAGTTTTTTTTTTTGTTTTCAAATAAAATTCATAAGTCTTCAGTACCTGGTTGGATTTTGAAAAAAAAAGTTAACTAAGTTAACTCAATGCTCTCACAAACTTGTGTCGCTTGATTCAGGCCTTCTCCCAAATGATAAATATATTTTAGATGGTTGAAGGGCCACAAAGCCTTCAGATTCGAATGAGAGTCAAAACATTCGATGCACAAAGAAATAAACTGTACAAAACTGCATGTTTAACTAATTTTTGACCAAATTGTCACTTAAGTCCTTTTGCCTTTCTAGCGACGATATCAATATTTTATCACAATAGGTGTTTTTTTAAACAGAATACATGAGAATATAAGCTATTGTAACATTAATGATAGTATGTTACAATATTTACATTCTTGCATCACCGAGGCTATTTGGTGGGACCGGGCTATCATGCTCCCACAATGTTTCCAGCAAGACCTCTTATATAATAATAATAATATATTTTTTTACTAAATTTCTTATACATGACAAACTTTTTGAATTTAATGCATATAAGAAATAAATTAATTTTTTTACAAAATAAATACAAATTATAGTACCATATGGATACACAAGAAAAATAAAATTTCAAAAAAGTAAAGTTTCAGGCAGTGGTGATGATCAGGTCAATGAGGAGAAACTCTTTCAAGAATCAATAGGATTTCACTTCTGAATCTCTCCTCACTGACCTGAAATAAGTCGATATCGGAAGAGATTTTGTCCAGGAGTAAAATACTTCTCCCCACCGGCAGAACCATTGGCAGGTTGGTCCTACAGGCAGGAAGATAGAATAATCTATGAAGACGCTGTCTTAGATAGTCATCAGGAACATAGAGACTTACGCGCTCCAAAATAGCAGGGTTTACAATATAGCCCCGCAGCAGTCTGAAGAAGTGAGTGGCGGCATACCCCTCTCTCCTGAGCTGTAAGGAGTGAAGTCCGAGCGTGCCCAGGAGAAAGTTCGTTGGGTAGAGCCACGGGTAGTGGCCGTACTCCCTCGTGTATAAAAATCTCAGGAACTTTTTCTGGACCCTCTCCAAGATGAGGGAGTACCCCACCTCATGAGGATTCCAAATAATTGAACCACTCTCCAGCCTACTGCGGACCAAAGAGAAGTAGAGTGTTCTCAGAGTTCGGGTATCCCTAAAAACTCTGACAGTTCTGAGAACAAACCCTAACATTTTCAATGCCGACTGGCACACCCCTTCGATATGAACACGAAATGCAAGCTTATAATATGTGTCTCTAATGTTTACCTTCTAGGGTCGTGGGCAGACGCCCTGGTGGTGCTCCTCCTCAGGGGGCGGGCGGCGGCGCGCTGCGATATGCGCAGGGAGCTGAAGGGCACCCTGTTGGTGGCGCCCTCCCGCGTGGTCACCGGGTTGGAGCGGGCCACCACGGTATTACCAGCTAGAAGACCACAAATATCTTTAATCAAAATTATTTCTTGGGATCAAAGAATTCTTCTGTTTCATTATCTATGTCCTGTTAGTTAATCAATAGGTCAATAATAATAACACACCACCGTTTTTATATTTTTTGTTAACAGATATTAAATGCCTAAATAAAAATTGGTAAGTAAAGTCCTCTAAAAATTGAAATTGACTACAAAATATGTGTTTGTATAGGTTTGTTAACACTCCCGTTCTGAAGGGGGTTATAATGATACCCCAAACAAAAGTTTTGTGCGATATCTTAGATAAAGATTACTGAAATTTTATGAATAATGACCCCGAAACTCAATGCTACAACGGCACAACATTATTATTCTTACTCAGCAATCAAGATTTTTAACGGACTTCAGACATAAAAGATGTAAATGACTACGAAATTCAAAAAAAAAACTCAAAATACTTCTAAGTATGTATTACCAAAAACAAATTACCTAAGATTATCTCCTGGAAACCCTTTAATAAGAAAGATTTCGGATTGTGCATTTGACTTTTACTTTAAAAATATGTGTCAGATGAGAGTTTTTCTTGCAGAAAAAAAAAAAGGAAGGTAAGTCGATATCTTTTTATTTTTCACGCAAATTTACGGAACTTCTGTATGTCAAATCCTGCACGCACTGACCCAACGCAAAGCATGTAGTACTCAGCTACACACAAATTTGCAACCTTGTTTTTACGCCACTGCTACCTCCTGTAATGACCCAACCAGTTTGGCACGTGTGCAACTTACCCATGTCACTAAACATTCCTACTAATCTCCTATTGTATCCTAATTGCATCCCTTAATGTCTTTCTGTCTAGTAAATTATATCCTAACATCGCTTTCTAAAATTCCTTAATACATGTATTATGCCATAGACCACATGTTTGGACTCTGATACTTTAAGTTTGACCATGCCCATAATGCAGGTATAAAACCAGAGCTATTCTGCACAAGCACCCAGCACCATAACTGTTCTATTCACATTCATATTTTAATTTTCATCGCATTCCTGTGGGGTAAACGATGTTTAGTCAAGGGTTTAATTATAATATTATATATATTGTCTGAATCAAAAGTGATAATATTTTATTCATCATCCCCGAATGAGAGCGCGCCTTACCCAAGGAGCATTCTATCGGTAGCATTTGTGCATAATCGCACGATAATAAGTGATAAATCCTGGCTTCTACTCGTGCGGTTTTCACATAAGAATAAATAAGATGGCATGTGTATAAATTGGTCACGTGTGTTCTGCCTGCGGCGCTGCTGCACCATGCCGTACACCACGGCGGCCAGGCTGCTGTGCTGCGAGGGCTGCCGTCTGCAGGCCGCCGCCTTTTGCGCGCGCCGCCCCGTCACAAAGTACGTCTCCATCTGCCCCTTGCCCTTCACCGTCACCAGCCCGCGACAGCTCACCAGGAAACCTCGCGACTCCAGCAGCTGGATGAAAGAGAAGAAGATATGATGTATATGGTGAGTGGAGTACTCGGAAGAAAGAAACGGAGAAAGGAAGTTATGAAATGAAGATATGGTGAAATTCCGCAATTAACTTTAAAGCTGGATTCACACCAACGTCCGGATCCGCTCAGTGACGATATTGTTCCGCATGAGAGTTTATTGATATGGTATGAATATTAATCAAGGAATATGTGCCAAGACAAAGTTGTGTGGCAGTATATCCTTCTGCCCACCCTTGTGATATTTCACTACTTATTTAGTTAAATAATTATTTTGATGTGTAAAAATACTCACATCACAGATTTTTTAAAATTTAAAAACCATTTTTTTATCACTAAATAATATTTTTAATAATTATAATTATTAATCTTAAAATTGCAGTCAAAGGGAGCATCTTGAGTAGGTCTCAATGATAAATTTGCTAACAATTTTAGAAAACTTGAAAAATCGTCAAAAGCAGACAACATTGGACAGATTTCAATAAAGAATGCAGAACATGTTTTAAGTGACTTTATCAGACAAACCCCCTCTACAAAGTTGAGCAGGTTTTCCAATACCAATAAATGGTAACTTATAATAAATATACCTGTGCAGTATACTTGGGTACTTGTATCTTCCCCATGACCCCCGTGGAGTCCATGCGGGACGCCTCGTTGACCGTGTCTCCCCAGATGTCGTACACGGGCTTCCTGGCGCCGATCACCCCCCCGACCAGGGGGCCGCAACTTATACCTGGAATTAGTTAATAATTGGTTGGATGTTGTAGAAAATAATTTAAAAAATTAAAAAGGAACAAATTAGCTATCATCTTATATCGATCAACACGTTTTAATGATCTGAGCTATGGTTGGTTTGTTGTAATATTTAGAAAAAAAATTAGAAGACGTGAATTTTGATACTTCAAGAATATTTAAAAACGAAGAAACTGCATTTGATTTATATATTGTCGCCGGAAAGGCAAAAGTGCTGAAACGCCGTTTGGGAAGTTTACACTAGAGCACTTTAAAATTTTTTTTTGTGTTTTACAATAAAATTTAAGTCTTCAGAAACTGGTTGAATTAAAAAAAAAAAGTTAACTCGGGTAACTCAATGATTTCAGTGAGTTACCTGAAACAACACAAAGTTTAAAAAGTCCCAAACGTTTATCGCTTGAGTCAAGCCTTCTCCCAAATGGTGAATATATTTTAGATGGCTAAAGGGTCACAAAAGGCTTCAGAATCAAACGAGAGTCGAAGCATTCGATGCAAAAAAACTGATCAAAACTGCATTTTCAACTCATTTTTGACCTAAGTGTCTCTTAAGCCCCTTTGCATTTCCAGCGACGACATTATTTTTGTTTTATTCTATATTTGACGTATTGTTTTCATTCGTTTTCACTCTTATTTGGATGTATATTCTTTATGGGATATGTGAGATTGCACTAACCTCTCCACGTTGCGAAATAAAAAAGAAAATAAATGAATCCCCCATAATAATACATAATTAAAACAGTGAACTTAAATGGCGTAGTTTTGTGATATTTCACCTCAAGTGCGCTTCATACTAAATAAATTATTTTTTAAATAAAAGTAACTTTGTTTTGACACCACTTTATTAGATATATATACCAACCGGTTTCGGCTCTACCTGAATAAATAAATATATGTTCAATAAGTATATGTATGCATCTAATAAAGTGGTGTCAAAACAAAGTTACTTTTATTTAAAACATAATTACGTCTTACCACAAAGTGAGTAGTTCATGTCAAAGTTGAAATAAATTAAGCTAATAAGACTAACTAACAAGGAGAAAATAATATATAGTATGTGTACAAATTGGAACTATCTAAAATCATGATCGTTGTCATAAATAATGAGAGAAAAGGTTCAGATATGGGTATGACAGTGCATGTGCACCATCAATAATGAAGGAAAGGTCACATACCAACTCTAAGATGGAAGTTGTTGTAGCTGTGAACGTTGACCTCCTCCAAGCGCTGCTTCATGGCGATGGCAAAGTCCACCAGCGCGCAGAGGTGCTCCAGGTCGTCGTGGCCCGTCTTCTCGTCAGGGTTGAGCCCGGAGGCCGCCATGTAGGTGGCACCCACCGTCTTTATTTTCTCTATTGTTTTGAAGCGCGGCTCGTCCAGCAACTCGTCAAAGTCAGCTAAAAGTCGGAAATGCACAAATATGCAAGTGTTATATTCAATATTCCTTGTCGTAGACTCAGAAACAATGAATTGCTGTCCCTCAATCATCACTCTGCTAATTATGAGTATCATTCTCTACCGTCCAAAACGTTGAGAATGTTAACTCAAGCCATGGTCTTGAAATTTTTGGTACCGGTCTAAATGATTTTTGTCATTATTTACGGCAGTGTTCCGCAAACTTTTTGTGTTCAAGATACACCTATCAAATCAAGAAATTTTAGAGGTACACCAAAGAAAAACGCAATATTTATTTAATATTTATTTATTACTATATACCTAATATGAAAAGATGTTTAGTGAGAACAGCCTGTTTGCTGAATCGTCGATAAGGCTGCTCTCCTCAGGAGTTCTCTTTTTCGATTTAATTAGTAGAAAATCCCAATTAGTTGTGGCTATTGCAACAGCACGCTTTGAAAGCAGTGGATACTCATTTTTATATGCAGCCAAAAATGTGCTAGCTCTACTTCGGAAAATTTTTTGTTTTAATATCAAAGCCTGCAATTTTTTTCCTGAATCGAGCCATGACATTTGAAAACATTTCATTACTACCATTGACAGCATGGCTGATCCTCTAACACCAACTTGACTTTCTGTCTTTTTCGCGGCACACCAACTGATGACCACGGTGTGCCGCGGCATACTTTGCGGAACAATGATTTACGGCTCTACCAAAACTTTGACTTGACCTGGGCTACGACTTGAATGTTCTTTCTTATGCATATTTTATCCTATGTTTGTCATGGCTTCATTATAATATTATGTATGTTCTATTCTTTCTCTGTTGCTCTTTTTTCCTATTTCGTGTTTTGTATTTTTTTGTAATTGTCCGTTAGTTTATAAATAAATAAAGGCACATCACAATATATGGAAGTGTTGAATATACATCATTGCTTGAAAAATGAATTGTGGATTTTTTGTAATAGCACAACCAACTGACCAATAATTTCGTTGAGCAGTCTGATACACTCCATCCCCATGTTGATGTCCTCGGAGTAGAACTCCGTGAAGTTGGGTATACTGGCGAACATGACCCCCACCTCATCCTGCCACTGGGAGTACAGCTCCTGGAAACAAAAAATATTATGTAATACGTTGCTTATTTGACAATGTTGGCCGCCTCTAGGAACGGCTTCCATTTCTCCTGCTCTTATCAGTGCATGTTCTAGAGTCATGTATGATCGATAAAAAACTAAAAATAAAGAAAAGATATTCTCAAAGCCTAAGCAAAGAATCAAAAGGATTTTGTCTGAATTTTCCTTGTTTCTTTGATTATTGTCACCATGAGATTTATAACCCTTGGAGAGTCGTAGCGGCCTCTAAGAAACGTCTCCACTCTCCCTGCTGGCATCTTGTTGTCTCCCTCCAGTTTCTGAGCCAGTAATGCAAAAGGGTGCGGTGTTTGCCTCCATACTATACAGTCACCCAAAGCAAGGCCTCCTCACACTTGGCCCTACAAACTTGTTCACCATAGAAATAAGTTGAAGCGAACACGTTGTCTTTTCTATCAATTCTGTTTTTACGATAGTCGTTTCAAAATCGTAAAGGAACCTTCGAAAAACATCAATGTTGACAGTTTTTCATTGACATTTGATAAGAGTCGCAACTTTCATGAGCCGGTAGGACTGTGAGACCCAATTTGGGGAATATTGTGAGACTGGGGAATTGGGGAAAGAAGATGGACAGTGTAGGAAAGCACTTAAATATTTAGACTTGGTTCCTCAGCATAGATTTTTTAATTTTTTTGTTACGTGAATACCGCACAAGAGTCTCAACTGCTCCCAACCGTCTAGAGCCAGTGAGACTATGGCATCCCCAATTGGGGTATGTTGTGAGGCTGAAGGTAGTAGGGAGGGGGAGGAGACGGGGAAGAAGAAGGTTGGGAAGTACCTGGCTATTCAGATCTGGTCACTAAACATGGTTATAGCCATTTCAAGCAACTTTTCGATTCTGAATGGTAGTTTTTCACCAGAGAGATACTTAGAGTATCTACCACTCTGGAAAGTGCCGCAAATATGCTATATTTTATTTTATATCAATTAAATGTGTTATGACCTACAGTCAAACTTGGTTATAACGAGCGCGAAGGGACCAACCAAATTTGCTCCTTATAGCCATTACTCGTTACAAACGTAGGAAGGTAAAAAAGTACCTACCAGGGTATGAAAGCTTGCATATTATAAAGCAACACATTTTTTTATTACGAAAATCATGCTTAACTAACTAAGAAATGATTAAATTTATGATTACACTAATAATAATAATAAACTGTTCACACAGTACTGAATAGAAATGTTTCTTAGAGCGACAACTATCGGGGATTATAAACCCTCCTTAACATGATTTGCGGAAAGTCTGCCGCCGTGCAGGACGAGCGGCTTTCTTTGTCTTGTTTATGACATTATTTGACTGTTTCGAGAATTGGGTTTTTTTCTCATTCCCATTGAGTTGACAATATTATTTGGACGTTATATCAGTGAAGCGACCTCGTTATAACCACAAACGATTGTATGAAAATAAGCCCGAACCAACATATCATTAGGTAATTGCTCATTATAGCCGCGACCTCGCTATTACCGTGATCGTTATAACCAAGTTCAACTGTATATTACTTGAAAAAATAAATATTTGCGAACGCCGGTATCGAATCCGTGACCTCTGGATTCATAGTCGAGCGTCGAGCAGACGTCGAACAACCACTCGACCTTGCAGGCTGTCAACTAGAGCCAATTTCAAATATCATTTCGATTCCAAATGGTGGTCTTTCACCAGGGTGATTTATAAACCATCTATTTAATATTGGATCATATGTTTCACCTCTGACAGTCGGTCTTCCTTCAAAAAGTGGTACGCCACATGATCCGGCAGTATATTCTTCAGCAGCTGGGTGTTGTTGTGCCTCGTGTCCTGCATCTCGGAGAGCTCCTGTTCGGCCTGCCGCTTCCAGAGAAAGTCCAGGCGGGAAGTCTGCTCCACGAGGCGCGCGTGGTAGGTCACCATCACCAGGAACACCAGCAGAAGGGTCATCATCTGCGCGGCTAAGGTCATGCCCATGCTGGAGGAAAAAAATGGTTGAAGATGTACAGGTGATGTATGAAAAATATTCTGGACACGCTTTGAATGTTGATATATTCAAACAATTGTTTAACTTTTTGTGGCTAAAAACCCGATTTATCGCTTTAAGAGTTTAATTGATTAAATGGGGGTTTCAGGGTTAATGCGTGTAGAAGGCATTTTGGCGAGGGTGGTTTGATGTTTAAAAAGTAGATACTTGTCAAAGTTGTATTTCACTGGACTTTTTTTGGGCACAATAGTTTGATATAAGCTTTTTTAGAAAGATAAATTGTACTATTTATCTTCGACCGGTCGATAGTTGAGTGGACGAACGCGTCCCATCCGGGCGTCGTGCGTTCAATTCCTCTGCTGGCTAAGTCCTCCATCATTGCACAAGCAACATCTTCCACTTCTTATGATAGTCGTAGGAGTTTTTCAAATATTGTCAGGTTATTCATAACCCGGGAATGTTTGTCTTTCTTTTATAAAGAGAAATTATCTTCTACAAGGAATTTTAAATATTTATTTATTTACTAACGGACTATTGTTCAATTACAAAAAAAAAAAATAATATGGGAAAAAAGAGTAACAGAAAAAAAACAGCACATACACAATATTTGAATGAAGCAATGACAAAAATACACATTAGAAAGAACATTCAAGTCAAAGCCAAGGTCAAGTCAAGATTTTGGTAGAGTCGTAAAGAATGACAAAAAATCATTTAGACTGGTACCAAAAATTTCAAGACCGTGGCTTGAGTTAACAAGTCTCGACATTCTGGACAGTGGAGAATGATACCCATAATTAGTAGAGTAATGATTGAGGAACAGCAATTCATTGTTTCTGAGTCTATTGCAAGGACTGTTGAACTGGATGAGTTGCAACAAAGAAGGTGAGTCAATAATACAATTAATAATTTTGAAAATGAAAATTAAATCAATATCTTTTCTATGCTTTTCTAATGAAGAGTGTTTTGATGTTTGTAAAAGATATCTTATATTTTACAACTAGAATTATAGATTTTGCGGAGCAGAAGCTAACTAAGCTATAAGCTGTTTTAGAGCGAAGAATTTAATTGATTTGACATCTTTGGGGATGCTGTGCTAAAGAGGGTAAAACGAGAACCCGAATCTTGAAGAGACCTGTATCAATAATCAACAACAAGGTTGGGCAAGAGGTACCGAAATCGTAAAAATTGGACAAACATAATATACTCGTATAATGTAGGTTTATGACCAAAGCTTGAAGCCAGAAAGCTCGTAAAGAAGAAAAACAAAATAAATAGACTTACATTGCAGTCTGCTCCGGTTCGCTGAAGAGTGTGGGGAAGGCAACGGTTATGAGGAGTGAGAACACCGTCACCAAGATGACAGCCAGAAACGTCTTCACCAGGTAATACAGTCTCAGGGTGGTCGTCAAGGCTACCAGGCACATTATCCACGTGAACACCACATACTCCGGGTGAAAGCAGTAGTCTATCATCAACTCTGACCGCAGAACCTCAGTCAAATTATCTATGTCCGTATTATTGAGGTTGTTTACGTCTTCAGTTTGTGCTTGTCTATGCCCCCAGTAGAAGCCTCTTGTATTGGCTATGATCGAGTTTATTGTTTCTCCGAATTGGCTGACTTTAGTGTGACTGATTTTTAAATTGCTGTCCGAATCTGTTATTATTGCATTTATATTATTTTGTGGGTAGGAAATGTTTGTTTTAAGTTCCTTTGAATCTGTTGCGTTAATCAGGATGTTTTCTTTTTTTTCTGTTCCTATTTCAACATCTTCATTTTCTTCTGTTTCTGTATCAATATTATTATTAACTTGTTCTTTGATTGCTTCATCAGTTTCTTTCACAAATCTCTTTGAATGAATATATTCTTCAATCACAGCCTTTTCACTAGCGTTATTAAATGTTTCTAATGTTTTACTATGTTTTTCGCGTTTGTGCCTATTGAGGCTTACATTAGAATGGATTTCATTAATAATTTTAACATTGGCACTACAAGTATTGTTATTCTTTATACAGTCTTCTAGATTTGGCACATTGAGATGCTCTAAAATAGTATTTGAATCGTTTGGTGTGATGAGCAAACTATTCTTGTCTAAGATAGCTATGTCGTTTCCATCATCAGTGTTATTATTTGTATTTTTATTGATGATATTGATGGGTACCAGAGCAATCAAGAAAAACGGTTGTTTGTTGGTGTCAACTACAGGTTTGTCACTCGCCGGGACGGTGTTTCGAGGAGTTTTGGGTAAACTTTTGGCATTAGCCCAGTCCAAATACATTTCTGGTGCAAAGCTAGCATGGTCTATTTGATAGGATGAAGTATTATCCGGGGTTGTGTTGCAAATAAACTGACCGGATGGACAGATGACGAGACTGACGGAACTGAAATGAAATGTGGAGTTTTAAATTTGTGACAAATATTTATTGTATAATCAGTATGAAAGCTAACACGGATACAATTTGAGGATCTCATAGTTGAAGTTTGCGCGATATTCAATTGTTAACCCCTCACGTCGGCAATATTCAACCGTGCATTTATCTGGATTGCGATCAGCGCCATCTGGGTCAATGCCAATGCCTTGTGAATATCATCTTCAAGTAGTCCACAACACTCGTACTTTCCGATTCATTATAAACAACAATTTATCTTAGCATTAAACTAAGCGCTCATCTTATACAATTATACACCTCTCCAGTAGGTGAAGGTAGGTCCCCTATTTATGTTACCTGGCAACTGACATCATGATGACGATAAAGCATATCAGGATGGTTCTCCTGTTCCTGTTGTGCACCAGCATTGACGACATCCTTTGCAGTCTCTTCGGCCACTGCTGGAACTCCTCAGCCATCACGAGGATGGATGCAGCCGTCAAGATGAATGTGGTCACTGTCAGAGATACGATGAGGGCAGTGCAACTGGAACAAAGTTGAAGACATCAATATTTTCATCAAATGTGGGTTGAAAATTGAATCCGTGAATTCTGCCAACTTTTTGAAAACTAATGATTTAAAAGAGAACATTATTATATTGGGATTCAAATATTGGGACCATTGTTCCTGTGTTTTTTTTTCTCGGAGGTTGGCCTACGTCAAAAAAATAATCAGTCTGAAGACTGCAGCCCGGATCAACCCATGTAAGTTTCAAAGCCATAAGGTGCGACGTCTTCCTCTTGCATGGATTATCAGCTGAGTAATCTTGTATTTGTTACTCCTCATGATATGACCAAGAAATTTGTTCATTTTATATAAGGTGAACACTTTGCTCCCGCCACTTTTTTCGAAATTCGAGGCTTTATTGTAAAAAACTGGTTATACATTTATGATTTAAAGTATTATCCATCGCTGGTAACTATTTTCTCCCATCTTTTGGGCAGCGTAAGAATCCCACGTTAGAAAAATTGGTCATCTTATGAAGCGATCCAAGAATCGATATAATTTTTTACTTCTGTATAAGACCGGAAGTGCTGTTTAGCCAGGTCGTGTGCCGTTGATTAAAACAAGTAATAATCAGAAGGAGCAACGTCTGAAGAATACGGCGGGTGGGGTAAGACTTCCAATTTCAAAGTCTCTAAGTATGTCTTGACCACTTTCGCAACATGGGGTCGAGCATTGTCCTGCTGCACCTCCCGAAAATGACGAGAATCTGGCTCGTAAACTGACATTTTCAAATGAGAATAACTTTATGATACAGACGCAAATCAACTAATATTTCTACGGGATTATGTTGACAGATGCCTTAGTTTATTGCATGCGTCTATGATTCATTTATTTCTACCACTACTTACCTCTAAATTCATCTAAGTTGTACACCTAATATTATGCATTATACGAGGCCTGTTCAAAAGAAAAGGTGAATTTTGAATTTTCGCGGGCTGTGTACATTCGATTATCGATTTTTGTTGTTGTTGTTATGTTGGTACACATATTTTTATCATATGTTAGCATTATCAGCCATTTTGGAGTAGTGGTTTGTTTTTGACAACTGGAAAGGTTAGTCACGTTTTTATGTGTTCTTCGATTTTTTACTTTTGAAAAAAATGGATCAAAGAATAAAATCCATGATTTGTTTTTCCACAACTCCAGGATGCTCATCGTAATTAACATCTTCTCGGCCTTCTGTAAAGTGATTGTACCACTTATGAACACAAAAACCGAATCATGCATTGACACAAAACATATAAGTTTTTGATTGAATAGTAAAAAATTAGGATATTGTACTAAATAGAAGAAAACTTCAACCATGAGGATCACATCATGAGGAGCGAAACTAGAACTGCAGAGATTGCAACTCCGATTAGTTGTTCCAGGTGTCAACCTGCACGGTAATGATTGCCCTGATAATAGCTAATGTCATAAGACATAGTTTAGGAGAGAGCAAAATGAGAATAAGATACAGTCCTAAAAAACATAAGTAAATTGGACTCGAAAAGAAATTTGGAGATTTATTGAAATATGCTTTTACTAGATACCTTTACAAATTTTTACGATAAATCAATTTCTCCGCATTTTTACGTTTTAAACCGTGAGAGAGAAAGAGACCAGACAAGTTGTCACATAGTATCGCACCGCTTTTAGGTATGTAAGCATGTTTTTCGTCACCCGCGTCTCCGGCGACTCCGTCCACTACGTTTCGTTATGCGACATAGCTCAACGGTTTTTGAGGTTATATCATATATTTTTGTTGGTAACAATACTGCGAAAAAATGGTTGTACAAATGAACGAAACATTATGTCGACATGTACCATGAATGGATGTGAAAAGGTGTGTCAATGCAAACTCCAGCCACGCCCGAGTCAGGAAAAAATCAACAATCCTGATTGCGATATTTCGCAAAGCTATCCCTCCTGTATATTATTGCTCTGAGGTTGAAACTTCTGGGAGATGATGACTTACATGGGCAGCATGATGATCTGCGTCGGCACGATGAACAGCCAGATGATGTAGCAGCAGAGCATGTTGGACTTGAACATGTCCTCGCGCTGCGTGCTGAAGTCTCCCTCGAGCAAGCGGTCGCGGAAATGGAAGGCTCCAGGGGTTAACGTTGGCGGCCCGGATTCGCTTGTTGCTCTCGAATCTCGATGGAGTGGTCTATCATCTCGTCTACCTGGAACACGATTGATTTCACATTTACAAAAAATGGAACAGGATTAAGACAGGGACAATTAGATTAGACGTTGCAGATGAAGGAGTATAAGGAGAAAAAATGATCCAATAAATTAAATAAATAGATGAACAAATAACTTGGTATAACTTTGTATAACCACAAATATTGTTTTAACTTTTATGACCGACCAGTTTCGCTTAGCCTAAGCATCATCAGGGTAAAAAATGAATCTAAACAAAAAAATATAAAGTGTGCGGTCATATTTACATACACAGGGAGAACAAATTATAAAATAAAATAAAATAACAAAATAATGAGAAAAAATAGAATAAAATTTTCATTATAATATAGAAACAGAAAGAAAGAGAAAAAAAGTAAAGAGACGGTCGCTCATAAAAATTAAAATAATATTCGTGGTCTAATACAAAGTTATTTTTTCATTTCTTTAAATATGTCAAACCACAAAGTGATTGCTTTCTGCGAAAATATAAGTATTTAAATGTTCACGTGTATGACTGATACATAATCTAGATTCGTTATGTATAACCGAGTTTCGAAATAAGAGATATAAAAATAATAGAACATCGTATTAGTGCAAATTGAATAAGATCAAGAAAGGTGTGCTCAGATAGAGAAAGAAGAATAACGTAAACAGGTGTGTTAGAATATAATATGACGACCAAGTGGATGGAAGAAGAAATCAGAGAAGTTCGAAATCCAGAAAGACCTAAACACACAATAAAGTAAATACAAAAATTAGACGCAGTCATATGAAGAGCTGAAAAAGCAGAATAGTTTGTATGACTGGTGATAGTGCAAAGAGTGGCCAATCTCTGGAGATAAGGTGTGAAAGTTGCTTGGTTCATTACTTATTACAGTTTCTCTGACCTTCTCAGCCGTGGTGAGGGGCACGGTGTGCACCGACTCCTGCATGGTGGAGCCGATCCTGACGCTCCGGTAGGTGTCGTGGGGGCCCGAGGGCTCTTCTTCTTCGTCCGTCTCGCAGGCGGCCAGGTTGGCGGGGCCGCAGGGGCCGTAGCACTGCGAGACACCAACAGACAAACTGTATTAATTTCCTCCATAAAAAAAAACGCTTGTCAATTGAGTCGCCATAGTGTTCCGCTGTCGCTAGCATGAAGAATGAAAAAGATATTAGTAAAGGTCCAACTGCGAAACCCTGAGGATCATATCATCACCGGAAAGGCAAAAGGGCTGAAGCTAGTATTTACCACTCTGGAACGTGCGGCGAATATACTTTTTATTATTTCATATGAATTAAATGTGTAATGACAAATATTAAATTCAATAAAAAAGTTGTTGGTGCAGGTCGGGTTGAACCCACGACCTTGGGAATTAAAAAAAAGTTACCTGAAGCGACAAAAAGCTTAAAAAGTCCCAAACTTGTATTGGTTGAGTAAAGCCTTCTCCCAAACTGAGAATATATTTGAGATGGCTGAAGGGCCACAAAAGTCTTCAGAATCAAACGAGAGTCAGAGCATTCGATGCAGAAAAAATAACTGATCAAAAATGTATGTTTAACTCATTTTTGGCCAAGTGTCAATGCTAACTAAAATGCGTAAATAGCAATGCCATAAGAATGACAGATCAATTCAAACTGACAGTGACGGGTTTCCCTGTGCCCTGCGGAATGACTCAAAACCACATGGCTGCGTCTGTTTTAGACCGGTTAAAATCGAAGAGGCGGCAAAACCCGTGTGGTGCGTTGTGCGCGTACCGATCACATGTCTGTCAACGCACAACGCGTGGTGTCAGCAATGAACGTGTCAAGCTTTTTAGCCTTTTCAGCGAAGATTTGTGCGACAATCCCGTATGGAGTACACCGTCAAAGATTCAAATACGAAATGCCACGTTCAACTAACTAACTAACTAACCATCACGCCGTTTCTCCGCAGGGGTAGGCAGAGAGGACAGACTGCCATATAACTCTGTCTTGGTACACAATCCTTGCTTCATTAACATCGTATCATACATACTCTTCTGTTATTATGACTCTTTACATGAGCCGATTAAAGTATTTGATTTACTTGATCGTGCCATGTCTTTCTCGGGCGTCCCTGACTTCTTCTTCCATTCACATTCGCATTATACATTCTTTTCACACTCCTTTCTTCATTAATTCGCTCTACATGCCCAAACCATCTAAGCGTCCCTTTCTTGATCCTATTCATTACGCTCACATCAACCTTGCATTCTTTCCAGATATCAACATTTTTAATACGGTCACACATGGTTTTACCGCACATTCGTCTCAAAGATCTCATTTCTCCAGCATTCAGTCTACTTTCATCCTTCCTATGCCAGTTCCATGCCTCACTGCCACACATCAGGGTTGGTATAAGTACTCCATTGTGAACTTCTAGCTTTGCTTCTTTGGACAATTTATTATTTGCGCCAACAGCGTTCAGTCCTCTATTAATGGAGTTTCCTGCATTCACCCTTCTTTCAATATCCTTATCAGCCTTACTTACATTCATCATCAACTCATTTTGCATACATACATGGTTCATCCTAGACACGAGAAACGTTGTAAATAATAGTAAAATGGTGCTCACGTTTTCAAAAGGTCTCTCTGGAGTCCAGTCCGTGGTGAGTTCCTCATCCACTGTAGTCGTGGAGACCCTCCCCTTGTTCCTCGCCTGCGCCACCTCTCCCTCGTTCCACAGCTTCTGGGTGAAGATGCTACATAAAAAAAAGTCAATCAACGTTTTTTTAAAGCATTGTTTTTTTGACTATTGGGACTGTTATGATCTTGAAGTAAGAATATATATGGAGAGAGAGCTAAATATTTTTACCTAACCTTTACAAATTTAAGATTAATCACTTTCTCCGGGTTTTTACGTCTTAAACAGTGAGAAAGAAAGAGATAAAACAAGTTCTCACACAATATAGCACCGCTTTTGGTATGTAAGCATGATCTCCGTCTTTTGCGTCTCCAGCGACTCCGCCCACTACGTTTTGTTACGCGACATAAAAGGACATAACTCAACGGTTTTTTTAGGTTATACCCTACATTTTTTTAATGACAATACTGTGAAAAAGTTTTTATACACATAAACAAAAACTTTGTGTCGAAATGTGCTATGAATGGATGCACGCCCCAGTCAGGGAAAACATCAATCCTGACTACACTAGCGCTCCCTCCTGGTATATTATTGCTCTGAGGTTATGATGATGTATACGTAGACGAATTTTGGACCATGTTTGTCCGAACAATAACCCCTATCCGTTAGATAAGCTGATGGATGCATCCTTAACCTCTAGTGTGCCGGAGGTGCCTAAAGTCACCGGGCATTCATCATTATCTTTTCAAGAGTTTTATTTATTTTTTAACTTGCTGTTCGCATATTTAAATGAGACATTATCGTTTATCAAAACAATAGAGATATTTTGCATTGTGTCAAGTTTTCCACAAGTCGAGTTATAAGTATTTGAAGTTTGCTTACGTCAGTACGGCAGAAAAAAAAAAGGTTTTCAAAGTGACATTCAACATACCTCACTGGCCCTAGACGGTCGGGAGCAGTTGGGTCTCTTGTACGGTACAGACTATAAAACAAAAAAAAACAAAATTTCGCAGCGTTGGTAGTTTACCTCGGTCGTGAAGGCTGCCTTCTCCTGGGGCGGAGCGGCTCCGCGTGCTTCACGAGGTAGGTCTCCACCGTGTGGTCCTTAAGGTAGGCGTTCCGCTCGCCCCCGAGGCCGGGCTCCACTTCGTAGGCCCCGCAAAGGGACTCCAGCGTGGCCGCCGATATGTGGACCCTCCTGCCAATCGTGAATCAAATTAATTTATTTGTTAGTTAGTTTAGCCTCACTGGACAATGTATTTTATGATCGCCTCCATGGTCGAGTGGTAAGACGCTCGACTACGAATCCAAAGGTCGCGGATTCAAACCCGGCGTGCGCCAATAACTTTTATTTAATTAATATGTGTCATAACACATTTAATTAATATGAAAATAATAAAAGTATATTTGCGGCACGTTCCAGAGTGGTAGATACTCTAAGTATCGCCCTGCTGAAAGACCACCATTCAGAATCGAAAAGTTGCTTGAAATGGCTTTGGCCGTGTTTGGTGACCAGATCTGAATAGCCAGGTACATCCCAACCTTCCTCTTCCCAATCTCCTTCCCCTCCCCACTTCCTTCAGCCTCACAACATACCCTATTTAGGGATGCCATAGTCTCACTGGCTCTAGATGGTTGGGAGCAGTTGAGACTCTTGTGCGGTATTCATATAAAAAAAAAAAAAAAAAAAATTCGTTCAATAAAAACACAGGTGCTCATATTCTCCACAAAAATGGTATTGGCAACAGATTAAATAATTTAGAAGCACCGAAAGAAGTAAAGAAAGTTATTCAAATTAATAGTTATATTCTTTTAATAATCAGTTGAATTTGTCCAGTAGTCCAATATTAGGTATATTTCCCGTAAAATAATAAAATTTATCATTATTTTTCACCCTCTCAGTTGACGTTCCGCCTCTTTCATTTCATATTATTTGTCTCTTTCTTTATCTCTCTCTTTATTTATAATTAAAATGTTATTTTTTTGTTTTCTCACTGTTCTCTTATTTTATTTTGTATTGTGTTCTTACTCTGTATGTACGAGTATATATAACCACACACTGTATTTTTTAGTTTAGTTTTATTTTGTACCCTGATGATGTTTAGGCTAAGCGAAACCGGTCGGTCATAAAAAATTAAATAAAATCTGTAGTCTTCTGCAAAGTTATTATTTAATTTTCAAAAACAAACTATACTAACGTTACAAAATCATACTCTTTTGTTGCGTTAGTATAAGAGTTTTGACCGTAGAAACACGGATGGTCCATCAGATAAAATTCTCTATCTTGAAAAATGGATTACTTTGAAACATAGACGACATGTATAATATTATTAAAAAGCTGTGTTTTTCTACCAGTAAGGTAAAAATTTAGAGGTCAGAAGAATCTTTGATCCTTTCGGTCCCAGGGTAAAGCCAAGAGATACGAAAACATCAAACACACGTCAAATATCATTTAAAAAAATCAGAGAAAGTTGACAGGTTTTTTGACTCGTTTTTGTGTTCGGCTGTTGGAAAACTGTTTTTTGTAGTTCAACCCTCCTACAACACAGGTATTTGTATTCCAACCTCCTTCAAGACTAAGGTTCACCCTTACTTTACCCCAAAAATACCTCCTCAAAGGCATCCTTACAGAAGGGTTCACTAAGGTGCGTGTAATATACATATATACAAATCCAGCTACACTTTTGGTGACCTTCCACTACGCATCCTTTTGACTACCACCACTTACGGTAGGTTTAGAAACAAGGACGCTTGATAGTCAAAAGGATGCAAAGTGAAAGACCGCCAAAAGTGTAGCGGGATTTATATATATATACGAGGCCTGTTCAAAAGGAAAGGTGAATTTTGAATTTTCGCGGGCTGTGTACATTCGATTATCGTTTTGTACTACTTATAAACACTTTTCAGAAGGCCGAGAAGATGTTAATGACGATGAGCGTCCTGGAGTTGTGGAAAAACAAATCATGGATTTTATTCTTTGATCCATTTTTTCAAAAGTAAAAAATCGAAGAACACACAAAAACGTGACTAACCTTTCCAGTTGTCAAAAACAAACCGCTAATCCAAAATGGCTGATAATGCTAACATATGTGTACCAACATAACAAAAAAAAACGATAATCGAATGTATACAGCCCGCGAAAATTCAAAATTCACTTTTTCTTTTGAACAGGCCATGTATTTATGTAATCGCAAACACTCCCTGAGCTGTTTGATTCTCTGCAGTAGGTAGATCAAAGAGTTAACTGGCTTACCCTGGAATTCCTCCGCTCTCCATATGGTTGGCCAGGGTGACATCATAGGACCAGACATCGAACTGCCACTTCCTTAGGCCGAGGACTCCACACAAAACCGAGCCACTGTGGATGCCAATCCGCATGTCCAGCTCCACCTGGGGAAATGGTAAATCATAAATTAGCAAGTCATGAATTTTACGTAATTTATAATTTTGTTTGCCATATTTTACGGAAACTTAAAAAAATAATTATTATATTATTTTTGCTTATTATTTCTTTTTAATTATTTAAATAATATCAATAATTTTCAACTAAAATATGAAACAGAACAAATAGGGGTATTTTTTTCTGTTTCATATTTACGTTGAAAATTATTGAAATTATTTCAATAATTAATATAAAAATAATAAGCACAAAACTCAATTCTAATTTAATATTTATTCTCGACTTTGTAAAAAGTCAAAGATCTTCCATACAACAAAAATGTATGGTTTTTCCAAGACACCTTCTAGGTATACAATATGTGCTCGGGTGAAGCTTTGTATACCATACAAAGATGGCAGCTAAATCGGAAGAAAAATTGAAAAATGATATTAATAATTTTTAAATGAAGAATGAGATCGATTAAAAATGCCGGTTTTTTATATGGTCTCGTTGGCTCGATTGGCAGAAACGTTACTCCCGAATAGAGTAGAGGTTCAGAGTTCGAGTCTCAGTCACGACCGTTATTTTGATCGTTTCATATTTAAAAATAAATAATCTTTAGTTTTTTATTACTTGAGGAGCCGTCAAAGATAAGATTTAGAAAATTGGGATGACTTTCTTGGACAGGACATGTAGCAATGGTAGAAGAAAACGACCACCAAAGAGGCTTTTCTATAATGAACATTCAGAAGGAAAGAGTATTGGGAGGATCAATTGAATTGCTGTTCCTCAATCATCATTCTACTAATTATGGGTATCATTCTCCACTCTTCAGAATGTCGAGACTTGTTGACTCAAGCCATGGTTTTGAAGTTTTTGGTACCAGTCTAAATGATTTTTGTCGTTCTTTACGACTCTACCAAAACCTTGACTAGATCTTGGCTTTAACTTAAATGTTCTTTCTAATGTATATTTTGTCCTATTTTTATCATTGTTTCATTAAAATATTGTGTAGGTGCTGTTTTTTTCTATGTTGCTCTTTTTTCTCATTTCATGTTGTGTTTTTTTTTGTGAATTGGACAATAGTCCGTTAGTTTATAAATAAAAAAAAAAAACAAGCTGGCTGAATGGTGAGAAAGCCAACAACGCATACTTAGGCACAATGAGGAACTACTAGAGAGGGAGAAGAGGTCTCCGGCAGGAATGAAGGCATTTCCTAGAGAAGGTTAGGATTATGCAAGGGTCGTAGCGTCGATTATTATCACAATTCTGGCAAAAAGGCCCTAAAGAAAAATTACCTGCGTGGTGTGGCTGGTGTCCCTGATGGCCCGGATCATGTGAAGGCCCATCTCCACGCTGCAGAGGGCGTGGTCTGTCCTGGCTGCCGGCAACCCAGACACGCAGTAGTAGCAGTCGCCCAGCAGCTTGATGCGAAGGCAGTGATTCTCCTAGAGATCAGGAGACGATTGTTGAATGTGAAAAGAAAATGGACAGTGGAATATTTTAGAGTAATCGAAGTAACAATGCTTTCTAAAAACCTACAAAATTAGATACCAGCTGAATTATTATTTTTTTTATGAGATAATTTATTTAATGAAAATGTAATAATAACTTTGCATTAGACTTCAGATTTTATTTTAATTTTTATGACCGACCGGTTTCGCTTAGCCTAAGCATCATCAGGGTACAAAATTAAACTAAACAAAAAATACATAGTGTGTGGTTATATACTCGTATACGTACGATCTAAAATATAATAAAAAAGAGAACAGCAAGAAAACAAAAAAATAACATTTAAATTATAACAAAGGGACAAAGAAAAAAATACGCAGATAATGTGAAATGAAAGAGGCAAAACGTCTACAACAAAACGTCGATAAAAGATAAAAATTAAAATGAAATTTGTGGTACATAAATAGTACAAAGTTATTATTTCATTTTCATCAAATGTGTCAAACCACAAAGTGATTGCTTTATACGAAAATATATTTAAAAAAACAACATAATTTGTAAGCAGTTATGCAGAAAGCGTCCAACCCATAATTTTCCACAATCAAATTTTACATGTTTTCCTATAGATAAATACAAGATTTATATTTGCTGAAAACATCCAAGCTCCAAATGCAAAAGATTTTTTGGTAATTATTTTTGTTACTAACGCACATCCCAGTTTAAAAGCATTTTAAAATGTAGGATAACATAAGAAATACATTTTTTTTAATAAACACATTGATAAATTACCTACTTATAATAATGCTCATAAAGAAAAAAACACTGATATTCACTTTACAAATGCCGATTACGCATATTAATGCTTTTGTATCGTCATATTTTTAAACGCCCTTTTCTCAGTTTCATCTTTTTGGAATTGGATGTTTTCTGCATAAGGACATCCATTTATTCCTAAAAAGTGGAGAACATAAGATTAAACTTACCGCAGCCAATTTGTCGAATCGCGCAAAAAGATCGTTTAGGACTTTCACAAGCTGTTGAGCACTACACCGACTTGCCAATTCTGAAAAATGAAATATAACTCGTTAGTTTATTACCAAAACATATTTTGATGAGGTTAACCCCATACTGCGCTAAGTTATTATTCCGCCCCCGGCGTTGTGTAATCATTACACAGGTAAAAAAAATGCGATTTGTATCTGAAAAATTAGGATATTTATAGCCAATCGCTTAAACGAATCATATTTGAAGTCAAAAGTGAAAATAATTGAAATTTAAAAGTTGAGAACATGAAAAAAATCATCGGCTGACGCTCACAAAATGGGAAAAAGGACCACTTCCGAGAGATGCCCGAAAGCTACTGGCCGCTGGCGGTAAATCGTACGCGCTGTGTATGTTTCAACTCTAATGAAAAAGCACAAATGCGAACTGAGATTACATTTCGCGGGTTCCCATATAGCGAAGTCAAGTAAGAGTGAGATATAAATAGCTTCGTATCCCCCCCCGTATTTTCTTTGCGTATCTTTGCATTCCATAGTGGTTTTTTAGAATGAATATACCTACGTCACACACTAGCAGCGTTTAATTTTAATGATGAATTTATTTTCGATTTTCACAAAATATCTCGTATGTGCCCGATAAGTGCTAATAATCATAAACGCTATTTTTTCATTCAAAGCTTTAATGTATTATGGAGGAATACCTAAAATCTGAAGCCAGTATTTATGATGGTTATAGAGATATTAAAGTTATTAGAAGCATTGTGTAGTCGTTACACATCATAGTTAAGGAGAGGTTAAGAAAATGAGGAATGTGAAATTGCTTACCAGTAAAACCTTTGATGTCAGCGAATAGAATGGACACGTTTTCGTATCTGTGGATATAGATTTTGTGGAACTGATGGGGCTGGAAGGACCCTTTTTCTTCCTCGTGGGCGATATCCCGTATCATCTCTTTGGCAACGAAGTCTGGTAACACTAAAAAGGAAAAATAATTATGATATACTTGAGATGTTGATAAATAAAGCTCCATAAAAAACTTTGTTTCAGCATGACTACAGTGGATAAAAATTCAGCATAGAAATAGTGACATGTCAACGATTGAATTCCGAGTTACTGATTTATCTAGAGATGGAGAACTAACTAACCATTACGCGATTTTTTCGAGAGGGCAGACAGAGAGGACGAACCGTCATACAACTTTGTCTTGGCACACGCTCCACGCTTAATTCACACTCATACATACTCTTCTGTTATTCTGACTCAAATATTTGGTTCATTTGATGATGCCATGTCTTCTTCGGGCGTCCCCGACTTTCATTCCATTCATTTTCGCGTCATATATTATTTTAACAATTCTTTCTTCGTTCATTCGCTCTACATACCTAAACCATCTAAGCGTCCTTTTCTTGATTCTATTCATTACGCTTACATCAACCTTTTGTATTCTCTCCGAATATCCAAATTTTTAACATGGTCATACATAGTTTTACCGCACATACGTGTTTCAGGGATCTCATTTCTACAACATTTAGTCTGCTTTCATCCTTCCTCTGCCAGTTCCATGCCTCTCTGCCATACATCGGGGTTGGTATAAAGTCCTCCATTGTGGACTGCTAGCTTCGCTTCTTTGGACAATTTTGGATATGGAGAGCCTACGTGAAAAAGGACAGCTTCGTGTTATATGTTTTATCATTTGAAGACCTCACATTCATTCTCGAGTCATTCTGAGATATTCAGTCTTTTGCGTTTTGTTAAAAAAACAGTGTAAACCATCACAAATCCACTAACTGTTTTTCTTGAATGTTATAGCTAACATACTACATTTAAAATGTAATTTAGCATTTTAATGCATTTGTGCAATACAATTTTGTTATTGTAGATAACACGTTCTTGCCACTTAAAAAAATATTTCAGTTAAAACAAAAATTTTGCAGTTAACATGTTCAACTCTTTGATTTTCCATGTTCGTGCCATTTTCATGATCTGAAAGTATGTTCATTGGATAGAGCGTACCAGAATTAGTGAGAATACTAACTCATTTTTGAAAAAAATGTTAGTTGATAGATTCATGCTGCGGGGTCTTCATTCACTCGCACCAAGATGTCGAACTGTGAAAAAAAAACCAGAGATTCTAAGCCTTATTTGTAGTTTTCTCTGTTGTCCCTGGCTTTACTTTTCGTTTTTTCGTGACTAGGAGGTCCTCTAAGCGGTTCCCTCGCAATTCTGGCAATCTTAACCCTTATGTGGCTGAAGAAAACTACACCTTTTTATATTGATACGAAGGTTTCCTTTATAGTAAATAATTTGCTGAAATTTGCTGGATCACTTTTATGACGTAATACATTTCGACTCAGTTCAAGACTTGGGGAAGTGGATAGGAATTTCACCCAGTACCATCTTTTCGTGGGGTTTTTAATTCAGTAGGTGATTAAAAATAGTATTAAGGATACAGGTGATGTACTTTGAACACAACAACCTTGGAGAAACAATGTATCGAGAGAGAGCTAATTATTTTTACCCAACCTATACAAACTTGCGATAAATCACTTTCACCGGGTTTTTACATCGTACATCATGAGAGAGAAAGAGACAACAAATATAATACTCCGCTTCTATGTACTGACACAATGATCTTGTGCTCCTGGGTCACCGCAGGACTGCGCTCTAATTTTTTATCATCCCACTAAACTTGACACAACTAAACGGTTTTTTTAGGTTAGATGCTATATTTTTGTTGATATCAGTACTGTGAAAAAGTGGTTATACGAATAAACAAAAACATTATGTCGATATGTGATATGAATGGATGTGTAAATACCCTAGCCTTGGTATTAGCCACGCCCAGGTCCGCCGAGTCAGGTAAAAATCATCAAAAACTGACTACACTGCCTTGGATTGATACCACTCTATATACTCTAAGATTACATCATATTTATCATTTAAAATAATATAAAATGATTAATAAATATGGACAAGTTTCAAATTCAATACAAAACACACGAGTTATAAGGTTTGTTTGTTAACACAAAAAGTGTTAGTTTTACTACTAAAGCGTTTTCCACTCATATGCCACCCTCCACATATCCAAAGGTTATGTTTAATTGTTCATTTTTACTATTGTAAAGAAGTCAGGAAGTTTCAGCCGGTTAGACTTACTGGAACGTACAAATATCTATGTTGATAACCGAAAAGGGTACCCGGGTACCCTTTCAGTCACATAAAGGTTAACTAGATAAATGCTCCATAGCTCGTGACGGCGAATGAAGGTGTCTCACCAGAGAGCAGCAGCTTCTCCTGCCTGGCGTTCTCCTCCTGGGTCCTGCAGCGCGTCTCCATGGCGCGGTGCGTCTCCAGGAAGGCTCTGCGCTGCCCCCGGTCCGTCAGGTACTTGGTGTACATCCCGGCCAGGTTCATGCAAGAGTAGAGAAGCGCGTTGGCGAACAGCTGACGCAGAGCGCAACCGACGTCCTGTGGAAAAAAAAATTTTTAAAAGAAAGACAAATATTCCCTGGTTACAAATAACCACTTGAAAAACTCCTACTACTACCATAATAAAGGAAAAATATTGCTTGTGAAACGATTATTTTTATATGAATACCACACAAGAGTCTCAACTGCTCCCAACCGTCTAGAGCCAGTGAGACTATCGCATCCCCAAATAGGGTATGTTGTGCGGCTGAAGGTAGTGGGGAGGGGTAAGAGATTGGGAAGAGGAAGGTTGTGAAGTACCTGGCTATTCAGATCTGATCACCAAATACGGCCAAAGCCATTTTAAGCAACGTTTCGATTCTGAATGGTGGTCTTTCACCAGGGCGATACTTGGAGTATCTACCACTCTGGAACGTGCCGCAAATAAACTTTTTTATTATCTTTATATGAATTAAATGTGTTATGACACATATTAATTAAATAAAAGTTATTGGCGCACGCCGGGTTTGAACCCGCGACCTTTGGATTCGTAGTCGAGCGTCTTACCACTCGACCATGGAGGCCGTGAATGATGGAGGGCGTAGCCAGCAGAGGAATTGAACCCGCGACGTCCGGGTAGGAATCCGACACGTTTGTCTGTTTGTTATGTTCTCTTCCTAGACCCCCAACAGGCCCAGCCCTGAGTCAAACGGCGTCTGACGCAGGCAAATTTTTTGTTCGAACAGAAGATTGGTACCAACTCGTATCAAGCATAAGACGAGGGGCGCGAGTTTTTATTCCGCGCCGTCGGGCCGGGAACTTACAAGTTCAATTGCCGTCCATGCATGGTATGGTTTTTTCATATTATTGATCCATTTTTTTCAAAACTAGAAAATCGAAGAACACACAAAAACTTGACTAACCTTTCCAGTTGTCAAAAACAAACCACTAATCTAAAATGGCTGATAATGCCAACATATGATAAACATACGTGTGCCAACATAACGAAAAAAAAATCGATAATCGAATGTACACAGCCCGCGAAAATTCAAAATTCAGTTTTTCTTATAAACAGGCTATGTATATGCAGACAGGGTCTCGAAGAATCGACTGATGTCATTATTTTTACGAAAAAAATACAAAATCTTCTTCATTAAAAAAATCAAATCCAACTAAAATATGATGTTTGTTATTCTGCAAAAGTGACTAATTCAATATTATGGCAATGTTCCAGAGGATATTTGAGGTGGCTTAATTTTTTAAAGTAAAACGCACTATTTTGTCTATGGTTAACAGCTTGACAGCTGCAAGTTGTATTGGTCGTTTTGACAAAGAAAAATAAGTGTAGGTGTTGCTTCACCTTATAATGCTACACCAACATTCGTAGGGGTGACGAGGAAATGATAAAAAAAAATCTTTGCCTTGCTGAGCAACAAATGATTACCATCTGAAAGTTTCAAAGCCAGTAGACGTCATTAAATTGATGAAATTTTTCACAGTGCCTGAAGAAGCAAAAAAAGTACGATGATGTGGCCGTGAAAATCCTCAAGAAAGTACTAAGGGAAATTCCCAGGAAAACACTTAAGAGTATGGTGAAGACTCAGACCATGAAAATGGATGTTTGCACTCAACATCGGGCTTTACCATAGTCTTTTAAAGATACCTCGAATTTGTGAAAATTTTCACACTCTCTCCTTACTAGAAAGATTTTCTTTGCGGATAATAATATAAAATCAATACCTATTTTATTTTTAAACATTTTTTTACATAAATTATATATTTAGCCCACAAATGTCTTGTTTTTTGTTATTTTTACTTAAATAAATCTAAAATATTATTATTTGTCATATTATTTTACTCCAAAACGCACTATTTGCAGAAAATAGTATAATTTAAATAATAAATTAAAAACAGTATTCATCGAATGCCAAGTCAATAAATAACAGCAATGATTTCAAATATTTTTTTCAATTATTTAAACAAAAAATGTTCGTAGAATAATGCTTGTGAGAATCAGTACGGTTTTTTTGGCTCTACTGAAAAGTTCGATTTTGGAAATAGGCAGTTTTGCATTATAACCCCACAATTATGAAATCGAATTCGATGAGCAATGAAATCTTTCAAAGTGGACAGTGAACAGAAATACAAAGCGATAAAGATGAAAATCCAATCTATTATCTCAAATTGACTTCCCCAAGTGGAAATTGAAAACTCTGACTGAGTTTAGATTCGATTACCATCGAAGAGAAAATAAAATCAGCCCCATTATCAGAATTACAAAAAAATAATAATTGGACCGAGTTCTCGAACCCCCGACGTGCTTCAGAAGAGTTTTCTAAAATTTCCCGAGATCGACACAATTTCTCAACATTCCCGAAGCCATTTGTCGCTTCCGGTGGCTTCTTGTTTTACCTCGGGCTTCTTTCAACCGCTTTCACGAATTAAAGCTGAGCGAACGCTGAATTGAGTTAAAAATCCTTCAGTTGAAGATTTTGCGAAGGGTGAAGGAATTTAATATCGTAATGCGCAGTTAAAAAAGGCATTATTATGAACATGCGTACGCGCTTTTGATTGCATATAAATGTCTTTTTTTCATCGGCTAAGGGTCACATTTCGTGCCCTTTTACGGGAGAGAAAACATAATGAATTATATTTTTGTAGAAAGCAATCACTTTGTGGTTTGACATATTTTGAAGGATAGGGTCCTTGAGGTGATTTTTCACAAAAACGGCGCTATACAAATTATCCGAATATTATTATTACTAACTTTGTATAAAACCACAGATTTAATTTTAATTTTTATGATCGACCGGTTTCATTTAGCCTAAACATCAATAAGGTACAAAATTAAACTAAACAAAAACTATATAGTGTGTGGTTATATATACTCGTACTTACGGAGGGAGAATACAATATAAAATAAGAGAACAGAAAGAAATCAAAAGAATAACAAATTATCAGAATAAGCAAACACTTTGTGGATTGACGTGATTAATTAAATAAAAACACACGTTGTTTAAATCCACTTTGTTTTTGTATATGTCTACTAGTTTATCGGGATATTTTTAAGTCCCGATGAAGATTCAACAGAACCGAAACTAGTTGACTTATACAAAAATAAAGTGGATTTAAACAACGTGTTCTTTATTTAATTAAAATAATAACATTTAAATTATAACAAAAGAACAGAGAGAAAGAGACAGATAATATGAAATAATAATAATAAAGAAAACGGTCGGTCATAAAAATGAATCTGTGGTCTTATACAAAGTTATTATTTCATTTCATTAAATAGTCAAACTACAAAGTGATTTCTTTCTACGAAAACATAATAAATTAGTTGACACAATAGCACACGTGGCAATTCTTAACTTTGCTGGTCTCATACCCAATTGGGATATGTTGTGAGACTGGAGGGAGTGAGGAGGAGAAGGAGATAGAGAAGAAAAAAGTTAAGAAGTACCTGACTATTTAGATCTGGTCACCAAACACGGCATTTTATTTTTATTTTTCATTAACTACACATAAGAGGCCTTGAGGAAAATATTTTTTTTCAGGGCCAATATCATCTTCGGGGATGCTGTGTGGAGAGTCTTTTTGAGGAAAGGAAGGAGTGAACTTGGGTCTTGGAGAGGCCCATGTTGAAGGAGGGTGGAAACACAGAGGCAGGAGAATTATTCAACAGCCGAGCTGTGCACAGCACAGCATTCTCATGTATTAAATATCAACCGTGTACAAATGTCGAATTTCCCGAATATATACCAGTGCTGAAGGTACCAACTACCATGTTCTTTCTCGGTTGCTCTTTTTTCCTATTTCATCATATGTATTTTTTGTGATTGGACAATAATTCGTTAGTTTTTTGGAGTAAGAATATATATGGAGAGAGAGCTAAATATGTTTACCGAAACCTATTCAAATTTGCAATAAATCACTTTCTCCGGATTCGTACGTCGTATACCATGAGAGAGATACAAGAAAAGTCTATATTTCAGCACTATACTATGTAATAATGTATTACTATATTACTCAAAGTGTGTAATAATGTTCTCCGTCCGTGCTAACACATCATCGAGTCGCATAAAGCCTGATTCACACCAACGTCCGGTTCCGCTCAGTGCCGATATTGTTCCGCAAGAAAACTTATTGATATGGTATGAATATCAATCAAGGAGTATGTGCCAAGACAAATTTGTGTGGCAGTATATCCTTCTGCCCACCCTTGTGATATTTAACTACTTAGTTGGTTAAATAATTATTTTGAAGTGTAAAAATACTTACAACGCAGATTTTTTTTTTAAAACCATTTTTTTATCACTAAATAATTTTTTTAATAATTAATAATTAATAAAAATATTATTTAGTGATACAAAAATGGTTTTTGATTAAAAAAAATCTGCGTTGTTAGTATTTTTACACTTCAAACTAATTATTTAACTAAATAAGTAGTTAAATATCACAAGGGTGGGCAGAAGAATATACTGCCACACAAATTTGTCTTGGCACATACTCCTTGATTGATATTCATACCATATCAATAAGTTTTCTTGCGGAACAATATCGGCACTGAGCGGAACCGGACGTTGGTGTGAATCAGGCTTAAATTACGTCAACGGGTTTTGAAGTTATTTCCTAAATTTGTGTTTAAAAAAAAAAACTTACAGTGGTTATACAAAGAAATCAAACATGATGGTGATATGTGCTATGCGTGAATGTTTAAATAAGACCAAAAAAAGATTATAAAACATCACTTTTTAGAGGTATTTTAATAGTTTTAAATATTTTTGACCGAATCTTAGAATTTTCACATTTTTATTTTTTATTTTATTTTATTTATTTTTTTTTATATTATTATTTTGATTTACATAAATTTTAAATAATTTTTACAGGCTTTTTTAAATTTATTGATAGGCATAATTTTGATGGTTTCCGGCAGCGCATTATGCGATTTCATTCCTTTATATAATAAGCTGTTTTGGGTGTTGGCTTTATTCTTTTCTGGTAGTCTAATTTCTTTGCATGCCCTTGTATTTTACTTGGGAATATCAACATTGTAGATAATTTTGTCAGAAAAATACTCTGGTAACAAGTTGTTTTTCATTTTATGTATAAACATCAATGTGTTTTTGCATAAAAAATCGAGTCAGTATAAACTCAACAATACTGAATACACTGTTTCGCAAAGGTACCTCTCCATGCATATTCTTACTTCTAGGTTAGTTTATAAATAAATAAACAAAGTTGAAAAAAACCACATCTATGTGCCCCACCCAAATCCTGGCCCACGGGCCACCACTGGTAAGGCACTAACGAAGCCTCAAGTTATTACCACCAATAATAATAATACAATCTAACTGACTAATTTCCAATGAAGTGGTTGACTGATTGCTGGCACTTCCTAACAGTTACACGTTCAGAGCAGTTGATTAGATTTGTGTGGTTGGGGTAAACGCGAACAGTGGCTCTGCGGCGACGAGCAATTAGCAGCTAGTGATTAATTCTGTGTCTAATCATAGCGCGTCAGAGTCGGCGCGAGGGCTGCCGCCACCTCTGTGCTAAGATTTAGCCAAATTTAGAGATATTATACCGATGAAAACATTATGGTGTCAGAATGAAAAGAAAAAAAAAACACATCGTCGCTGGAAAGGCAAAAGGGCAAGGGACACTTTGGTCGAAAATGAGTTAAATATGCAGTTTTGATCAGTTTTTTTTCCGCGTCGAATGCTCTGACTCTCGTTTGATTCGGAAGACTCTTGTGGCTCTTCAGCCATCTAAAATATATTTACCATTTGAGAGAAGGCTTGACTCGAGCGACACAAGTTTGAGACTTTTTAGCTTTTTGTCGCTTCGGGTAACTCAGTGAGAGCATTGACTTACCTAAGTCAACTTTTTTTTCCAACTCTGACCAGGTACTAAAGACTTATAAATTTTATTGCAAAACAAACAATAAAGTTTTCTTTTAATGCTTTGGTGTAAACTTCCTAAATTTTTTTTTCATAATACAGCCAGAGAGAAGACGAAAGATATTTATTATAAAACATTAAAAGAAAACTTTAAAGAGCTCTGGTATAAGCTTCCCGAAATGGCGCTTCAGCCCTTATGCTTTTCCGGTGACGACATACCGTATCTTTGTAAATTATACAATGAAAACAAAACTTAAGGAAGAAATTAAAAAAAAAGCAAAACGTTACTTAAATTGCATTTATCTGCGTTTGGTGACTAGATCTGAATAGCCAAGGGCCCTAGCATAAAACGCCGATATATATTTAATCGACAATGTCGATAATTTGGAATCGTTCCCGAGCCCGACTGCCGATCGCCACCGAACAAAAGACACTTCATGTCGACTAAACAAGCTTAATTTATTTGATGTAAGCTGTGGTTTTTTTGCTGGCGATTGTAGTCGGGCTCAGAAACGATTCCAGTTTACCGACATTGCCGATGAAATGCATGTCGATATTTCGTACTAGGGGCCCCCGGTACTTCCCAACATTCCTTTTCTAAATCTCCTTCTCTTCTTCACTCTCTTCAGCCTCACAACATACCCTAGTTGGGGATGCCATAGTCCCACTGGCTCAGTTGGGAACAGTTTATGCAGGTGGAAATTGAATATTGCATACATAAAATTACACGCGTTGAATTTTGATGCTAATATTACGAAATTTTGTAAATATCACGAGTGAAAATTGTTTTCTTTAATTCTTTGCTTTTTTAATATGTGATATTTATAAAAATAAAGGAATGATAATTATTTTGCATTAACGTTAAGTTAGGTCTGGCATTTATTTTACCTACTTTATGTTGAAATAGCAATATTAATGAACTAAAAGTGTAAAAAAAAACGAAGTCGTCACGAATACTCAAATTCAAGAGACAGCCACTTGATTTGGCCGCCCGTGTGCACGACACACATTGAACATTGGGATGCGACGCCCCTGTAAAGCAATGCTAACTGAGTTTCCGATTCAATCAGGTTCCATTGAAGAGAGAGCAATTTGGTAATTGTCTATGTAAGTACACTATTTCGTGTAATGTTAGATTTGTAGATTTTTTATCGATAATTCTATAGTTTTCAAGGATGTGGATTGTTGTACAAAAATGAAATCTATTTACCCGTAACCCTCATTCAACGTGTTTTAGGGTGGTATCGCAAAACTTCAAGAGGTGATTATTTACGATATTCTAAGAAAAAAATCATATTGTGGTCGTAGCTTTACAATGAATCAAACGTTTATCACGTCATCGCTAACATCTGGAGGGAGTCCCATCCGCATAGGTAGGTTGTGCATATCCAATTTGTCGTTAGGTTACGGTCGATCAAACAGATTTCGCATTAAGCTAACCAATTACGGTAGATTACCGCCTATATTTGTTCGAATAAGGTTTACTATAAAGGATCGGTTACACGTTACCGTGCGCAATACAACATATATCATAACTTTCTTATTTGGGCCTTAATGAAAAAAAAAAAAATACATTTTCATAAATACGGTCAAGAACACAAACTCATCCTATATTTTCTTGTTATTAATATTGTTTCGATAGTAATTAAAATAATGGCTGATTTATATAACGCTGTTTTCGTGACAGAAATATCACCTCAAGGGCGCTTTACAGCATAATTAACGTAATATTAAAACGAGGACTTAATACTAACTTATGCCTAAAACTTATAACTAGTGACTTACAACTAATATATTTACATTAACAAATATATATATATATATAAATAAAAAAAAATAAAAAAAAAAATATATATATATATATATATATATTTATATATATATATATATTTTATTTATATATATAGACTGAGTGATCAAAACTCTAGTGAAGCAAATTGACGTTATTGTGGGTGTGATCATTTTAAAAAGTCTTTAATTTTGCTCTGAACTCAGTTGAGCTGTCGATCTTTCGCAAATGTGAAGGGAGGTTATTCCAAGCTGTGAAGCCTGCTACGGCAAAAGCTCGCTCTCCGAACTTGGTGTTGGCATTGTGTTTAGGTACTGTGAGTCTACCTTACGCCGTTGAAAATGATAGTTGAAGAGTTACTAGTTTCGTATTAGTATCGCTTAAAATGCACAGTTCCGACAAGTAAGGCGGCGCCTTAAAGAAACAATATATGGAGAGAGAGCTAATTATTTTTACCCAACCTATACAGATTTGGGATAAATCACTTTCTCCGGGTTTTGACGTCGTACACTATGAGAAAAAAAGAGACAACAAATTTTCCCGAATTATCACACCGCTTTAAGGTATTGTTAGAATGTTCTTCGTGTCCCGTATCTCCGTTGACTCTGCCAACACGTTATGATACGCGAAATAAATAGACATAACTCAACGGTTTTTGAGATTACATGTTTTATATTTTTTTAACAATACTGTGAAAAAGTGGTTATACGAATAAACAAAAACATTATGTCGACATGTGCTATGAATGGATGTATAAATACCCTAGCCCTGGTCCTAGCCATGCCCAGGTCTAGCCGAGTACGGCAAACCTTGTAAAAACTGACTACAGCTCTTTCCACAGCGCTCTCTCTTGTACATTATTGCTCTGAGGGCGGCGCCACGTCATGTTTCGCCTTAAAAATTATCCAGCATAGTTTGAATTGGATCCGTTCAGGACATTTAAGCCAATACAGGTTCTTAAGATGTTGCGATATATGGGAATATTTGTAAACGCCGGTTATCAGCCTTGCTGCATCATTGACAACTGACTGAAGTCTGTCAGCGTATATTTTGGGGAGACTTGCATACATGCCATTGCAATAATCAAGTCGTGACACAACGTATGAGTTTACCATCATCAAACATTAGTTTACCAACATCAACATCGATGATTAAAAATATTTAATGTATGATTAGAAAGGTCCTCTCACCGCCTCCGAGTTGAACATGGAGACAGCCGTGACGATGAGGTGGCTTAGGGCGGAGACGCTCCCCGCCAGCAGACACCAGCGCAGTGGCAGCGGCAGCATGGCGTAGGGCACGAACACGATGAAGAGGACGTACCACACCAGGTACTCGCGCCTGGTGAAGCCTAGGCCGTCGCCGACGAAACCTGAACAAATTAAACAGAATTAAAGAAACATCTTAGATTACTAAAGCATATTAGTCGAACCATCAAACAAGGGTACATAATTCATCTGGTGGTTTACCTCACCTCAACAAATGGTTTCTAATTTTGAAAGCACAGACAACAAGCTTTGAAGAACAGAAATCTTTGTTACCCTCGGTAGTCGGGTTACACGTTAAAGACAATATGTTAAAATTTGGTGAAAATGCAATAATAACTTTGTATAAGACCACATATTTAATTTTTAATTTAATGATCGACCGGTTTCGTTTAGCCTGAGCATCATCAGGGTATATAATTAAACTAAATAAAAAAATACAAAGTGTGTGGTTACATAAACTCGTACATACAGAGGGAGAACACAATATAAAAAAATAAAATAAGAGAACAGTAAGAAAACAAAAGAGAGAGTAAGAGTATTTAGAACCACACATTATTTTTTGCCAAGTTTAATTTTGTATCCTGATGATGCTTATTCTAAGCGAAACCGGTCGGTTATAAAAAAAATCAAATTGGTGGTATAAACAAAGTTCTTATTTCATTTTCATAAAATATGTCAAACTATGTATATTATACTCAAAATATATTTTTAAAAATGTATATGGTTGAGTTTTAGGTCGTTTTTAGGATATTGTCTCCATAACTAGGATGTTTTTATTTTTTATTCTGTAATTCTTTGTATTTTTCAATTTTATGAACTACTGTAGATCATAGATATGAAGGATTAACATAGAAGTTCATTTAAATGTGAGGGGCTACAATTAAAAGGGTTCTTAAATGATAATTCAACTAAGGATGTTGTGGAAAAAGACGCAACACTTTGTGCAGAAGGCAGAAGGCAGAAGGCAGAAGGCAGAAGGCAGAAGGCAGAAGGCAGAAGGCAGAAGGCAGAAGGCAGAAGGCAGAAGGCAGAAGGCAGAAGGCAGAAGGCAGAAGGCAGAAGGCAGAAGGCAGAAGGCAGAAGGCAGAAGGCAGAAGGCAGAAGGCAGAAGGCAGAAGGCAGAAGGCAGAAGGCAGAAGGCAGAAGGCAGAAGGCAGAAGGCAGAAGGCAGAAGGCAGAAGGCAGAAGGCAGAAGGCAGAAGGCAGAAGGCAGAAGGCAGAAGGCAGAAGGCAGAAGGCAGAAGGCAGAAGGCAGAAGGCAGAAGGCAGAAGGCAGAAGGCAGAAGGCAGAAGGCAGAAGGCAGAAGGCAGAAGGCAGAAGGCAGAAGGCAGAAGGCAGAAGGCAGAAGGCAGAAGGCAGAAGGCAGAAGGCAGAAGGCAGAAGGCAGAAGGCAGAAGGCAGAAGGCAGAAGGCAGAAGGCAGAAGGCAGAAGGCAGAAGGCAGAAGGCAGAAGGCAAATTGAAGAAGTTACCTTGCGCATTGAGCAGCAGCCAGGTGCACACGGCCGCCCAGTGCAAGTAGTTGTTGGCGAAGCACCTCCAGCAAGACAGCGAGCAGAGCGCCAGGTTGGCGGCCGCCCCGCACGTGGTCCAGGCGGCCCCGTCGGCGGGAACTGTCCCCTCGTTGCGCGCGGCCCACAAAGCGGCCAGGGCGCACTGGAAGAACAGACAGCTGAGTAACACCGAACTCGTCTCTTGCTCGAGGCCGCCTGCAGCTTTTGACATTAGATTAAAACTTGGCTCACTTCATTCCTGCAAGAAGGTGCCCACATTGCGCGAGACCCTCAACACTGTATATATATAAAACCTCAAGCTCGTCTTCCTTAATTTAGATTTGGATGATAGAAATTAATAAATAAATGCGCCGTCAATAGTAAACATAATTCTTGTCTCATCCCCAATTATTATCTGTAGCTTTTGACATTTAACTTTTACGTAACTATGCTGTGTAATTACTACACATTGCTTCTAATAACTTTAATATCTCTATAACCATCATACATACTGGCTTTAGGTTTTAGGTATTCCTCCAAAATGCATTGATGCATTGAATGGATAAATAGTGTTTATGTTAATTAGCACTTATCGGGCACATACGACATATTATGTGAAAATCGGGAATAAATTCACCAATACAATCAAACCTGTGCTAGTGTGTGACGTAAGTATATTTATTCTAAAAAACCGCCATAGGATGCAAAGATACGCGAAGAGTGTGCGTGGAGATACTGCGCTATTCACATCTCACTCTTACATGACTTTGCTATATGGGAACCCGAGAAATGGAATCTCTGCTCGCAGTTGAGCTTTTTTCTTCTAGATACACAGCGACTACGAGCTCGAGCTACACTAGAATTAGATTTCGGGCATATCTTAGAGGTGGTTCTTTCGCCCGTTTTGAAAGCGTCAGCTGATGGTTTTTTCATGTTTTCAGCTTTTAAATTTCAATTATTATCGTTGTTTACTTCAAATATGAATAATTTAAGCAATTACCTATGAATATTTTAATTTTTCTGATTTAAAATGCCAATTTCTTACTTGTGTGATGATTACACAGCACCGGAACGCGAATAATAATTTAGTACAGTAAGGGGAAAGCTCTCTGTTCCAATAACTTCACTTCACTTGAAAATATCTCAGAAACGCTTTAAAAATATAATTGCAATTTAAAACACCATTATTTTCGACCTTCAGTCGATTTTTAATAATCATAACTACCTAACTATCCATCCCTACGTTTTCTGCAGGTGTGGGCAGAGAAGATGAACCGCCACACAACCCTTTATTGGCATGTTAAACCAAGCGTCTATTTATTAATATTACTTACTCATTTGGCTTACATCAGCCTCAAATTCTTTCCAGTTTCCATAAATGGTCTTGCATACTTTTACCACACATACGCCTCAGAGATCTAATTTCTTCACCATTCGGTCTAAGTTCAACCTTCCTCTGCTAATTCCATGCCTCATTGTTATACATCCGGGCTGGTATCAGAACTCCATTGTGGACAGCTAGCCTAGCTTATTTGGACAACTTTTTACTAGTGACTACTGCGTGCAGTCCTTCAAACTATAGCCTGTTAATATACTGTTTTCATTTAACCTTAATCTTAATATCTAAATAATATTAATAATCGAAAAAACAAACATGAAACAAAAAAAGCCAGAAACTAAAAAGAACAATGTTCATGACCGAGACTCGAACTCGGAACCTCTACTCTATCCGGGAGTAACACTCTGCCAAGTAAGCCATCAATTTTAAACGATCTCATACTTCTATTGAAAATTATCAATATTTGAATTTTCTTCCGATTTTAGGCTGCCATCTTTTGGTGATACTCAAAGTTCTACCCGAACACATATTGTCTGTATATCTAGATGGTGTCTTGGATAAATATATATATTTTTTTAAATACAGAAGATCTTTAAACTTCTTACCAAGTCGAGAATAAATATTAAAATTGGAATCAACTTTAAAGCATTAATGCTTATTTCTGGATGGAGTAGGGGTTCCGAGTTTAAGTCTCGGTCATGACCATGGTTCTTTTTAGTTTCTGGCTTTTTTTCTGTTTCATAGGTGTGTTTTAGATTATTAATATTATTCAAATATTTAATAATAAATAAGCATTATTGCTTTAAAGGTAATTCCCATTTTAATCTTAATATCATTTGATTATTGAGGCGATATACCACGCAAAACGAGGGGTAAATACGAAATTCACAAATGAATTGTTTCTGATGAAACTGTAACAAAAATGTCAAATGTTTTCTGAAATTAAATTAAACCAAACCATTCAATGAAAAATAGCCAATAGATTATTAAAACGTCTAGAAACATCCTCTTTCTCCTCCAAAATTGTCGCTAAATATTTTCTTTCTACGTGTTTTACCATTTCTTTTTTTTTTTTTACGTGAATACCGCACAAGAGTCTCAACTGCTCCCAACCGTCTAGAGCCAGTGAGATGTTGTGAAGCTGAATGTAGTGGGGAGGAGATGGAGACGAGGAAGGGAAGTACCTGGCTATTCAAATCTGGTCACCAAACACGGCTAAAGCCATTTCAAGGAACGTTTCAATTCTTCATGGTGGTCTTTCACCAGGGCGATACTTAGAGTATCTACCACTCTGGAACGTGCAGCAAATGTACTCTATTTTATTTTATATTAATTAAATGTGTTATGACACGTATTCATTTTAATAAAATTTATTTGCACACGCCGGGTTCGAACCCGCGACCTCTGGATTCGTAGTCGAGCGTCATGCCACTCGACCATGCAGGCCGTCTATTTATATTTTTCAAGAAATATACATTCAGCCTCACCAATGATTAGCCAATACGATTTAATGGATTATCAATGGTACAAAATACATATTATCTATTTTACAGTAAACTCGGAACTAGAAATACGCCTGTTGTATAAATACTCGCGACGCAAAACTTTGGCGACGTACGTCGCCACCACTGAGAAAAGCCGAGGTATTGTTGAAATATAAAAAAATATATAAATTATGCCATTACGTTGGAGGTAACCAAATTGGGTACCTTTATACGGAGTGTGGAAAATAATGGAATGAGCCATGCCTCATTCAGAAAAAAAAACAGTGGACATTTCATGTTGTTTTTGTATGAAATATGTGAATAATATATTTATAAGGTGTAACAAATGTATTTAGTAAAGATAAACGTTATTAACATTGTGCAAAAACATAATTACTTATTTATTAGTTCTCCATTGATTTGTGAAAGTTGCAATTTTTTGTATTTTTTCATGGTGAATACCGCACAAGAGTCCCAACTGCTCACAACCGTCTAGAGCCAGTGAGACTATGGCATTCCCAATTGGAGTATGTTGTGAGGCTGAAAGTAGTGGGGGAGGGAAGGAAATTTGGAAGAGAAAGGTTGGGAAGTATACTGCACTCGACGTATAAAAAGACACCCAAATAAACATAACACTCAAATAAAAATACTAAGGGAAAGATTAGCGGAAGTCGTTTAAATCGCAAACTTAGAGTTGAACCAAATAACGCAAGCTTAGGATTGTGTGTATTGGTGCATTTGTATACACTTTCGACAGCGATGTCCTTAAAGAAATTCAATGAGAAACAGCCTTTTGTCTAGCTTAAGTCTGCTTATTGTTCTTAGTGAAAAAGGGACAACAACTGTATACGAAGGTTGATTTAGAATATTCTACAAGTTATTCACTATTATTAAATGTAAATTATTTTTACGCTGAAATCTTCTTTTCTGAAGTGGAACAACAAGTTTGAAACATGATGTATGCAAGAAATGCATCTGTGTGAGTACTGAGTTAACTCAGAATCCGTACACGACCTCGAAATTCACGTGTCTGTGGCACTTCAGCCGGCAAAAACTCTCCAACGGTGAGCTCTGTCGTTATAAAATTTCTGCACAGCCTTTTTCGCATGGCGTTTCTAGATAAACATTACAATTTTTAGATGGCAACGTCGTTTCCGTAAAGAGATTTAAAATATAGAGAGAGACCTTTAAAATATTGTTTGCAATAACTGTTAAAAAGACAAGACGCAATATTGAATGCTTAACTTATAAAAATCGATCAACAAGAACAAAGATTTGAATAAAATATTTTTGAAACTCAAGCAAAACCAGATAGGAACCACTAATAAATGGTAAGGTACAGATAATGGTAGACTTTTGGTGAAAATGAATTCTCCTTGCCTTCTACAACACAAAGTTCCCCACAGAGTGCCATAGTCTCAGTGGCTCTGGCAAAGCAAAATCTTGTGCAATTTAAAAACAAGAACTGGGTTGACTCCCATAATTATTAAATCGTTTCAATTTATTTTTTCAATTCGGAAGGTTCTGGCCGATTAAACAACCCATTCAATCCCAGTTTCCAGTGGAAAACACATTAAACAAAAGGACAGCCGTCATTACCATTACAGGAGAGTTCTTTCTTTAATGGGTTCATTCCCAGACTCGGCAATCCACTTTGAGTGAAAGTTTAGAAGACCGTCTCACACGCAGATACAAAAAAAAATAACGAACCAAAGAAACGGGGTATGAAAGCTTTGATGATGGAAGAGAGAGCTTTCGGAACTATTGTGCTTTGGATTGTGAAGCTTTTCGTAGTTTTGATCCAAGTGTAGTAAGCTACGCCGAAAGAGATCAACTCGTTGGTTAGTATATGCAATTAATGTTATCATAATGGATATTGTAAAGGAAATAGCGCTATTCCTTCTAATTGCTTCATTTTCGTTCGTTTTATCTCCTTTTCTAGATGCCTTAAAGCCTCCCTGTCCTGTGCTACATCAGATTCTGAATAGTGGTATTTCACCAGGGCAACACTGAGAGTATCTGCCACTCTGGAACATGCCGCAAATATATATTCCATGTATTATTTAAACTTGATTAAATTAAATGTGATTGATTAAATAACCGGTAATAATGAATATAGTGACCGGTTAGTAGCTGAGTGGACGCGTCGGATTCCCACCCGGGTGTCGCGGGTTCAATCCCTCTGCTAGCTAAGTCCTCCATCATTGCACAAGCAATATCTTCCGCTTATTATGATGGCAGTATGAGTTTAAAAAAAAAAATCAGGTTAGTCGTAACCCGAGAATGTTAGTCTTTCTTTTTAAAAACAAAAAAAAAAACAATTTTTATTTTTTACCCACGCCGGGATTTGAGCCCGCCACCTCCACATTCGTGATCGGGGATCTTAACCGCTCGACCAACGAGCTCTTCAAAGTACAAGAGAGATATCGAATCAGAAATCTACAATATTTTACAACTAGTAAATAAATTGTGTTACATTTTTTTACAGTATAAACTCATTTTAAGACTGAATACCGCACAAGAGCCCCTATTAGAACTACCCGGAGGCAGTGAAACTATGCCATCCCCAATTGGGTCTAACTTTAGGCTGAACGGAGTGGGAAATTTAAGGAGATGGGTAAGAGAAAGGTCAGGAAGTACCTATCTATTTTGATCTGGTCATAAAAAACGACTGAAGCCATTCTAAACACAGTATCGATTTTTAATGATAGTCTTTCACCAGGGCGATACTGAGAGTATCTGCCACTCTGGAACGTGCCGCAAATAAATTGCATTTTATTTTATTTAAATAAAGTGTGAAATAATACACAATAATTAATGCTCCCTTGTACAGTCAGAATTTTGCTTCGATTATGAATATTTTTGATTTATTCAAAAAAGAATATTAACGTGTCAAATCCTAACATTTAAGACGTATATATTTTTAGTCAGGAGAATACTTAACTTTTATGTGACTGAAAGGGTACCCGAGTACCCTCTTCGGTTTTTAACACAGCTTTTTTTAATGTTCCAGTAAGTCTAACTGGCTGAAATTTTCTGACTTCTCCACAATGGTGAAAATGAACAATTGAACTTACCAGGATATGTGGAGGGTAGTATGCTAGCGGAAAATGAATAAGTATAATGTACAACTTATGATGACTGAAATAGTAATAATAATAATATTTGGATAATTTTTATAGCGCCGTTTTTGTAAAAAATCACCTCAAGGGCGCTGTACAAATTTCAATTTCAACTTAATATTAATTCCTAGTTTATATAATTATACAGCAACATACTTACCTAGCAGGTCACTTCTGGCAGGACACAATCACCATATAATAATAACTTAAAATTTAGCTGATTTTACATATGTATATTTATATAAATATAATTTTTTTAGAGTAAATTAAAAATATAGTATATCAGAGGTATTTTTAAAAATTTTCGTACCCGGGTACCCTCATGTGTTTAGTATGATTTTTTGAGGCTTGTCCGTATTTATTAATCATTTAATCTTATTTTAAATTATAAATATGATGTACTGTTGTGGATAAAGTACATCACCTGTATCCTTAATACTATTTATCCTATTTAATCAAAAACCCCAAGAAAAGATGGTACTGGGTGAAATTCATATCCACTTCCCCAAGTATTGAACTGACGCAAAATATAATGTATTACGTCACAAAAGTGGTCCGGCAAACTTCAGCAAATCATATACTACAATTTTAAAAAGGTGTAATTTTCTTCAGTCACATAAGGGTTAAAGGTATCAACCACTTCGAGAAGGTATAGCTCACTCTCTCTGTTAGTTATTTAAGCAAAATTTTAATATGTACCAGTCTAAAGATGCCCAAATTTAGTTATCTAATCATAGTTAATTTTGATTTTAATTAATATTCGGGGTTAATTTACGTTAATTAACGTCTCATCTTCCCATTATTCAGCCATAGTTCTATTTGACGAGTTCGCTTCTGGGTTTTCAATCTTACTCAATCATCCAGCTTGAGCCAGTTCAAACTACAAAAGGTCAATATACAAGAACACAGGCCAACTCCCGAGAACATACCAACTATTGGCAAAGTCGACAGCGCGAGAAATGCTTACCTACTGCCGAAAACCAGCCACGGTTCATAATACAAGTAATTATTCTCCTCGGTGTAATATTACGCACTGAACAGATCATCCCTAGAAGTGTGATCATGAATTAATTTAATGAAAATGAAATAATAACTTTGTAAAATTTCTCATAGTTCAAACATGTCTCTGTTCGTTGAAAAACAACCTGTTATTGATGAGTTCCACTGCTAAACTTGATTCGCCATATTTATCGATATGTAGACAAGCTTATCTCGGGACAGACGGGCCACGCTAAATTAAGCTGATTTAGTCGACGTGAACTGTCACATTTCGTTAACGATTACCAGTCGTGCTCGAGAATGTTGATCAATAACCGATATTGATGATAATGTTTTTATCGATGTTCTAGTGCTAGGCTCCTAGGCCCTAGAGAGGCTAATGATATTTATTATCTTAAAATATTTTCCATTTTTAAAAATGGATATTTATCCAAGTCACCATCTAGGTATTCAATGAACTCGGGTTGAGCTTTGAATCTATTTCAAAGATGGCTGCCAAAAATAGGAAAAAATTAAAAATAATATTAATAATTTTCAATGATAATATAAGATGGATTGAAAATGTCACTTTGTGATAAGGTCTCAATTTTGGAGTAACAATATATGGAGAGAGAGCTAATTATTTTTACGCAACCTATACAAATTTGGGATAAATCACTTTCTCCGGGTTTTTATGTCGTACAACATGAGAAAGAAAAAGACACCAAAATTTCCGAATGTATTACACCGCTTTAAAGTATTGTAAGGATGTTCTTTGTATCCCGCGTCTCCGTCGACTCCGCCCATACGTTTCGATATGCGACATAAATGGAAATAATTCAACAGTTTTTTAGGTTATGTGCAATATTTTTGTTCATTAAAATACTGTGAAAAATTGGTAATTCGAATAAACAAAAACAATATGTCGACATGTGCTACGAATGGATGTATAAATACTATGGCTCTAGTCCTAGCCATGTCCAGGTCTAGCCGAGTCCGACAAAACTCATCAAAACTGACTACAGCAGCACTCTCTTTTGTATATTATTGCTCTGAGGTTCCAATGGCCAAATTAGTCAAGGCGTTACTCCCGGATAGAGTAGAGGATCCAAGTTCGAGTCTCAGTTGTGACAATTATATTTATTTTTAGGGCTTTTTCTGTTTCATATTAGTGTTTTAGATTGTTGATATTGTTTAAAAACATAATTAATGCTTTAAAGTTATTTTCTGTTGAAAAAATAATTTTGATATTTGAAAAGGTTTGATCGATTTCATGAGAGTAATGGAAAATTGGTCTAACTTCCGGCACACGTAAACGCTCACAACACCTTTCTGTCAGTTTATATCTTCAGTGTAATACTGTAATAAACATACAAAAGTCCTAAATGCCTGGAGCCAGTGGGATTATGGAATTCGAAATATTGCGGAAAGTTTTGTGTATTAAAGAAAATGAGGTTGGGAAAATATAGCTTTTCAGAACTGGTTACTAAACAATGCTAAAGTTATTTTAATTCATCAACCGAAATACTTATTTATTTTAGCTGAAGTTTAAAAATACGCCGTGTAAAAATAAACTTTAAGTGTAAAAATACAATGCATTTTTACAGACTTTTTTTCTCAACACCATGTGTTCTAACCTAACCTAACATAAAAATAATGGTCTGTAAAAACACAAAGCGTTCAAGAATAGTTCATATCCCTCATAATAAAAATAAACTAACTAGCGTTTAAAAATAACGCGTAGGGTGTAAAAAATAGCACTTGGCGTGTAAGAATAACAAGCGGTGTTAAAAAAAACCTATAACAAACGAGTTCACTAAAATCGCACATTAAGGCGATACTGAAAGCATAATCCTCGTTGCTTAGAGAAAAAGTGAAATTATCAGCAAATTAATATTTTTATATTAATAATTGAAATAATATCAATAATCTTCAACAGAAAAAAACGGTCGCGACCGAGACTCGAACTCGGAACCTCTACTTTATCCGGGAGTAACGCTTCTGCCAATTGAGCCACGGATACCTCATAAGAAACCGGCATTTTTAATCGATCTCATATTTTATTTAAAATTATTGATATCTTTTTTTTTATTGGTATACAAAGCTCTACCCGAACACATATTATATACCTAAAAGATGATTGATATTATTTCAATAATTAATTTTAACATAAAAGCTTTAAAGTTAAATCACTTAGTCATTTACGAATATAGCTTAGTATGGATAGTGAGCATATTTGAATATCCAGGTACTTACCAACCTTCTTCTACATCTCCTTTCCTTCCCCACTTCCTTTACTCTCACAATATACCCCAATCGGGGATGCCACAGTCCCACTGGCTCCGCACAATTATAATTCTTGTGCGGTATTCACATAAAATTAAAATAAATGGCAAGTGATATTACAATGTCGCTAAACCTGCTTTGATATAAACTCATTGATTTATTTAATTTATGTTAACCCTCAACTGGTATACATGGGTCAAAAAAGACCAGGGCTGACCTTTTACACATCGTTAGTCAATAGCCGTTCGATATTCAAACACTCCGCACAAATTTCTGTAACATAAGCTAACACGGTTTCAGAGTTACGGGTACGTAGGTACAACGAGATCTTGGGTCAAACCCATGTATGGTGCATGTATTTTCTCTGGGGAAAATTGAAGACTTACTTGAAAATGAATGCAGAGTAATGCTTGCAGAGTGTGACAGTATCATGGCAAAATTGTTTGTAGCGAAATATTTACAACATTTTAGTATCGTATTTCAAATAATGTTTAGAATATTTCTGTTTTATCGGCACAGAAATCATAATAAAGAGAGGCTTTTATTATTTGCATTTCGGTAATAAGTCAAGTAAAGTAATTTATATTATGTTTCCAAGAATCTTTATTTTAATTCTGAAGAGGAATTATTTTTAACCATAAATTGTAATAACATTTCGAGCATTAATGATTATTTATGTTTAAATATAAATAAGCATTAATAAATATTTAAATAATATTAATAATTTAAAACAGAAAAAAGCCAGAAACTAGAAAGAACAATGGTTATGACCGAGACTCGAACTCGGAACCTCTACTTTATTCGGGAGTAACATTCTGCCAACTAAGCCATCAAGACCTCATTATAAAGCGCCATTTTTAAACGATATCAAACTTCTATAAAAAAATCAATATCAGCCTGAAATCGGAAGATTTTCAAATATTATTAATTTTCAATAGAAGTATGAGATCGTTTAAAAATGGCGCTTGTGTTACTCTTGGATAGAGTAGAGGTTCCGAGTTTGAGTCTTGGTCATGACCATTGTTCTTTTTAGTTTCTGTCTTTTTTTTGTTTCATATTTGTGTTTTATATTAATAATATTAAGTAATAAAAATATTTTGTTGGAAAAATAATATAGGATTTATGAGTCTGTTAATTTGAAAAGTGGGTTTTCTACAACATCGGAATTTTTTATGTCGAAAGCTTTTTTTCTTCACAAAATAATGCAACGATTTATATTATATATTATTCTGAGACAGTGATTTTTTTTTTGTTAAATGCTTACTAAAATGAAAACATTAAATTATAAATCTCGGGGCTAATTTGACCCATGTTTAACATTTGCGCAGTCTAAATATGTTTACCAGTTGAGTGTTAAGAAACTGCTTGAATTTGTTTGAAAAACAGTGAGCGAACGCGGTATTACCATGTAAATTATACACTGATTTTGTATGGATTGGTAGACGTATGTTCTGGTATGATGAACAAACTTTATTCACGGTTTCCAAATGAAGTCTTACTTTCGTTTGAAAGATTATTCATCAGAAGCGAAGTTTCTCAAAATGTAAGCCGCAAGTCAAATAAAGAACAAGTTATTCATCTATACACGTAACCGTGAGAGTATAATTTTTAATCAACAGTTATATTTAAAAAAAAAAACTGTAAGGTTTTGCGCCAATATTACGAACTACGAAGCAGTAAAAACTCTCGAAAGGTAAGTTCTGACATTGTAAAATTGGCATATTTTTTTACTCTGGCATTTCTAAGCCAAAAAAATCAATTTTATGCTTGCAGCGTCATTTCCATCATCAGATATTGAGCTATGAACTTATTTGTCTCTGAAAAATAAGAAATAATATTTAATGTTCCTTATTTTTTAACATCGTTCATCGATAAAAATGATTTAAAAAAAGTGTTGATACCGAAAGTACGAAAAAATGCTTCAGGGCGGACCCCAGTTAAAACAGTTAAGATAAAGTAAAGATTTTTTCGTTATTTTTGAAGTATAAATAATAATCTTTATGAGTACGTACATACGTGGGATTGTAAATTTTAAAAATTTCTACCTTATGTTAGTTGATATTTTCGTAGAAAGCAATCACTTTGTGGTTTGACATATTCAATGAAAAATAAACAAATTACTTTGTGTAAGACCACAAATTTGATTTTAATTTTTATGACAGACCGGTTTCGCTTAGGCCAAGCTTCATCAGGGTATAAAATTAAACGAAGTAACTAGTTAATTGAACTTATCAAATTTGAAAAAAATACTTTTGAAATCCCCACTTACCTAATAAAGCACCTACCTATAATGTTTTTCAGCAGACATTATTCTATTTTTGAAATGGGTGGATTAAAGCAACCAATATTTTTTCTTTGCAAGTGGAGTTACTTCCTATGATTTTTCACTGGTATTCTAATAGCTTTGCTGAAAGCTAAAGCTCATTAAATTACCTTCTTTAGAAATTTAATGATTTATTTTACCGTTCAGCGAATAAAATGGCGCAAAGGTGCAATACATCTACTTAATATTAATTGGATAATAATAAGCGAGACGTCATTTTTATGAAAATTACCTCAGGCACGACCTTTTTAACGATTTTAGGTTTGAGTTTAGTTAGGCGAACACTTTTTTGCGTTATTAATTTTGTGAATATCGTCGCCGGAAAGGCAAAAGGGCTGAAGCGCCATTTCGAGAAGTTAACACCAGAGTATTTAAAAAATTTTTTTATGTTTTACAATTAAATTCATAAGTCTTCAGTACCCGGTTAGATTTTGAAAAAAAAGTTAACTTAGGTGACTCAATGCTCGTTACTCATTTTTGACCAAAGTGTCGCTTGAGCTCTTTTGCCTTTCCAGTGACGGTATATTCGGTGCCTGCGGGTGAAGTTTCTTGTGTGGCTACTTTCACGGACGGAAAATTTGAAATTAAATCAGAACCTATGTATTTAGTTTCCCGATAGAGTTCGCTTAGACGAACTTTGTAAACCAGTTATTCAGAGAACCTTCACATCGTGGTTTTAAAAACATACCTACTTTGGCAGCGGTTCATTTAACCTTGGCGTTGCTATTTCACTAGAATAACGCAATAAAACTAATTGTTCTCGATCAATTATTAATGGCTTCTCGTCTTATTCAAGGTTGGCAACCAAAAAAACCCCAGCTACATACATTACGATATCTAATATTCCACAATAAGAACACTAGAATAATTCATTCTGCCACCATGAAATTACCTTTTTTTTTGCTATCTAGAAAATTCAAAATGAAGATTCACATTTTTTTTAATCGGTACAGATCGTACTTCTAGGGATAATCTGTTCGGTGCCCACAGGGCACGAACAAAGAGAGAAAGTACAATCAAACCCTTCGAAATATTTGAAAATCTAATCATATCACTTGTAGAATAAATTATTGGTACGAACTTTGATCAATCAGTTAAAAAAAAATTAATTTCAATATTTATTATAAACAAATTCGTTCACCTACACCAGAAAATCAGTTAATCGGAAGCGGCTAAACATTAAACGGACGATGAGCTGTGGTGTCATTAAGTTTTGCACAGATTTTAACGTCATTAATTTATAGGTTAGCACAACTATTTGCAGCTCGCTACATCCATCCGATCACGAGCTATGGAGCTAATTGTTAATATTAAGACGACGGCATTATTAGTTGTCCCGTATTTTCAATAGTTGACTGAGACAAAGGTGTTAAAATCGCAGTCAGTAAAACTAGTAACAATAATTATAAATAAAGAAAAATATTGACTTTCAATGTTTATTTTTATAACACTGAAGATCTTTTTTGTTTTCTTAGTTCTTTTCGAATATAAGTTAGGAGTAAGAGAAAACATACTCACGCAATTAAAAAAAAACAATCGAAAAATCCTGATAAAAATATTTATTTTATAAGGTGTTCTACAAGGATCAATTTTAGGACCATTATTATATATAACATCCTTATCTCTTATGAAAAAAATATTTTACAATGTTAAACATTTCGCATACGCTGGCGATACAGCACTTGCATCATTTCCGATAAGGAAAATTGTCTACGGCAGTGAAATTGTTACAGCACGATTTCATTTCTTTACAAAATTGGTCACGTTATTCTAATGTAATACTAAATGATAACAAAACAAAATTGATGCATATAAAATTCTCGCATAGCACCTATAATTTTATTCCATCTTTTGATTATATACACAACATTACTAGACAGCTCTGCGCATGTACAAGCATCGAACTAGTTAACCAGTTTGTGTATCTAGGTATTCCGGTGGAATGTAATATGTAATAGAACGTACATGTTTCTAATCTCTGAAAGCATCGTAGAAAGACTTGATAAAAGAAAATATTATCTACCAATAAAAAACTTTGAAACTAATTTATTTGTCTCCAGTAGAATCAACTGTAAGATATGGTATAACTTTTTAGGAGCACTCGTGTGAGGCCAATATCAAACATGTACCGTAGTACTGGGGGTTGACGATAATTCTAAAAAACGCCACCGCCGTTATCGTTGGCAATTATCAACTGTTGAATATAACCGTTGAAAATAACGCCGAAGTTGACGCGAAATTATTGATTTTAATAATAATAATCTCCTGTTGGGAGAGTTAAATCAGTTAGGTCGTTGGAGACGTTAGGGGTGTTATTTATAACGTAACAGCTATATCTTACTTGCCACTAATAGATTCGCTTAGCGTGAAATCCACAAAGACGTCTAGTAGGGAGGTATATAACCAACAGATCATTCCGAATTACGCATACTATCGTTTACGGAGTATACCCTCTTATACCTTTTTGATTATTTGGCGCTAAAGCTAAAACAATAGGTACAAAATGGGTGAGTGTTGAGGCTGCGTTGCGTTGAATAATATTCGTACGTAGCTACTAATATTTTAAATAATTATATCCAACTGTTGGCACAAATTTTCGTCAATAGCGTTTGAAGATGGCGGCATCTAGCTGTTATTTCCAACGGCTATTTGTATTATATTTTGATACAGTACTAACGTACAGTTGATTCAAAGTGCTTTAGTAAAGTTGCTAGCAAGCAAAATATGTGTTGACCGAAGTAACAATTTATCAAAACAAAACAATATATTTAATTTTATCACCTTTTTTGCCGAGTATTGGCTGTTTTTTTTTATCACATGAAAAAAACACCATACCAATTTTATTTTATTTATTTATTGTGTCTTTTATAAAATATCACAAATTAAATTGATAAAGCGATCTTCATACTGTCTGCCTCTCCACGAAATCGGCTACGAGCTGCTCTGTAATATTATTCTTGGGTAAAATGATGATATTGGGTTATATTGTTTTTGCGGAGATATACCCAATTGGAAAAAAATGCTACGCGAACACGTACCGTCTAGAGACTACTGTCAAACTCAGAGTACCTTATGAATAATAGCGGTAAAGTATGCGCACTTTATATAAAGCCTCGTAAATAATAAAATGCGTTCTATTTTCAATTTAAATATCAAATAAAACAAAGCTTTTTGTAGAATGATAAGGATAATGATATTTTTCTTTCATTTTCATCCGGTGTTTACACGAGTTTCAGCTTTTTCTTTAACTGTTCTTATACATGATGTTATTTTCTTTCTTTTAATATAGGTATGAATACATCTGTTGTTCTCCTCTCATGTATTTCTTGTGCACTTTGCGTCCTGTTTTTTATTGTTATAATTTTATGTTTTATCTTATCGAATAATCTATGTTTCTATTTTTTACAAAATGTTCTTTTTAAATGTTGGTTTTTTGTTTTATTTATTGTGTTAATTATTCGTTTTATGTTAAATAAATGTGTTATAATGTGTTCTGAAGGCCTCTGTAGTCGAGTGCTTAAAACGATCGACTACCAATCCAGAGGTCGTGGGTTCAAATCACGGCGTGCGTAAATAAATTTAATTATAATAAATATGTGTTTTTTCACATTCAATTTAGAGTAATAGATACTCTATGTATCGCCCTGGTAAAACACAGCAATTTAGAACCGAAACGTTGCTTTAAATGGCTTTAGAGGTGTTTGGTGACTAGATCTGGATAGCCAGGGACTCCCTCACCTTCTTCTTCTCTATACTTTCCCTCCCCAATACATTCAGTATCGCAGAATAACCCGAGTAGGGATGCCAAAGTCCCACTGGCTCTAGACGATATGGACTCTTGTGCGGTATTCACTTAAAAAAATGAGCTTTGTAAAAGGCATTGAGGCAATAAAATCAATTTAAAAAACATATTGTAACAATAGAGTTCCAATTGTTTAAAGCTGCCCACGGAAGTATGACACTCACAAGATAAACGTAGTTTTGGGTGGTGAGAAGGGAGGGTGGAAGACTAAGTGATAACGGAAGTTTATTTTTATTTTTAGATCCATACAGGTGGCCCTGAGGCAAACTTTAGGGTCTATAAAACTTGTGGAAATGCCGTGTGGAGGGTATGTTTAAGGAACGGAACGTGTTGTAGAAGGGAGAAAATACAAAGCTGGCAATTCGTTCATGATATGCATAATCAAATAAGATTTACTGTTTTAAATGCACATTCATCAGTAATGTTGAAACTTAAACCAGTAAAAATAAGGTCGACGTCACTTTGTCTTAGCGGAGGCTAATATAATGTGAAAATTGATAGTAATTTCCCCTCTGAGAGTACTTGTGAATATTGCGAAATCAGATCAGTTGGCAGCACCGAAATCATGCATTTGCAGGCATACCTTGAGAGAAATGGAAGAGACTGTTTTACTAATCGGTAATCATGAATGTATTAGTTATTATATATTCGTAAAAAGCATTAACTTTGTGGCTTGCCATATTTATAAATAGAACATATATACTTTGTTTTTAACCACTTTTTTCTTTTTTTTTTTTTTTTTTTTTTTTTTTTTTTTTTTTTTTAAAAAGTGGTTAAAAACAAAGTATATATGTTCTATTTATAAGTATTAGTTATTATTAATAAATTATATTTTAACACAAAAAATGTGTATCTATGATATGTACGCGCTCAAAAAACCCTATCAAATTGAACTATAAAATAGGGGATGATTTATTGTCATCTATAAGGTCGATCAAAGACCAAGGAGTAGTCTTTGATCCCAAACTTACGTTTTCAGACCATATATTGCAGTTGTCTACATCGTGCTACAGACTGTTAGGGTTTGTTATGAGGTCTAGCAAACAATTTACCAAACCTGCAGCGATGACTTCTATGTTCAACTGCATTATAAGGTTCAAACTAGAGTACGCCTCTGCTGTATGGGCCCCATACCAAAATAAATATATACAATTATTCGGAACAGATCCAAACAAAGTTTCTCAGATATTTGTATATGAGAATCCACGGCGAGTACCCAAAATTTATGCATCATAAAGATTTGCTCATATTTTTTATTATTTGCTTTATCAAAGTCTCCAGTCGAGAAGAAGTGGGGCCCTTGCAGTAACAGCGTACAAAATATTAAATAATTTGATTGACAATCCAGACCTCTTGGAATGCTATAAGTTGTTTGTGCCAAACAACTACTGCCAGGGGCGACATCACGATCTGCTGTGCATTCCACATGGCAGAACAGACGTGTTAGCTCAGCACAGCATGACACGGGGTATGCTACTATTAAATAACATGTCTCTTGATATCTTCAACGTAAGCTTTGAAGATTTCAAGAGACATGTTAAAAATATTTCTTAATTTACTTTTATGTTACTTTCTTGTGTTTTGTAAATGGACATTTACACAGTCTGTAATACATAAAAAACATAGGTTTCACCATTTTTTTTCGAAATTCAAGGATTTATTGTAAAAACTCGTTATATAGTTATGGGTCCAAGTATTGTCCATTGCTGGCCACTATTTTCTCCCAATAGCTCACTTAATTATTATTTTTTTTTTTAAATATTCAATACCGCATAAAAGTCTCATCTGCTTCCAGCCGTCTGGAACCAGTGGGACTATGGTATCCCCGATTGGAGTATGTTGTAAGGCTGAAGTTAGTGAGGAAGTGAAGGAGGTAGATAAGAAGAAGGTTGGGAAGTACCTGGCTATTGAGATCTGGTCACCGAATACGGCTAAAGTCATTTCAAGCACCGTTTCAATTCTGAATGGTGATATTTCACCAGGGCGAAACTCAGACTATCTACAACTAAACACAACTGAAGTAATTTCAAGTAACGTTTCAATTCTGAATGGTGGTCTTTCATCGGGGCAACACTGAAAGTATCTATCTGTAGAATAACAGTTCAAGATTTGAAGTTACTCTCAGTATTGACTTTCTGATAAAATCACTATTCGAAATCGAAATGTTGCTTGAAATCACTTTAGCTATGTTTTGTGCCCAGATCTGAATATAGACATGAAATTTCTAACCGTTCTCTTCGCCATCTCCTCTACCTTATATTTAGCTATCTAGTTGATTTTGGGTGTTCTTTATAAAAAGCGATAATAACAATATCGTATTTTTATGGCGCAGATTTGTGATATTTCACCTCAGGCACCCAAATGTTTATACTATACTGTTTACTTATTACTAATGTGTTTTTTACTATGCACCTTCGCATGAGTGTCAGCCAAGACAGAATTGCGCGGCGCTCCATCCTCCCTTTATAATTATCTACGAAACATCTTAATTACTGTTAGTTGGGAAGGTGGTTTTGTTTCATAAGCTCAAAGCAGCCCTTTGAAGCGGGTCGTTAGGGTTGCAAAGGGTCCAAAGTTGAATCGGGATTTTAATGAGACAGTCACATTTCTATTCATCGGCGCTCACTTGAGGTGTCGCTGGACTCCTGGTACTACATCCCAACCTACACCGACAAACCACGCTTATATGTATAAAGCAGGGCCCGACCAGAGGGCAACTGGCGGGGGCTGCACCCGGGCGCTGTACTTCAAGGGCACTTTCGATTAAAAAATGATAACATATTTAACGATTTTGATAATAGCAATTTTTAACTTTATTTCACTATTTTTTATTTAAGACCCGATCGGTTTCACCTTATGACGGGCATCTTCAGACTGGTATAATATTAAGTAAGTCTATGGAATATATACTATTAGGTCCGGAAGGAATGGATATTGATATTCATAGTGAATCATCTGTGACTAAAGGATTTTAGTTTTATGGCTGACAGAGGAGGCTTTACCATACCTTTAAAAATACATTCAAAATATTTTTAAAGGGGAATATAAAAAAACATATTTTTTGGAGTGCTGTTTTTTTTCTTTTTTGTTAAGTTATTTTACAAATCGTTACATAGAGCAAGATAACCAACATTAAAAAATGAAATGTTTTTGGTTATGGAGTAAGTTATGTATGTATAGTAACCAGAACCGAACAAGTAGGTATTACTATATACTCGCTGATCACTCGATTGTCTGTGGTTTATGAAGGATACTAATTTACCAACGTAATAGCATAATTAACTCGATTCTTACCAAAATATCGCTTGGACCCCTATGGTTTTGACTCCGTCATTTGTGCTAACAGCATATTTTTAAATTACAAAAAAACTTTAAGCAGTCTTCCTCTGATATCATTTACTAATAAAATTCAAAATTCACACGCTTTAATAAAAAATAAAAAATAGTTCGGCCCTGATTTTGCGATCGCCATTCCGGGTCCTACGAATAACGTAATAGCTTATCAAAACAGCCTATTATTTTTTTATTAACACTGCCTCAGTAAAAATCAAAGATTTTAAAGTTAACATTAATTTCAAATTAAAATAAAATAAATTTTGGGCGTGGGAATATATTATTTCAAATGTTACCTTGTTAGGTGTTGGACAACTATTTTCAAGAATAGTAAAAAGGATTACAAAATCGTATATTTTTATTCGAACCCTTACGTAAAACAACACAAATACACCCACGGGCAACACAAAACCCAAAATAATGGGGCTAAGCAGCCGCCAACATGAAAATATCTACAAGTTTAATATCACCGGAGAATGGACTAACTTAATGACGTACGCACAGGTACAGCTTGGATCGCAATCTCAATTGATGAAAACGTACATTCATTCATGTATTAAAAAAACCCACATACCTATTTGCACATTATTTGACATTGTCAATAATACGGCGATCAGTGCCATTTTGCAGATATTTTTTTAGAGACCAAAAAGTTAACTTATTCCAACTTACATATTTTTGATCGCACCGGTTTTAAATCTTTAATCCGGTCGTAATTTTTTTTGTTAATCGAATTGATATATTTTATTTTATTTTATTCTAATTTATTTTATTTTATTTTATTTTATTTTATTTTATTTTTACTTTACTTTACTTTATTTTATTTAATTTTATTTAATTTTATTTAATTTTATTTTATTTTATTTTATTTTATTTTATTTTATTTTATTTTATTTTATTTTATTTTATTTTTATTTTATTTTATTTTATTTTATTTTATTTTATTTTTATTTTATTTTATTTTATTTTATTTTATTTTATTTTATTTTATTTTATTTTATTTTATTTTATTTTATTTTATTTTATTTTATTTTATTTTATTTTATTTTATTTTATTTTATTTTATTTTATTTTATTTTATTTTATTTTATTTTATTTTATTTTATTTTATTTTTATTTTATTTTATTTTATTTTATTTTATTTTATTTTATTTTATTTTATTTTTATTTTATTTTTATTTTATTTTATTTTTATTTTATTTTATTTTATTTTATTTTATTTTATTTTATTTTATTTTATTTTATTTTATTTTATTTTATTTTTATTTTATTTTATTTTATTTTATTTTATTATATTTTATTTTATTTTATTTTATTGTTTTATTTTATTTTGTATTATTTTATTTCATTTTTTTTATTATTTTATTTCATTTTTATTATTTTATTTTATTTCATTTTTTATTTTACAGTTTTATACATATTTTGACCAATGCATAACATTATTGACGTAAAAAAATAACTTACCGCTGTGATGAAATAAATTGTCGCCGCTTGGACGGGGTGAGTAAAAAAAACTGACCGAAAATTGAAGCCATATACAAAATCCATCGCAAAACTACGCCGGAATTCAATATCGCCTCTTCCTAACATTTTAACTACTCTACTCACGTTTACCAAATTACTCGTATATTAGAATAAACCTTCAAAGGTTAGACGAAATAATAAGGTATCCCATGAAATCCTTTGAATATTCTTAACAATTGTTAACAAACGAGAAACCGGAATAAATTTCCTTTGGGCTGACATTGATGAAGTGAAAATCAATCTTTTCGCACTGTTAAAAACTCACACAATTCATTTAACAACAATTTCCTTTGCAAGGGTCTACTTGAATAAATTTGGAACACGTTTTCTCCCGTTGGAGAAACATCCAGTTTGATTGTTGCTTCGAACGTGTCTCAAATATTATAAAGAAAAAAACCGAATACTTTATTTGTAAGCAAATTTAAAAAAAACCTGAAATATTGCCCTTGAGTGACATATTTATTGCTGTTGAAATATGTATGAATTAAGTTGACGCGTAAGATTTTCATAATGATGTCACATTTAGATTATTGAGTAACGCTTTTTTTGTAAGCAAAATTGAAAAAGGAAACTGAAAAATTACATTGGAGTGGGATGTGAAATTCATTCGAAATACGAAATAATAAATTGATATCTAACCTTTTGATTATCAAAGTGAGTATATTAATTTCAATCAAATACAGCTTTTTCAGTAGGCAATATTGAAAAGGGAAACGTTTTCATTACATTGCCACTGGAGTTGTTTCAATATAGGTACCTGTTTTAATATGAAAATAAGTTATAATCTTATACTTTGAAACCTGTGTTACATTATATTTTAACAAACCCATGTTTGTATCCAAAACTTAATTGCAAGAAAATTTGAAAAAAAAACCCAAAAAAATAAATTGAGGTGAAGTGTCAAATACATTTGACATACTATTATTATGTCAATACATTAAGCTTCCTTTGTAAATAAGACAAAACTAAATAACTTAAAATGTATTATTTTCAAGCATATACAGCTTTGCGTCTTGAACTTTCTCTGTAAGCAACTTTAAAAAAAGAAACAGAGATATTACACGGAATTTAAGTGTTTTTTTTCCTTTTACCACACACATTAAATTGACACGCCACCTATGTGTAACATAAGCAATTCACTGAAGATAGGCGTTTGAAAAAAATCACCACATTTATTTTATAATATTACACAAGAAAGTGCTTTCAATGAAGATATGAAATAAATAAGCTAGTAGTTCTTACCTTCAGGAGAATGTCTACCAGATTGACAATGATGAGAGACTTTTGCCGCTGCCTGTGGGAATACTTCAGATATGAAAGCTCGAGGTGAGAATCCTGAAACAAAAACATATATATCATTGCTTACAGGTAGGAACGGGAATATGACTATATACAGTATGTTGATATTATTGTGACGAATAAGGAATTTCATGCTGATTTGTGAATCCTATTTTAAAATCGTTCATTTACAAGCGCTAAGCGGCAGAGATTGTTTAGCATCACATCTATTCAAATCTGATGTCAATTTATTTTCTGATGACGTCACAGACGGTACACATGATGTAAGATCTCACCCGAAGCGTTCAGATATTTCGGTTATTTAATTATTTTTCAAAAACAATTTATTAATTCTACGAATACAATAAATATTTTCACAATATATGTTCAGAATATTGTGTGTGTAAAATCGTAAATTCACGTTGATAATTATTGGCGTATAGATCATAAAGTGGCAGATACTCTCAGTATCGCGCTGGTAAAAGTCCACCATCAATGATCAAAACGTTGCTTAAAATGGCTTTAGCTACGTTTAATGACCAGATATGAAAAACCAGGTACTTCTTCCAAACCTTATTTTTAGTAATACTCTTCCGCTCTCCACTCTCTTCAGCCTGATAACATATATGAATGGGGATGCCATAGTCCCACTGGCTCCAGGTATTTGGGACTCTTGTGCGGTATTCATAAAAAGAAGCTTTATTTTAGGGATATTAAAAAATATTTTAAAAAAATAATGATGTTTCTTCAGCAATGTCATGCAAATTTGTAAACTTATGGTCCTGACGACGCACGACTTAAGACGGGTTAACCCCCTAGAAAAATAATACTAAGTTACAAAAGTAGGGCAAGTTTAGACTTACGTGAAAGCTGTTGGTGAGGGAGGGCCAGTAGATGCCCTTGTAAAGGACACCCTTTTTGAAAACCGCTGATTTGTCTGAAATTTTGATTGAATTTATTAGTTTCGGCTTTGGGCACTTGTTGTTGGCGAAACTGAATTTAGAAAGGAAGGACACAGCGAAAAGCTTTTTCAGTCTCACAGATTTCATTTGGGGAAATGGAGGGCTTCTTGTGTACAAAAATACCATCACAATTTTGTTATCCACCACAAATGTTTTTTTATTAAAAAAATCATGCAATCAGTAAAATAATAAAAAAAACAATAAAACACCCTAAAAATTAACTCACCTACTAACCGTTATGCCGTTTCCTCATAGGGATAGGCAGAGAGGATATAACTTTACAACTCTCAAAGCGGTAGATACTGTAATTATTGCTTTTGTGAGAGACAACCATTCAAAATCGAACACGCTGCTTGAAATGGCTTTAGCAGTGTTTGGTGTCTAGATTGAATAGCCAGGTACTTCCCAATCTTCTTCTTTCCATCTTCTTCTCCTTCCAACCACCTTCAACCTCACAACATACCCCGATTAGGGATGCCATAGTCTCACTGGCTCTCGACGGTTAGGAATAGTTGGGAATCTTGTCCGGTATTCATTTGAAGAAAAAAACTCTGTCCTGTCTTGGCTCACGCTTCTTGTTTTATTCACATTCATGCATCATCTCTTACATACTCTTCATCTTAAAATGATCTGACTCCAGTACCCAAAAATCACTGATTAACCAACCGGGGATAGGAAAAGTGGATGGAACGCCACAAAAGTTGTAAAGTTACATCAATCACTACTTCACTACTACTTAGTTTTGGCACAGATAATAATAATAATAATTAGCTGATTTATATAGCGCCGTTTTCGTGACAGAAGTATCACCTCAAGAGCGCTTTACAGCATAATTAACATAAAATCAAAACTAAGACTTATTACTAACTTATAACTATTGACTTACAATAACATATTTACATTAACACATATATAAATATAATAGTTGTTGCCCGTGCTGTCGAACCTAGGGTAGAACAATGAAGTAGGTAAACCATAAATATATTATATATATAAACTATGTATAGCACTCGGACTGAGTGATCAAAACTCTAGTGAAGCAAATTGACGTTATTGTGGGTATGATAATTTAAAAAGGTGTGTCTTTAGTTTTGCTCTGAACTCAGTTGAGCTGTCGATCTTTCGCAAATGTGAAGGGAGGTTATTCCAAGCTGTGGGGCCTGCTACGGCAAAAGCTCGCTCTCCGAAATTGGTGTTGGGATTGCCTTTAAGTTCAGTGAGTCTACCTATGGCCGTTAAGAATGCTGATAGAAGACTTGTCTCGTTTTAGTATCGTTTGGAATCCACAGTTCCGACAAGTAAGGCGGCGCCATGTCATGTTTATCTTGGTTCATCCACATTTATACGTCGTCTTATGCATTCTCATGTTATTCCGATTTTTGAAACAGTATTTGATTAATTTGGCCTTATCATGTCTTCCAGGGACTTCCGCGACTCCTTTTTCCATCCACTTACACCGTCATACACAAATTAAGTAGAATACTGACACTTTTTTATTCGTTCATCCGCTCTACATGTCTAAAACATATGAGTGTAAGTGTTTGGTATTATTTTTCTAAGGCATTGTAAATGAAATGTTAGCTAAAAGCTCAGCACCCAACAATGGCGCCAAACGTCACTTTGTAGTTTTCTAATACAAGCAATACTGCACATGACTTATCTGTGAATTCTACATGGGCAGTTAGGAAAATTTTTAAAGTTTCCAATGATTAAAAATTTTGATCTGTAATCTTTTAAATTACAAAAACATACTAAAATGTCAGTAAAATCAGCGAGCGCATTTTTAAACGTTTTATCTCAAGTTCCAGTATGCATTTCATAGAGAATTTAAAAGATTACTGTTTAAGAATTGTATTGATTGTTATAATTGCACGGTCGATTGGTAAGACGCTCGACTACGAATCTAGAGGTCGCGGGCTTAAACCCGGCGTGTGAAAATAGGTTACTTTAATTAATATGATCATAAAACATTTAATTTACATAAAATAATTTATAGTATATTTGCGGTACGTTCCTCAGTATCGCCCTGGTGAAAGACCACCATTCAGAATTGAAACGTTGCTTGAAATGACTTTGGCTGTGTTCGGTGACCAAATCTGAATAGCCAGGTACTTCCTAACCTTCCTCTTCCTCATCTGTTTTCCCCCCTCACTACCTTCAACCTCACAACATACCCCGATTGGGGATGCCATAGTCTCACTGACTCTAGACGGTTGGAAGCGGTTAGGACTCTTGTGTGATATTTACTATAAAAATAAATAAATACAAATCACTGGAAACCTTAGAAATTTTTCTAACTTCCCGCATGGAATTAGCAGATGAATCATTTGTAGTACTGCTTTTATTAGAAAGCCAAAATGTGTATATTTTTGGATGCTGACTCTTAATAAGTAAAACTTTTTCCAGGCTACACCTGCATGGAGAAATTTGGCTTGATGATAGGCAACCTCCGAGAGGAGAGGGCACCAGAACAAGAATAAAATAGAGTTTACTGGTAAATGATAAAACTAACTAACTAACTAACCATCACGCCGTTTTCCCGCAGGGGCAAGCAGAGAGGACGGACCGCCATATAACTCTGTCTTGGCACACACTCCTTGCTTCATTTACATTCATACATCGTCTCATACATACTCTTCTGTTATTCTGACTCTTCACATGACCCGATTCAAGTATTTGATTTACTTGATCGTGCCATGTCTTTCTCGGGCGTCCTCGACTACTTCTTCCATTCACTTTCGCATCGTATATTCTTTTCACACTCCTTTCTTCGTTCATTCGCTCTACATGCCCAAACCATCTAAGCGTCCCTTTTTTAATCCTATTCATTACGCTCACATCAGCCTTCCATTCTTTCCGGATATCCACATTTTTAATACGGTCAACATGGTTTTAAGCACGTACGTCTCAAAGATCTCATTTCCACAGCATTCAGTCTACTTTCATCCTTCCTTCATAGTAAATAATAAAACTGATATTTTGAGCAATTCAGTGGGTCGGTCGGCCATTTAAACAATATCTCGCAGAGGGTGAAATGAACATGATTGACCTTATGATTTTTGGCATATTCTTTGAAATTAGCATTTCAAAGTATAGTTGACAAGCACAATACGCATAAATTCATCACTCTGCCAGAATTTCCTTAGCAATATGCATACACAATGCCGACCCTCTATGCACAATGTCATATTACTCACTCAGTCTATAACATTTGCATGTTATGATTGAAGGGCGGATATTGCTTGCATAAAATATGAATATTATCATTCACATTGCAAAAATTGTAAGATAATATGTGAAAAACGTTTTTAAACTAATCGTGGACTATCATGCAATTTGTGCATTTTCAAAAAAACATATTAAAAAAAAAACTAGTCTATGATCAACTGTATGCTACTCTTCGGGTCAGCACCCTAAAATACACACTTTTTGTTTTTTTTTAGTACAAGCAAAACTACAAATTCTTCTTCTTTATCCTCCATGGTCGAGTGGTAAGACGCTTCACTAAGAACCCAAAGGTCGCGGGTTCAAACCCGGCGTGCGCCAATAACTTTAATTTAATTAATATGTGTCATGACACATTTTAATTCACATAAAAATAATTTTTAAAAAATGTATATTTGCGGCACGTTTCAGAGTGGTATATACTCTAAGTATCGCCCTGGTGAAAGACCACCATTCGCTCGACTGCGAATTCAAAGACCGCGGGCTCAAACCGGGGGGTTCGAAAATAACTTTCATTTAATTAATATGTGTCATAACATTTTTGTATATAAAATAGTATATGGTATGTTTGCTTATAAGTATCGCCCTGGTGAAAGACCACCATTCAGAATCGAAACGTTGCTTGAAATGACTTAAGCCGTGTTTGGTGACCAGATCTGAATAGCCAGTTACTTCCCAACCTTACTCTTCCCAATCTCTTTCTCCTCCCCACTACCTTCAGCCTTACAACATACCCTATTTGGGGATGCCATAGTCTCACTGGCTCTAGAAGATAGGGAGCAGTTAGGACTCTGAAAATGTTGACTGATTTAAAATAAGTCAACTGATAATCCTGGGGAAGATAAATGAAAGACGTAGTAGAGGCATGACATTCGTGGTTTTAAAACCTACGTAACTGATACGACCACGGTTCCGCGGGGTGAAGATTATCCTGATGAAAGTCCACCTCCAATAAGAAATGGCACCAGTGGAATAGGTTGAATGGTTTTTTTGATACCATCAGTAACTTCGTTCTCTATTATTCATTTTGTTTATCAAGTACACTGTCTAGGGGTTTTTATTTATCGGCCACCCATCTGGATAACACAATATTGCTGATATCCTTGTATTTACCTGTCAGTCCTGCGTACTTGAGCTCCTTCTCGCCAACTGGTAAAGGAATAGCGTCTACCGTGTCTGTATACCAAACCTTGGAAGTCGAGTCCACTGAAGTTTTTTTCTTCACCTCCTGAATGTACAAAGAATTACTAATTAGCACAAAAAACTTTCGTAACATGAAGATGCTAACTTTGATGGAAATCAATGGTTCAAAACTTGGAGTAACAATGTATGGAGAGAGAGCTAATTATTTTTACCCAACCGATACAAACTTGCGATAAATCACTTTCTCAGGGTTTTTAACGTCGTGCACCATGAGAGAGAAAGAGACAACAAATATAATACACCGCTTCTATGTACTTTCACAATGATTTTGGGCTCCTTGGTCACCGCGGGACTTCACCCATATTTTTTATTATGCCACTAAACTTGACCCAACGAAACGGTTTTTTATGTTATATGCTATATTTTTGTTGATAACAATACTGTTAAAAAGTGGTTTTACGAATAAACAAAAACATTATGTCGATGTGGGATATGAATGGATGTATAAATACCCTAGCTTTGGTCTTAGCCACGCCCAGGTCCGCCGAGTCAGGTAAAAGTCGTCAAAAACTGACTACACTGCCTTGGATAGGTACTCTATATACTCTAAGGCTTAAAATGAATGGAAACCGGAATAAAAACGGTCAGCACCCAAAAATACACACTTTCTGGCTTTCTAGTATAAGTAAAACTACAAAATATTCATCTGTTAATTGTAAACGGGTAGTTTAAAAACTGTCTAAGGTTTCCAGTGAATACAATTTTTAAGCAAAATTTTTAAATTCTAAATGAAATGCTTATTGGAATTTTAGGAAAGACTTAAAAAATGCCTTTTCAAGTTTTTAAACTGCATATTTACTGACATTTTAGTATTTTTTTCATAGAATTTAAAGGATTACAGTTAAAACATTGTGTTCAATGAAAATCTCAAACATTTTTCTAACTACCCATAGAAAATTTGCAGATAGATTACTTATAGCATTGCTTGTAAAATGGTACAAAGTGACGTTTAGCGTCATTCTTGAGTGCTGACCCTTAATATTATTCTCACACATTGAGTGTATATTATCGTATGAAATGACACAATCTGTACGAACCGTTAATTTAATTAATATATTAACACAAAACACATTGACCAATTTATTAAAAAATATTTATTGGCTTATTTTTTGACACTTAAATTCATATTCGACATTAGCATAATCATTTAAGCAAAATATTTACTGTGTGAAACAGAAAAATCTGTCTAACGATAAGCTCTGGCATTATGAAATTTGTACAGATACTTGTATATGAATTGTCTAAACCAACGCAATTCTTTTGATCTCGCAATATTATTGAAAATAATGTGTAGTATATATGCGCTATATTCCAGAGTGGTAGATGCTATAAGTATCGCCCTCTTGAAAGACCATCAATCAGAATCGAAACGTTGCTTGAAATGGCTTTAGCCGTGTTTGTTGACCAGATCTGAATAGCCAGGAACTTCACAACCTTCCTCTTTCCCATCTCCTTACCCTCCCCCTGCCTTCAGCCTCACAACATACCCCGATTGGGGATGCCATAGTCTCACTGGCTCCAGACGGTTTGGAGCAGTTGGGACTCTTGTGCGATATTATTTATTAGAACTATGTAACCTATGAAATGTAATTTATAAAAAATATATTATATTGCAACATGCCAATTTATTTTTTTCACTGTTTTATTTATTTATCTATCACCATTTCGACGCAATCGACATTACAGTTTGAAACATTTTCGCTTTAGAAATCTTAATAACTTTTTCAACAAATAGCCAGCAACAGTTGTGATCGTTTCGATTATGCTAGTTAAGAAAAGTTTCGTTTATACAGCAACTCGGTCCATTAGGTAACATCACAGTGATGCTGGAACTAATCAGCTATTCGAGTAAAGTTCCGGCGAAATTCGAGATGAATTATTCATAAACATAATAATAATACTAAATTAAGCGAAAAGCTTTAAGGGTTAATTTTTATTTAAAAATAATTCTAGACCTTCCACAAGTTAAACATAAAAAAGTGAATAATATTATTTTACCTGTATTTGCAATGTTGTTCGGATAGAGCTTTGCTCAATGTTGTAAATACGGTTGCAAAAAATATCGATTTGCAGTTTTCAAGAATTATCTGATTGTTCAAAAATTACACTTAATGAATTGGTTGTGATGGCAAAATTGGTGAATGCGCCACTTTCAGATAATGGTTACGAGTTCGAGTCTCGGTTACAACCTATTTTTTTTCTATGTCTTCTTCTATTTTCATATTCTTTGGAGATTGTTCTTATTAAAATTGGAATCAACTTTAAAGCATTAATGCTTATTTATTAATATAATATTAATAATCTAAAACACAAATATGAAATACAAAAAGCCAGAAACTAAAAAAAAACAAAGTTCATGCCCGAGACTCAAACTCGGTACCACTACTCTATATGAGAGTAACACTCTGCCAATTAAGCCATCAAGACCTCATTAGAAAGCGAAATTTTTAAACGATCTCATACTTCTATTGAAAATTACTAATATTTAGCAATCAATATTGTTATGAGATTCATTGCCAATCCTCCCCCACTCAATGAAATGTGAATATGCTTGGACTGTAAGTTGTAATGACAAATTCCCCCGTACCTCGCCCCGACCCGTACTTTCTAATTATGTGCAACGCTGTGTGTACCACGTCGTACAAATGGAGCTTGTACACAATGTCATTTGACCGTATGGGTCGGGGCGGGGGACGGGCGGCGTCTTAATTTAATGGCCACTGACGATGTGTGACAAATATATTGACTAGGCTTTAGTGATAACATTACGGTCATGCTGTTATGCTTGACAACTGATTATAATTTGATCCAATATTGAAACGGGCCTAGAATCGGTGGTTGACGGGGGCGATTATTTGAAGTGCTAGCGGTGAAAAAACGATAATGGCGCTAATCATCGGCTTGCGACAGTTTTAAAAGTGACCGTGGTTCAAACCACTAGACTTAAGTTTGTTTGCAAAAAAATAAATTTAGAATAACGCATTATATATAAAAATAATTATATATAATCAGTCAAACTTAGTTATTACGAGCGCGAAGGGATCAACCAAATTTGCTCCTTAAAGCCATTACTCGTTATAAACGTAGGTAGGTAAAAAAAGTACCTACCTACTAATATCGATCTTTACCCCAGGGTATGAAAGTTTGCATATTATAAAGCAACACATTTTTTTTACGAAAATCATGCTTAACTAACCACGAAATTATTAAATTTATGATTACACTAATAATGATAATAAACTGTACGTACAGTACTGAATAGCAATTTTTCATAGAGCGACAACTATCAGGGATTATAAACCCTCCTTAACGTGATTTGCAGAAAGTCCGCCGCCATATCGGACGGGCGGCTATCTTTGTCTTGCTTATGGCATAATTTGACTGTTTTCGAGAATTGGGTTTTTTCTCATACCCGGGCGCATTGAGTTGACAATATTATTTGGACGTTATATCAGTTTTAATTGAGTTGACAATATTATTTGGACGTTGTATCTTTAATTGAGTTGACAATATTATTTGGACGTTATATCTTTAATTGAGTTGACAATATTATTTGGACGTTATATCAGTTTTAATTGAGTTGACAATATTATTTAGACGTTATATCAGTTTTAATTGAATTGAGAATATTATTTGGACGTTATATCAGTTTTAATTGAGTTGACAATATTATTTGGACGTTATATCAGTTTTAATTGAGTTGACAATATTATTTGGACGTTATATCAGTTTTAATTGAGTTGACAATATTATTTGGACGTTATATCAGTGAAGCGACCTAGTTATAACCCCACACGATTGAATGAGAATAAGCCCGAACCAACATATCATTAAGTAATTGCTCACTATAGCGGCGCCCTCGCTATTACCGTGATCGTTATAACCAAGTATATTTTTATATATTTTTTGATTCGACCAAAATTATCATTTTTTATTCCAAATAGGTTCAGCAACACCCTGTATGATTAATTTAATTTTGGATTATAGACGGTTAAAGATGCCCTACCACTGGTTCCTTGCAATCATCAATCTCCACCTCGCAGAAGTCGTGCGTCGTGTCCTCGGCGGAGTAGGCCACTGAAGAGGAAGCTCCGTCGCCGGGAAACCTTTCTGGTAGTGGCTCCTCCTGAAACCAAGGAATTATATATTTTTGATATATAAACTACAACTACAGACATAGACAGGAATTAGTTAAAAATCAATGACGTAACATATATATAGACACTTTGTAGCACTCTTAAAGTGGCAAGCAATAATCACGCTAGTTTGGTGTGATCAGTGTTTAAGCCGATTTAGTACTAAATGGTCACGCGTCGCTTGAGGTCGTTTCAAGCAAGTATGGAACGCGGTACGAACTTTGGATCTGTTTCATTCATACACATATATTCTATGAATGTCTATCTTTGTCATACATGACCGATATTTGAATGATGAATTTACTGATAACGTGTGTGTGTTTACTTGCCATATTTTGTGTTATATGTAACGTCATTGGTTAAAAACAAATGTTTTTGCTCTTTGTACAAATATTCTGTGCTTATTTTTATGAGAATAATTATTACCCTTTAGTTAAAAATATGAATTTCTTTTGGTTGCCCCACATAAAATTTAACGGACTCCGTGGTCGAGTGGTAAGACGCTCGACTACGAATCTAGAGGTCGCAGGTTCGAAAATAATTTTTATTTTATCAATAAGTGTCATAATAAATTTAATTTAAATATGAAAATAAATAGTATATTTGCGGCACGTTCCAGAGTGGTAGGTATTATAAAAGATCGCACTGGTGATAGACCAGCATTCAGAATCGAAACGTTGCTTGAAATGGCTTTAGCCGTGTTTGGTGACCAGATATGAATAGCAAAGTACTTCACAACCTTCGTCTTCTCTATCTCATTCCTCTCCCTACTACCTTCAGCCTCACCATATACCCTATTTGTGGATGCCATAGTCTCACTGGCTCTAGACAGTTTGGACTCTTGTGAGATATTAACTGTAAAAAAAACTGATTGAAAAAAAGAATTTACTAGAAGCTAAGAGTATAAAAATCTTGATGAAAAGTATGTATTCACATTAAGAAATTTGCTAAAGCAAAGAAAAGAAAATCAATTTTATGGCAGTTAACATGTTAGTACTTAAAACATCAATTCATGTATTATAATTAAATGATTCTAAAAATGCAAACAGTGTTAACAGAACAAGTGACAAAAGAATAATAAAATATTTTATGGGTATAGCCTTTTTAGTGGACTGTAAGGACACTGAGCAATAAGGATATAAGCAAGGAAAAAACCGAAAAAAGCAAATTAAGGTCGTTTTTAAAAAAATTGGGCTTTAAATTTAATTAAAAACATTATTTATCATACTAAAGGTACTTTGAAGCCTTATTTATTTTTCTAGGAAGGTTGGGATTTTTTCTACGAATGTAATAAAGCCGAGAGAGATAGAGTTTCGCATTTTCATAGACGAGATCATGTTGATAAAAATAATTATGAAATTTTGAAAGGATTTTGATAAAAAAATGGTATAATTGGGTTATTTTATTGGTGGATATTAATTGCGCCTCAAAATATTTTTGATGAATATTCAATAAATGATAAAATTTTGGGATATTGTGAATAATTTAAATACATTAATAAATATTTTCGTAGAAAGCAATCAGTTTGTGATTTTACATATTCAAATAATTTTTTTAAATCTTACTGGTTTCGCTTACCCTAAGCTCTTAATTTGTCTCTTTTTAAATATGATTGTTGTAATGTAATTTGTATTGTCTTTAAAAAATTTAAAGTTTGTTTGTCATTTACAATGAACAGACCATTGTACACATGTTGACCCAGTGAGACTATGGCATCTCCAATTGAGGTATCTTGTAAGGCTAAGGGTAGTGGGAGATGAAAGGAGATGGGGAAGACGAAGGTTGGAAAGTACTTAGCTATTCAGATCTGGTCACCAAACAAGGTTAGTGGCCATTTCAAGCAACGTTTCGATTCCGAATGGTGATCTTTCACCAGGGCGATACTTAGAGTATCTACCACTCTGGAACGTAGATTTAAAAAAAAAAAAAATATGAATTAAATTTGTTAAAAATTGTTATTAATTGTTAAGTTGTTTAAATTACATTTAATTTATTGGCGCACGCCAGGTTTGAACCTGCGACCTTTGGATTCGTAGTGGAGCGTCTTACCACTCGACCATGAAGGCCGTCTATTTTATCGGAATAAAAAAAACCTTTTTTCGGAGAAATTGTTAGGAATGATCCTTTGGTCAGAACAACACCGCTTCACAGTTGATGTCGGCAGCATGATACCTAGTCTTTTCCACAACTCGTTCTTTTCGTAATCGAATTTCGTCCTTCATTTAATATTGATGGCCCAATTTAAGAATCCATTCTTACAGCCTCTACCTTAACCCGCCTCAAAATGTTTCCAAACGGTCTGTCAATATAGTTCCTCTATTTATACGCAGTGAAGACAGAGAAGCTCTTGAGAGGCGAATATAAATACCTTTACAATCTATAGACGTGTAAAATAGATTACGACCTAAGGGTAGAAATCAAACAGCTGTTTGTAACTTTACACTCTTTCAAAAGGGTTTACAATTAATTATTGAAATACCCCTTCAGGTTTACACCTGAAATGTTAAGTTCCCTTTTTCTAAGCCATGTGTGATCTTTTTGACTACCTGATCGAATACGTAAAAGTTGAAAATATATGGACAATATCTGAATCACAAAACATTATTTATTATAAATAAATAAATATTAAAGTTGCTGTGTGTAGCAATCAAAACACCCAGTTCAAAATGTCATTTGAACTACTCAAATATCAAAGTTAATAGTTTTTTTTACATTAATTCCACACGAGAGGCCTTCGAGGGAAATAATTGCCCTCAGGGCTTATGTCATATTTAGGGATGCTGTATGGAGGGTCTTTTTGAGGGAAAGGAAGGAGTGAACCTTGGTCTTGAAGAGGCCCATGTTGAAGGAGGGAGGAAACACAGAGGCTGGCAAATCGTTCCACAGCCGAGCTGTTGAACATAAGAATGGGTCGTAAAAGCCACCCGTTCTCATGTCTTGAATGTCAACCGATGCCGAAGGGATCAATGATGCAAGTTCATCGGAGCATCTTCCATTGAAATACCGATAGATCAAGGACACAGTTCCCACCTGACGACTATGCTTAAAATATTTCAACCCGTTGGTTAAGATGGGAGAATTTATTAAACGGACCGCCTGTTTCTGCACAGGGTCAAGGTTTTTTTCAGGTATTTAGGGGATCCAGACCAAAGGTGGCTGCCAAATTTAACAGGGGGGGGCGCACTTGCAATTTGTACAAGGTTATGAATAATTATGTGAATATCGCGCAAGATTCCCAAAAGACCAGAGACAGTGATACTATGTCATTTATCCCACTTAGGTAGGAATGTTGTGAGGCCAAAGGAACCGAGGAGGGGAATGGGATAAGGATAAATAACTTTACGAAATATCAGACTATTCATATCTGGTCAGTAAACATATCGTCACTGGAAAGACAAAAAGGCTTAAGCGACACTTTGGTCAAAAATGAGTTACATATGCAGTTTTGATCAGTATTTATTTCTGCATCGAAAGCTCTAACTCTTGTTTGATTCTGAAGACTTTTGTGGCCTTTCGGCCGTCTAAAATATATTTAGTTATGTTATGGTTATTTGAAGTACCAAATACCAAATGGCCAATAGGCATCTCTTCAGAACAGGTGCCAATAATCCATTTATGTATGTTCTACCTTGTATAATATTATTAATCTGCTTTTGTTTGTTATTCATTTACTTTTGCATTTTTCATAAAATTTTGGTTTAATTACTTTATAATTTCATTCTTCAAAATCTTTAACGTAAATCGCACATAATAAAAATACAAGGGCCAAACAACAAGAAAGACTTTTAGTACCAAAATACAATACAGTTTTTGCACAAAGACACCATATGTACATCGCGCCTCACGCTTACAACAAACTCCCACCACAGACTGTAGCCATCACCAATATGTATTCCTTCAATCAAAACATTACTAAATGTCTAATGAGTAAGGACCGCAAGGAAATTGAAGACCTCCTAAAATAGCACTTGAAATTCTTCACCATGATAAACTAGAACATTGTGTAACAAATATCATCATTTTTTAAATTATTCTAATTGTAATCACTGTCACTTACCTCAGAATAGGTTTTTATGACCTAGTGAGGTAGGTAATGTAAAAAAATAATGTAAGAAACAAAAACAAATAAATAAAAAATAATAATATTTGGATGATTTGTATGCGCCGTTTTTGTGAAAAATCACCTCAAGGGCGCTGTACATATCTTATTTTCTATTATTACATATTAAATCCTAGTTTAAATAATAAAATATACAGGAACATACTTACCTGGAAGGTCCCATCAGATAGACTTACTGTTTTAAATATTCTTATTAAATAACCACCCATTTTGGGGCATCATGCCTGTTATATGTACTAAAATAAAATAAATTAACCATTTGGTGAGACACAAGTTTGGGATTTTTTAGGTTTTGGCCGCTTCAGGTAACTCAATGTGAGCTGAATTTTATTGTAAAACTTTAAAGTGCTCTGGTGTAAGCTTCCCAAAATGGCGTTTAAGCCCCTTCGCCCTTTCCAGCGACGATATGTTGCCATTTCTAGCAATGTTTCGATTCTAAAAGATTCTACAAATCTGGATTCTACTACGTGTATGTTTACGAGATTTGGGCAATCTTTTCCACCCTTTAAACTAATCCTTGTGATTGATTTTTCTTTTCGACTTTAGTTTACCCACATTTAATAAGCCTCTTCAAGACCCGGATTATCCTATCCTTTCCGACAGTTCACTCCCCCATCCCCCCAATCAAAATCCTTCTATAATAATACGGGTTGCCTAAGCGCTTTGGTCCTTATTTTACAGTTCACAGTTTTTTAATTTGAAATTTTATAAACTAACGCGCAAATAAAATTTATGATTCATAAATTATTTAAAAATACAACAAAAAATTTGTGTGTTAACTAACTAACTAACTAACTAACTAACCATCACGCCGTTTCCCCGCAAGGGTAGGCAGAGAGGACGGACCGCCATACAACTCTGTCTTGGCACACACTTCTTGCTTCATTTACATTCATACATCGTCTCATACATACTCTTCTGTTATTCTGACTCTTCACACGACCCAATTCAAGTATTTGATTTACTTGATCGTGCCATGTCTTTCTCGGGCGTCCTCGACTTCTTCTTCCATTCACTTTCGCATCATATATTCTTTTCACACTCCTTTCTTCGTTCATTCGCTCTACATGCCCAAACCATCTAAGCGTCCCTTTCTTAATCCTATCCATTACGCTCACATCAGCCTTGCATTCTTTCCGGATATCCACATTTTTAATACGGTCATACATGGTTTTACCCTTCCTAAATACACGAACTCATCCACTTGCTCCAAGTATTCATCATTCACAACTTTATTGCACGCCGTTCTCGTACTCTCTCTTTCAAACACCATCACTTTGGACTTACTCACATTCATCATCAACTCATTTTGCATACATACTTGGTTCATCCTAGACACGAGAAACTGTAGATCTTCCATATTGTCAGCAATCAGCAATCAGCACCGCATCATCCGCATACAATAGGCAACATACTTTCACATTGTTCATTTTCGCGCCCAAGCCCACACCTTTCAATTCTTGCATACAATTATCCATGTACAAATTGAACAACCACGGTGACATTACGCAGCCTTGTTTTACACCTTTTGTGATGTTAAACCACTTCGTAAAATCACCGTTCACTCTAACACATGCAACGCTTCCCTCGTACAAGGACGCGATTGCCTGTATAAGATTTGTGTTAACTCCATACATGGATAATACCTTCCACAATTTGTCCCTATCAACTCGATCATACGCCTTTTGCAAATCGACAAAAGCACAGAAAAGTTTCTGGTTTTTTGCCAAAAACTTCTCTGTAAGCATCCGCAATGAGAAAATTTCATCCATGCACCCCCTTCCACTCATGAAAGCACCTTGAATGTCCCAATGTTTGAAGCAGCAAACGCTTGTCAATGCAATGAGTTCTGGCATTTTACTAGAAATTTGTACAGCTTGTTCTAATCAGAATTTCTACATCATTGGAACTGTTTTCAGCTGCAACGTCATTTAAATAATTAGCCATACAGCGTTGATTTATCATTACAACTGTTTAAAAATAGGTTAAGAAAATGAAATGATACTCATTTAATTTGCTATTCAATAAAACAATGAACATGACCGAGACTTAAACTCTGAATCTCTACTCTATCCGGGAGTAACACTCTGCCAACTAAGCCATCAAGACCTCATTAGGAAGAGGCATTTTCAAACGATCTCATACTTGTTTTAAACATTATTGATATTTGAATTTATTCCGATTTTAGGCTGCCACCTTTTGATCCCTGATAGAGTAGAGATTGCGAGTTCGAGTCTCGGTCATGACCATTGTTCTTATTAGTTTCTGGCTGTTTTCTGTTTTGTATTATTGATATTATTTAAATATTTAATAATAAATAAGCTTGAATGCTTTAAAGTTAATTAATTTTTTTATAAATAATTAATAGTTTTTTGAGCCCTGGAATTCAGAAAGACAGCGTTCCTAGAAATGACTTCAGATATGTTAAGTGACTACTGCTGAATAGTCAACGAGGTACTTCCTAACCATCATCTTCACCTTCGCCTTTCCTTCCCCCATTTGCTTCAATCTCACAACATTCCCAAAAATTGTCAATACCATTGTTCTAATTCTACATAGTTGGAACTCTTTTGAGGTATCACATAAAAAACGGTTTTTATAATTATAATTACGATAAAATAATTCACTAGTACAAGATATATACAATTAAATTATTTGCTAGAATAATTATCAATTCAAGCGTACATAGACAAGGTCCCTCAAAAAATATCCTGTCGAATTAAAAACTAACAAATTACTGAAATAATCCAAATAGGCTTAACAAGCCAGGACTTCTTGAAAACATTCAAAGTATTGTTCCCGCAGGCGCAGTAATAAATCCTTGAAACCGCTCAGTCTCGGTTGGAGGCAGGTACTTGAGTAACTAAGTTCCAGATTAGCGTTGAGTTATTTTACAGGGTGTTTACAATATCAAAAATAATTATTGGAGCAGTCATAAAATTGCATTGTATTTGTCAAACCTCACGATGTCAACAAAAACATCATCGATTTAAACATACGTAAGTACTAAAAGATTGTTTTAAATCTAGTAGATTAATAATCTAGTTTTGAGTTAAGTAACAGAATTGTTCCTTAGTTACATTTCTAGCAAATATTTTTTTGAAAAAGGACATGTGACATATGACATGATTACATACAAACAACGATATTCCTAAATCACGTTTTGACTCGCCTGAACATTTGCGTTTATTGACTCATTCCCTTCTTCCTTGCACACACAGACATATTCGCGACACGTTTTAGAGTGTTGGCCACCCTAAGTATCGCCCTGGTGAAAGACCACCATTCAGAATCGAAACGTTGCTTGAAATGTTTTCAGCCTTTTTCGGTGACCAAATATCTAAAAATAGCCACGCGCTTCCTCACCTTCCTCTTCCCATCTCCTTACCCCTCTCCATTACCTTTAGCCTCACAAGATCTCCATACTGGGGACGCCATAGTCCCACTGGCTCCAGACAGTTGGGACTCTTGTGTGGTATTCACATAAAAATATGTTCAAAGCAGTACACAAGAAGGCTCTTAGTTATAATAATTTTGGATAATTTTTATAGCGCCATTTTTGTGAAAAAAATCACCTTAAGGGCGCTGTGCTTGAAGAAGAAGTGACTTTGTTTGCAATTCTTCTCTCCTGTGAAGAAAGTTTGGAACTATAAACTTTAATTACGTAAAGGAATTAATCGGCTTGGATTAATTTAAGTCAATTCACTAAGAGAGAATTGATCATATTAATGGGGACAGTGATATAGTATGGCATTGCGGAATTTTGAGTGAATTTATAACAAACGATTTTATTTAAATGATATTTTTTTGAAATTAGAATTAAGTTTAAAATATTAATGTTTTTTTTTATTAATAACATCAATAATCAAAAATACAAATATGAAACAGAAAAAGGCATAAATTTAAAAAAAATGGTCACAACCGAGACGAACTCGGATCCTCTACTCTATCCGGGAGTAACGCTTCAACCAACTCGGCCACCTTATTAAAAATAATTTTAATCGATCTCATACTTTCATTGAAGATTATTGATTTTATTTATTATTTTTTTTCCTCCGATTTGGCTGCCATCTTTGTAATGATAACCAAAGCTCTACTCGAGCACATTGAATACCTAGATGGTGTCTTGGATAAATGTATATTGTTTTAAATCACGGGAGATCTTTTGACTTCCTACAAAGTCGGGAATCAATATTGAAATTGGAATAATAATCTTTTTTTATTGTAATGGAGTTTAGTGATATTTCTAGGTCCGATATGCCTTTTTGTGATCACGATAAGCCGTAGCCGGTGAGGCTTTGGCACCCCTAATGTTACGAAGGAGAATAGAACGAAGAAGGTAAGGACAAAGCGAAAGGTTATCAAAATGTTCAGATCTAGTCACTGTAGTCAGAGGTTGCGAGTTCAAGCCCGGCGTACGCAAATAAATTTAATTTAATTAAAGAGATTATTTTTTGCTTTAAGGCTGATTCACACCAACGTCCGGTTCCGCTCAGTGCCGATATTGTTCCGCAAGAGAGCTTATTGATATGGTATGAATATCGATCAAGGAGTATGTGCTAAGACAAAGTTGTATGGCAGTATATCCTTCTGCCCACCCTTGTGATATTTAACTACTTAGTCAGTTAAATAATTATTTTGAATTGTAAAAATACTAACATCGCAGATTTTTTTTTAATCAAAAACCATTTTTTTATCACTAAATAATATTATTATTAATTATTAAAAATATTATTTAGTGAGAAAAAAATGGTTTAAAAAAAAAACCTGCGTTGTAAGTATTTTTACAATTAAAAATAATTATTTAACTAAATAAGTAGTTAAATATCACAAGGGTGGGCAGAAGGATATACTGCCATACAACTTTGTCTCGGCACATACTCCTTGATTGATATTCATACCATATCAATAAGCTCTCTTGCGGAACAATATCGGCACTGAGCGGAACCGGACGTTGGTGTGAATCAGCCTTTAGAATGCAGTTTTTTTGCTTTATATCAAGGTAATTTAAATATAATTTAAAGAAATGAAAAAAAAAACCTTATTTGTGACCACAGATTTTATTTTAATTTTTTTTACCGACCGGTTTTGCTTAGCCTAAGCATCATCGCAGTGTGAGGTTAGAAGGAGAAAAAAAATAACAGGACGATGAGAAAACAATAGAATAACATTTAAATTATAACAAAGGAACAGAGAGAAAGAGACAGATAATATGAATTGAAAGAAACAAGACGTCAACTAAGAAGGTGATTAAAGAATAATGAGAAATTTTATAAGTATACAGGAAACATAACTTATATTGGACTACTGGAAAAAATTATCTGACTATTAATTTTGTACCCTGATGATGCTTAAGCTAAGCGAAACCTTTCGGTAGTAAAAATTAAAATAATATCCGTGGTCTTGTGCAAAGTTAATTTTTCATTTCTTTAAATAGGTCAAACCACAAAGTGATTGCCTTCTGAGAAAATATAATATAATTAAACTTTATAAAGGAGAGGGTAGTATGCCACCACACAGACTGGGGTGCGGGTGGTTTTTATAACTCTTATATTTTAGAGAGAATAAGTCTATGTTTTTTTATGGCTACCGAAAACGGCGTCAGCGTAGTTTATTTATTCGTTTTGTCCGTGGAATCAACCTGCCGCCCGTGGGAAGGGTATATTGTGACTGAATAGAATTGCTTCCGACTTAAATATATTTACCTCGGTGAAGTGAGATTCTAAATGAAAAAAAACCCTTTTGATTTCGGAAAGAATCTTTCTTGGTTGACGTAACCTTTACCGCTGTTTGAATAGCTTCTGTAAAAACAATTTAAAAAAATGTAAATAAAAAGGAAATCTTATTGTTTTTGTACTTTATTCTAGGGTTGGGTTCTCAGAGCAATTGTATACTAGGAGGGATAGTTTTGCGAAACAGAGTAGTCAGGATTATTGATTTTTTCCTGACTCGGGCGTGGCTAGGGTTTTCATGGACACACCTTTTTACATTCAGATCACATGTCGGCATAACTAACTAACTAAACTAACTAACTGAACTCACTAACTAATTTAACTAACCAAACTATCTAACTAAACTAACTAAATAAACTAATTAACTAAACTAACTAACTAAACTAACTAACTGACTAAACTAACTAAAATAAACTAATTAACTAAACTAACTAACTAAACTAACTAACTAACTAAACTAACTAACTAACTAAGCTAACTAACTAAACTAACTAACTAAACTAACTAACAAAACTAACTAACTAAGCTAACTAACTAAACTAACTAACAAAACTAACTAACTAACAAAACTAACTAACTTAACTAACTAAGAATCACGCCGTTTCCTCGCAGGGGTAGGGAGAGAGAACGGACCACCATATGACTCTGTCTTGGCACACACTCCTTGCTTCATTCACATTCATACACCGTCTCATACATACTCTTCTGTTATTCTGACTCATCACATGAACCGATTCAAGTATTTGATTTACTTGATCGTGCCATGTCTTTCTCGGGCGTCCTCATGTTTTGTTTATTTGCATAACCATTTCTTCACAGTACTTTCTCAACAAATATAGGATATAACCTCAAAAACCGTTAAGTTATATCGCATAATAAATCGCAGTGGGTGGAGTCGCCGGAGACGCGGGAGACGGAAAACATGCTTACATACCTAAAAGAGATGCGATATTATGTGACAACTTTTCTTTTCTCTTTCATTCTCACGGTTTACGACGTAAAGACCCGGAGAAAGTGATTTATCGTTAATTTGTATGGGTTGGGTAAAAATATTTAGCTCTCTCTCCATATATATTCTTACTCCAATGTTGGGTTGTTTCCAGCTTTCGTCAGATTAAATTTGATGTCCATCAACACGTTGATCAGCGTCATTTTTAACGTTTGAAATTTGAACGCCGTTTCTCGGTGCAGTTCAGCTTTTGAGCAAATTGTGATCAGACGTTAATCAAAGCGAGCATGTTGCAATGCTTGGTATCTATAATGTTATCAGAGTGGTAGATACTCTAACTATTGCTCTGGTGAAAGACCACCATTCAGAATCGAAACGTTTCTTGCAATGAAATGGCTTTAGCCGTGTTTGTTGACCACATCTGAATAGCCAAGTACTTTCCAACATTCCTCTTCACCATCTCCTTCCCTTCTCCACCACCTTCAGCTTCACGAAATTCTCCAATTGAGGATGCAATAGTGTCACTGGTTTACTGACGGTTGGGAGCAGTTAGAACTCTTGTGTGGTATTCAATATAAACAAAAAAATATCTAATCACATTTTGTCCAAAACCTGAAACGCACCGAGAATGAGCCTTTAACGTAGACCGTTCGAAGGTCAAAAATTCAAAATGATGCTGATCGACGATTTGACGGACAACAAAATGCAAGGAAAATTTGAAACACTCCAACCTAAGTTTCGAACTCTTGACCTCTGGTTCCAGAACCACATTTCTTACTATTCTGCAACAGAGCTAGTCAGATCTGATAATTAATGGCCAATCATTAATTCAAAACAACTTTTAAAATCTGAAAAGCGATATTTCCCCGGGCGATGAAACAATATCTTTTCTTTTCTCAAGGATTTGCTAAATTTTTTTTTGCCATCTCGACGAAAAAATTCAGCAAAGCGAATTTCTGAGAAAACTTTGTTTCTTCCCAAAGGTAAAAAAAATGTCATCACGTGACTGATGTGTTCTCACATTGATTGAACAACCAAACGAAACAGCTGTTTGCGACAGAAAACGTTGAACGATTTTATGTTTGATCTCACATTATATATTATCTCAGAAAAGAATAAAACCAATACACAAAATATTTTACTATATAAAGGGATGAAATTTTATAATGCTCTGCCATCAATCAATTAAAAAAATGGAAACCATCTCGATTATGCCAATCAATAAATTCAAAATAGCCTCTAAGAACCTTACAAAATATACATAAATCAATATAATAAGTATATATAAGTTAAATATTATAAAGTCAAAAATAAAATGAAATGATTAGATACTTTTTAAACTTTAATGTACAAGAAACTAATATATTGAAAAATCAACCGGTCGGTAGCTGAGTGGACAAACGCTTCGGATTCCCACCCTGGCGTCGTGCGTTCGATTCCTCTGCTGGCTAAGTCCTCCATCATTGCACAAGCAACATCTTCCGCTTCTTATGAAGGCAGTAGGAGTTTTTCAAATATTGTCAGGTTATTCGTAACCCGGGAATGTTTGTCTTTCTTTAAACAAAACAAAAAAACCAAAAACAAAATATTATCTACGTTAATAATGCAATACATTCAAGAAAACTCGATACAATGTTGACCGCACTTTGATAAGGTTTTTTCTTCTTTCTCCTCTTATATTGTCTTCTATTATAATTCTGTTTCATTTTTTACGTACTAGTATAAACATATACGATTAAAAACAATTCAACTTGGGTGCCTTTAAAAATATTTGCTGATAAGAAAAAAAAAATCTCTCGAATTTGAAATAAAATCTCATATTTCGTGCCGCAAATATAATGTACATTATTTTATATGAATTAAATGTGTTATGACACATATTAATCAAATAAAATTTATTTGCGCACGCCGGGTTAGAGCCCGCCTCCTTTGGATTCGTAGTCGAGCGTCTTACCACTCGACCACGTAGGCCGCCAAAGTGCTACAAAGGACGTTGAGGCTTAATAATAATAATAATAATATTTGGATAATTTGTATAGCGCCGTTTTTGTGAAAAATCACCTCAACAGCGCTGTACAAATCTTAATTTCTACTTAATATTAATTCTTAGTTTATATAAATATACAGCATCATACTTACCTGGCAGGTCACTTCTGCCAGGACAAAATCACCATATCATAACAACTTAAAATTTAGAATAACTTAAATTTTTATTTATTTTTTGTTTTTGTTTCTTTTTTTTTATTTCTCTTCTATTTTAAAGCGCCAATATTCCAAAATCACCGATTATAGACTTGTTTCTGTCTTGAAATGATGTGTGGATGTATGATGAAACCTTTACGTAAACATTCACGCAGGAATGAGGTATGATTGGAGGTAAATACATATCATATTTAGGCGTGCATAATTAATATTATACTCTCAGTGAAGCGACTAAACAATATTCCATTTTTCTCAGAGGTACATAAGGCACTGGCTACATTCTCCTAGTATTGTCTGCCAAGGGCGCAAGGCATACCGGGTGTATTCCCATCATCTTACGTGCCTACTTTCCACGTAATTCCCCTTGGGCCGACTCCATACCCTGTTTGCCAAATACTCCACAGCGGAGACAAAGGTTCGTTTCTCCCTTGTAAATCCCATGGAAATGCCAAGGGGAAAATTCCAGGGAAAAAAACGCAGTTAACATTATAGTGCTTTTCAAATTCTACCAGACTGAGTGTATCAATTATGAAGATATACGTTTTACCATGAAAATAAATAATAACAATCATATTAACAAAGAGAATGGCTCGGTTTTGTGTCTAACGATATCCTTGTGGGCGAATTTGAATTAGGAAACGTTTACATTATAAGGGAAGGAAAGGAAACTAGATTCTCTTTTTTTTTGGGTCAAAAATTATCTCATAAATTGCTAACAGTGTTGATGTTTCAGCCAATGTTTGCTTAATATATTGTCGCTGAAAAGGCAAAGGGGCTTAAGCGACACTTTGGTAGAAAAATGTGTTAAATATGCAGTTTTGATCAGTTATTTTTCTACATTGAATGCTCTGACTCTCGTTTGATTCTGAAGACTTTTGTGGCCCTTCAGCCATCTAAAATATATTTACCATTTGGGAGAAGGCTTGATTCGAACGATACAAGTTTAAAACTTGTTTTGTCGCTTCAGGTAACTCAGTGAGAGCATTGAGACAACTTTTTTTTAAATCCAACCATTGAAGACTTATGAATTTCATTGTAAAACATAAAAATATTAAAGTGCTTTTTTTAAAATTTCCCGAAATGGCGCTTCAGCCCTTTTGCCTTTCCGGGGACGAGTTAACCTGCCTTTAACCCTCACTCACAAGGTGTGATTAATTTTGCCATTCATGGCATAGAAAGAGGAAGGAGATGGGAAAAAGGAAGGTAAAGAAGTACCTGACTTTTCAGAATATGAAGCAGACCTGACTTTTCAGAATATTTCACTATATGAAGCTTACTGTATAAAGGGATGAAATCTTATAATGCGCTACCGGAAACCATCAAAATTATGCCTATCAATAAATTCAAAATAGCCTGTAAAAATTATTTTAAATGCCTATAAATCAAAATAATAAGTAATATATAAGTTAAAATATTATAAAGTCAAAAAGAAAACGAAATATTTAGCCACTTGTAAACTAAAATGTACAAAGTAACTAATATAAAATAAATAAAACTAAAAAAAAACTAAACTAAATACGGCTAAAGCCATTTCAAGCAACACTTAGATCCTGATTAGTGATTTTTCATAAGGAAGATACTGAAATCATCTACCATTCTTGGACCAGATGAAAATATACTAAATATTATTTCCAATAAATTACATGTAAAATATACCATTTATTGTTCAGATAAAATTTTGTTTTCCCACGTTGGGTTTCTAACCTGCGACTGGGGCCGGAGCCAATGAGCCTACCGTTCTGCCACAGAGATAATCGAAATGCGAATTAAGTTGATTGATGTGATAACCTTTGCGTTGAACTAGAAATAATTAATTTTAATCTTTGCTCGGGTACACTAATTCCCATCCCTTTAAAATCTTTCGCAGCTGAAGCGGCAAAAACTCGTGTGATGGGATTCTGTCGAGAATTTCTAGGCCTACAACCTTTTCGGCTCCCAGCGTGAGCTATGGAGATTTAAAATTTCAACTCACATTTTGTATATTTTTTAAAAAATAATCCGATTTGCTTGTTCTAAAATTACATTGATTAATTTTTAAAAAATATTCGGAAAAATGTAAAGTTCGGGTAGTAACTAAAGGCGATACAATTAAAAATAATGCGAAATCATCAATTTTTGGTTTTAAAATTCGGCCGCCTAGAAATATTATAGATGCTGAAACTAAATAATGTGGGTAAAAAACATCTTGGCCTTGGCTTTAATCTGGCTTTTTTCAAAGCTCAGAATAGTTTAATTTACTCTTTTTATAAGCACAGAAAAAAACATAATTTCAGGTCTGTAAAAATACTAAAATCTTGGTTTTATTGTAAAATGTGGAAAGTTATTTTATTTAGATTCTGCCTGGAGAGCGTTTTGATATACTGTCGCCGGAAAATCAAAAGGGCTGAAGCGCCAATTTGGGAAGTTTACATCAGAGCACTTTAAAGTTTTTTCGTTTGTTTTAGAATAAAATTTTACAGTACAATAAAGTGTTCAGTAACTGGTTGGATTTTGAAAAAAAAGTGTTAACTTAGGTAACTCAACGCTCTCACTGAATAACCCGAAGCGATGAAAAGCTTAAAACAGTCCCAAACTTGTGTCGCTTGAGTCGAGCCTTCTCCCAAATGGTAAATATATTTTAGATGGCTAGCGGGCCATAAAAGTCTTCAGAATCAAATGAGAGTCAGAGCGTTCGCTGCAGAAAATAAAACAGACCAAAACTGCATATTTAACTCATTTTTTTACCCGGGCTTCACAGAATAAAATAAAACCTACTTTTTGGCGATGTTTTATAAGCAAAAATAAAAACAGGCGGCCGGTGTCAAGTGGCAATTTCAATCTTATCGCCACCAGCGTAAGGAGTGCGTGATTACGTTCGAGTTGGTTCGATTAATAAATAAAAACAACTTTAGTTATTTAAAGCGCGTTGAAAATCACGAATTCGAGATTTTTTTGTTGAGAGATATTGAATCTAACAAGGAATGCCTGTCTAGGGATGTCGGGGCAATTGGCGAAAGCATTCGGAATTTACCGATTTAATTTTATTTTCGCTACGTGAAAGCCAAGACTGGAGATATTAGCTAGTTATGGGATATAGCTACGAACATTAAAAAAGGAAAGGCGAAGGAGAAGACGAGGGTTGAGACTAGTCAGGCAAACATAGCTTAATCCGTTTAAAGAAACGTTTCGATCCAGATTTTAAATTAATATAAGAGTGCTACTTTAAATATATGGATATATTTTTTTAAATAATTGTTTTTTTCTAAGACCAATAATATACCAGGAGGAATAGCTTTACGAAAGAGTGTAGTCAAGATTGTTCTTTTATTTCAGAAGCGGGTGTGACTAGGGTTTTTTACACACCTTTTTACATCAATTCATAGCATATGTCAACATAATAAACACTTTTCAAAGTATTGTTATCAACAAAAATATAAATATATAAACTTAAAATCCGTTGAGTTATGTCGCATAACAAAACGTAGTGGGCGGAGTTGCCGAAGACGCGGGAGATGGAAAAACATGCTTACATACCGAAAAGTAGTGCGATATTAGGTGACAACTTGTCTCGTATCTTTCTCTCTCACGGGTTACGACGAAAAAACCCGGAGAAAGTGATTTTTTCGTAAATTTGTGTAGGTTGGGTAAGAATATTTTGCTCTCTCTCCAAATACGAGTATATATTCTTACTGCAAGGTACAGATCCTATGACACCTGAAAATTTACCTCAAACAGCGCTAAACACAGATTTATTTATTTGTTTAATTAAATACGCCCTCATGGGCTTTTACATAACATAAGATATAAAATAACAGTGACATAAAAAATAACAATGATTAGCACCCAAAAACATGATGAAATTGATAAAAATATTATCATGCAAATTAACAGTAGTATTTTTGAAAGAGGTATGCTATTATAGCTTTCTTGTAACTAGATTCAGTGCAGTTGAATATATCTACTATTTATTTGATACTGCATCTATTGTCTCGGCATGTCGAGGATCCCGTACGAGTGTACTCGTACACTTTTCAAAATTTGACTTGTGAATGAAAATTATGAAATTAAAAAATAATCTTTTAAAATTTAGATTTTTAAAAATATACTGAATACCGCAAAAGAGACTCAACTGCTACCAACCGTCTAGAGCCAGTGAAACTATGGCATCCCCAATCGGGGTATGTTGTGAGGCTGAAGGTAGTGGGGAGGGGAAGGAGATGGAGAAAATAAAGGCTGGGAAGTACCTGGTTATTTAGATCCATCAAACTCGGACAAAGACATTTCAAGCAATGTTTCGCCAACGAACAAACGACACTTCACATCGACTAAATTAAGCATGTTTTGTCGTCGTTACTTGTCATTTCCATGATTTTTTTAAAGAGTTCCAACTGTTCCCAACCGCCTGGAGCCAGTGGGACTATGTCATCTCAATTTGGGTATGTTGTGAAGCTGTAGGGGAGAGGAAGGAGATTTATTTATTTACCTTAAGTTAGATTACATCATTGTGTGTTCTTTTATAAAACATTGAATATGTATACGGACACGAGTATTTCAAACATATTTTTCTAACGGCATATATAAATTGAAAAATATTGTATTCAAAATCTAAACAAATTGTATTCAAAATTTAAACAAATTGTATTCAAAATTTAAACCAATATTAAATCATTCTGGTAAATAATTTTTCTCAATTCTTTATTTAAATTTAAGAATATTGTCTATTGTTGTGATTTTTGGTGGAATTTTAAATATGGGGAAGAGGAAGGTGAGAAAATAGCTAACTATTCAGATCTATTCACCAAAGATGGCTAAATTTTATGACTCGATTAATAGTAATTCACCAAGGCGTGAGTATGTACCACTCTGGAAAGTGCCGAAAATATATTATTTATTCTTTTTTAATTAATTAATTATGAAACAACACAAATTAATTGAAAAAAAATGTTGCACGCCGGGATTTGAACCCGCAATCTCTGGACTCGTAGTTGAGGATCTTAACCTCTCAATCACCGAGGTAACGGGGTGTTTTAATCATTACCACATTTGATTGACGATCTAATCGATAACCAACGATATTTTGATATTTGTACGGTTCCTGTCAAAAGCTGTTACTCGGCCCGTTTTGACGTTTGATCAAATTGTGATCAGCCGCAAAATCAAGCGTAATTGCATGAATAATATTTGGATGATTTGTATAGCGCCGTTTTTGTGAAAAAAGGGCGCTGTACAGATCTTATTTTTTATTATTACATATTAATTCCTAGTTTAAATAAGAAAATATACAGGAACATACTAACCTGGCAGGTCCCATCAGATATACACACTTATTAACTTAAAATTATTATCATGATTTTTTTTTTTTTTGTGTATAGTATAGTATTTATTATATTTATGTATGTATAGGCTATAGTATAGTAACTTATTAGAGATCCATCATACGTCATGTAATGTATTATGACAAATATGCAACACAATAAAAGAGAAAACTTTAAAAATAATATATGTTTTTGTGATTTATTTTTGATTGTTTTATTTTTTATTTATTTATTTGTTTAAAAAAAAAAAAACAAACATTCCCGGGTTACGAATAACCTGACGATATTTGAAAAACTCCTACTGCCATCAAGCGAAAGATGAACCCACAGCGCCCGGATGGGAATCTGACGCGATCGTCCGCTCGGCTACTAAGTGATCAAGTATTTGATTAAAGACATTCGACATTCTAGTATTTTCAGCCATTTTTGTTTCCATGCAAAACGTGTGAGAAGGAGAATAATTATTTATAAACTCCAATTACAAATAAAAAAAAACATAACAAGAAATAGAAAAAGAAGAACAACAGAGAAATAACAGCAAATACATCATATTTTAATGAAGCAATGCCAAAAATATCTGAAACATACATTAGAAAGAACATTCAAGTCAAAGCCAAGATCAAGTCATGGTTTTGATACAGTCGCAAAGAATGACAAAAATCATTTAGACTGGTACCAAAAATTTCAAGACCGTGGCTTGAGTTAACAAGTCTTGACATTCCGGACAGTGGAGAATGATAGTGTTATGTAACGATATTTTCGTAAACATTAACTTTAAACCCCGTCTGTTAATATTTTAAGGTACTCAACCTAATATTAAAATCATTCTATTTTATTACGTACGGGCAACCCCAAAAGGGGGGGAGACTCAAGGCAGGAGTCTACCCGGCGTCTCGCGCGCGGATACCAAGCTCTCTACAGATTAGACAGTTTCACGGAACGGACGTGCTCACCCCTGAACATAACATCAGGACATTTTGCGAATCCAGCCGACGCTTTAAAGCCGCATCCGCAAATCGAGTCTACTACGATCGCTCAGGGTATTGTTAATTATAATTTGATTTAAATAATGCCCCTAACTTCATTTAAGCTCACGGTGTCCACAAAGATTTAAAGCGTTTCCTAGTAGCGTAAATTCATTGGCTAAAATATAAGCCTTTCACCGAAGGCACCTTCTTAAAGCAAAAGAGAAAGAGTTTTCATTTCTGTATTTCCTTCCCTGTATAAAATTTTTTATCCTCCCCATCAAAAAAGAAGGTCAAGTTTCTCACCCCTATCTAACGAACTTCCAACACAATGACGTTCTCCGAGAAAGCTAGCATGGCGTAGGTACTTATTAAAGATATCTAAAAGTCCTTATTCAGGACCTAGTTCCACTGGTCCGTATCAATACCCATAATTAGTAGAGTGATGATTGAGGAACAGTATTTCATTGTTTCTGAGTCTATGGCAAGGAATGTTGAACTGAATGAGTAGTAACAAAGAAAAAAAAATGAGAACTTTGCATGGTAAATATTATTTGTCGATGATTCGCGACGGCCGTCTGCTGGGGTGGACTATAGCTATTTACCTCCCTGTAAACCTGTTCATCGGAAGGGTTGTGCCAATAACTAGGGTCGTTCACGCACCGTACACTTCAAGAGCCTTTATTGTGATATTTCAAGTATTAAAACCAATCTAAAAAGGTCTGAATTTCTTTTCCCCAGGGTCAAGCAGTCTGACTCCGTGGCTTATCAAGTTTACAAAATTCTTGCTAATTAATTTTAAATTTAAAGACTTGATTATTTTATAAATTAACTCGCACAAATATGAAACTTTAGATTATAATGAAGCAATGACAAAAATGACAAAATATACATTAGAAAAAACATTCAAATCAAAGCCCAGGTTAGGTCAAAGTTTTGGTAGAGTCGTAAAGAATGACAAAAATCATTTAGACTGGTACCAAAATTTTCAAGATCATGGCTTGAGTTAACACGTCTCGACATTTTGGACAATGGATAATAATACCAATAATTAGTAGAGTGATGATTGAGGAACAGCAGTCCATTGTTTCTTAGTATATATATATCATTAATAAATCATAATATGTAAGTCCTACCTCAATGTGGTAAGGATCCACAGCCTCAGCATAGATGTCACTATTCCCCGAAGATACCACGTCTCTGAAGCCATCCAAAGCCTCTGCATCTTCATCAGTGCTGCCAGGGGTTTCCGCCGGGCCTGCTGAAGACTTTTGGGGGCCCTCTTCGCACTTCTTGATGGGGATGGCGTCTGCTGGTCCGATACCCTGAAAAATACCATTTTTTTTGTTAGTATACGGATTCGACGGCCTCCATGGTCGAGTGGTAAGACCCTCGACTACGAATTCAAAGGTCACGGGTTCAAACCCGGCGTACGGAAATAACTTTTATTTAATTAATATGTGTCATAGCATTTATTTATGGTTTTAAAGTTTATTTTGTAGAACTCCATTTTAATTTTCAGGTTTTTTAATTTTATTTAAACAATAATTATTATTATTTTAATATTTAAAAAAAAAAACGATTTTTAGTTAAAATCTCTGCGATGTAATTATTTTTACGCGTAACAGCTGTTTCGCTTTCTGAGGGCATTATCAAATAGCACATTTAATTCATATTAAAATAATATAAAGTATATTTTTGGCACGGTTTAGAGTGGTAGATACTTTAAGTATCGCCCTGGTGAAAGATCACCAGTCAGAATCAAAACCTTGCCTAAGAATGGCTTTAGCCACGTTTGGTGACCAGATCTGAATAGCCAGGTACTTTTCAACCTTTCTCTACCTCATCTTCCCTTCCCCACTACCTTCAGCCTCACAATTATACCCCAATTGGGGATGCCATAGTCTCACTGGCTCTAGACTGTTGGGAGCAGTTGGGACTCTCGTGCGGTATTAACTTTGAAAGGTTTATTGAAGGTTTTGAGGTGGCTAGGGTTATATCTGGTTTCCAGTCTTGCAATGACTACACGCTACAGTTAGTTGGTACGGTTGGTTAATCGGACCATAGTAAAAAAAACGTCTTAAAAAATGTCCAAGTACATTGATAAACGCACAGTTGCTAACAAAAAGTTGTCCGAAGAAGCGAGGCTAGCAGTCCACTACGGAGTGCTGCTACTAACGCTGATGTACAGCAGTGAGGCATGGAACTGGCAGCGAAAAGGAGGAAAGTAAATTGGACGTAGTTATGCAAAAAGCGACCAACCCACAATTTGACAAAATCGAGTTTTACATGTTTTCCTATAGGGACATACATTATTTTTATAGTAAATACCACACAAGAGTCCTAACCGCTTTTAACCGGTTAGAGCCAGTGAGGCTATAGCATCCCCAATAGGGGTATGTTGTGAGGCTGAAAGTAGTGGGGAGAGGAAGGAGATGAGGAAAGGGAAGGTTGGGAAGTACCTGGTTATTCAGATTTTGTCACCAAAAACGGTTAATGCCATTTCAAGCAACGTTTCAATTCTGAGTAGTGATCTTTCACAAGGGCGTTACTAAGAGTATTTATCCCTTCAATCTTACGCCACTTTTATCTCCCCTCGTAAGAGGAACTGCGTCTAGTCATCACTCCATCACCTTTGTACGCAATGCGAACGTAAGCAGAATTCTCAAAGGCTGTGTGGGTAGTGTACATTGTGTTCAAGGGTACCAGCAAAAAAATGCGCTGCTTAACAACTATTATTAATTGATTCATTTGGTTCATTTAATTCATTTGATTCATTTGATTCATTTGATTCATTTGATTCATTTGATTCATTTGATTCATTTGATTAATTTGATTCATTTGATTCATTTGATTCATTTGATTCATTTGATTCATTTGATTCATTTGATTCATTTGATTCATTTGATTCATTTGATTCATTTGATTCATTTGATTCATTTGATTCATTTGATTCATTTGATTCATTTGATTCATTTGATTCATTTGATTCATTTTATTCATTTGATTCATTTGATTCATTTGATTCATTTGATTCATTTGATTCATTTGATTCATTTGATTCATTTGATTCATTTGATTCATTTGATTCATTTGATTCATTTGATTCATTTGATTCATTTGATTCATTTGATTCATTTGATTCATTTTATTAGTTTGTTTCATTTGATTATCTTGATTGAATGCTGTAGAATTGAGATCCCTGCGCAGGCTGATGTATGCGTAATGAATATGATCAAGAAAGGAAACCTTATATTGTTTGGGCATGTAAAAGAAATGAACGAAGAAAGGAGTGTGGGACAAATATATGATGCGAAAGTGAATGGTAGAAGATCGGGGACGACCGAGAAAGACATGGCCCGATCAAGTAGATCAAATGCTTGAGTCGGGCCATGTCTAGAGTCAGATTAACAGAAGAGTATGTATTAATATGAATAAACCATAGAGTGTGAGGTCACTTTGACCTCTACTGACTCTTCTTCACCATACGATGAAGAAAAAAACCTGTACAAAAAACGTACCTTACGCATATTTAATTAATTAATAGAGTTTTGGCTCTGCGACAAATGAATACCACACAAAACATTCGCTAATCTTTTGAATAAACAAAAGGCAAAAACCTCCTTATCAGCTTTGTCTCACGGGCCCTATAAGCCTGTGTTCAGATTGGCTCAAAACGATAATAAGACTAAAGAAGTATTGCCCAAAAAACAGATGGGAAAAAGTTTTTTATTATACTCTCCCAAACAATTGGGAATACAAAGCACTGTGGGAGTAATTTTATGAACATAACCCCTAAATACAAACATACCATTTTCATTTTTGAGTTTATTATAAAAGAGCGCACTTGAGGCGAATATCATAAAACTACGCTATATAATGGCACCTTATTATATTGTTCGAAAGGTTGATTTGGAGAAATATTAATGTTTGATTTTTTAAATAATGCCTCAAAAATAACAACCTCGTTGAGTTCTAATACAAACGATTTATTTGTACATTATATATCGTCGCTGGAAAGGCAAAAGGGCTTAAAAATAAAGAATTAAATGCGCAGTTTTTTTGTGTCGCAAACCGAGTCAAACCTTCTCCGAAACGGGAAATATATTTTAAATGGCTGAAGGGCCACAAAAGTCTTCAAAATCAGACGAGAGTCAGAGCATTCGATGCAGAAAAAGTAAATAATCAAAAATGGATATTAGACTCATTTTCGACCAAAGTGCCGCTTAAGCCCTTTTACCTTTCCAGCTACGATATGCTATACACTTGGAGAAACAATGTATGGAGAGAGAGCTAATTGTTTTTACCCAACCGATACAAACTTGCGATAAATCACTTTCTCCGGGTTTTTACGTCGTACACCACGAGAGAGAAAGAGACAACAAATATAATACTCCGCTTCTACGTACTGTCACAATGATCTTGGGCTCCTGGGTCACCGCGGAACTCCGCCAAGATTTTTTATTATGCCACTAAACTTGACACAACTAAACGGTTTTTTAGGTTAGATGCTATTTGTTTGTTGATAACAATACTGTGAAAAAGTGGTTGTACGAATAAACAAAAACATTGTGTCGATATGTGATATGAATGGATGTATAAATACCCTAGCGTTGGTCTTAGCCACGCCCAGGTCCGCCGTGTCAGGTAAACATCATTAAAAACTGACTACGCTGCCTTGGATTGATACCACTCTATATACTCTAAGACTATACATGAAACACATAATCCTCCAATTTGCATAAGACCTTTCGAGTCCTAGGCCCCAGAATGCAAATTTAGATGATTTTTAGTTCATTAAACATTTTAATATTTAAAAATGACAGATTAATTATTGCTTAAAATCGAGCCTTTGACCGCGACCTTTTTGATTTTCCCCCTTTTTTACCAAAATTCCCTTTCCAAATTAAAAAAAAGAAAAAAATGGGGTTTTCCCCCCCCCCTTTTTTTCCCCCCCAACAGATTCGCTGCGTCAATTTTAGGGAATTAAAAAAATTTTTAACCCAAAAAAACCGAAAAATTTACTTTTTTTCTTTCCTTATTTTTCCCCTTTCCCCCGGTTTTCTTTTTTCCGGGCCCCGGGGCGGGGGTTCCCCTTAGAGGAAATTTTAAAACAAGAAATAATATTTTTAATTGAAAAAAAACCCCGGGTTCAAACTTTCTTTTGCCTCAAACAGGAAAAAATTCCCCGGTTTTTGGGAAAA